>CM040122.1:411039251-411538886 GCA_022559845.1 Amorphophallus konjac | reverse complement strand
GTACATCCAGCAGTGACAATATGGGCCGATGAGACGGCCAAACAGATGGCAGAGAGGTGTTGATAGCATCCACTGTGTGAAGGACAGGTGTACTGACCACTTTAATAATTCTCCCATTGTAAGGAAACTTCAGGCATTGATGGTTGGTGGAAGGCACAGCGTCCATGGCTTCGATGTAAGGTCGACCCAGTATAGCCTTGAATGTGGGGTCCATGTCGAGGACATGGAATTCCGTGGGAATTGACATGGGGCCTAATTCTGCCTTCAGAATAATCATCCCCTGGGGCGGCCTTTTGCTATTGTCATAGGCCGTGACCGTGATCGAGGAAGGTCTTATTTGTTCCTCGTCGATCCCACATAACTGAAGAGTGCTCATGGAGATCACATTTATGGACGCACCCGTGTCCACAAGACACGGGTTTATGGATACCCCATTAATTTTTATTGAAATGCACAGTGCATATTTCCGAGCCTCCTTGGGAGCGAGCTCGTAGTTGTGGAACATGATGGCCGGTTGTGTGTCTGTTGGGGTCAGGACGGTTGAAATCTTCTCCACGGGGAGGTCTTCATTAACCATGACTTTTTGAAGATATTCCATCAAGGCCGCCTGGTGGGATGTGGATCTCTGAAGAAGCTCCAGGATGGAGATCCGAGCAGGTGTCTTGTCCAGGTGTTTCAATAGATCATACTGTGTTCCAGGGATAGCTTTTTCTGGTTGTTCTCCATCATCCTTCTCTGGCTGAGATTGCTCGGGATTCTGACTGTTGTGGGGGAAAACCCTGTGGAAAATCCTTCCACTCCGGAGCACCATTGCCTGTGGCTTTTGTACCTCTGTGGGGGTAGCAGTGGGTTTTAACAGGGGTTTGAGGGGTAGTAGTGGAGGAATGGTTGATGAAGCAGGGGTGATGACGGGAGCAGGGATTCTGATGAGGGGTTTGTTAGGTGGAGGCATGGTGGAGGTAGAGGGGATATCACGCGGATTATGAAGGATAAGGGGTTTGGAAGGTGGAGGTGGAGGTAAGGTTTGAAACGGGTAAAGGTTTTGAGGCGGACGGTGGGTGATGAGTGGTTTTGAAGGCATTAGTGGTGATGTGGTGGAGAAAGACGGGGTTATGTATGGTGTACGGATGATAAGGGGTTTAGAAGGCGTAGGGGTAAATGTGGTAGAGGTGGATGGTAAAGTGGGGGAGTGGGGGAAGGTGAGAGGGTGTGAAGGCGTAGTACAAAGTGTCGGTTGATAGGAGGTTGGGGTGCGGATGAGAGGGCGTAACGGTAGTGGAAATGGCGAAGGCGATACCGATGCGGGTTGATGAGAGAGAGGTGCTACCCGGGCAAGGTGAGGGGGTTGCATGACGATAGGGTTGGAGGTATAAAGAATGGAGGTACTTTCCTGGTGCCACACCTGCTCTCTCCCGACTTCCGGGAAGGAGGAGATGGGGTTAACCTGATGATTGGGCTGTTGGTGCTCCGGTAGTGGATTCTGATTATGCCCATGTCGGGCTGTTGTTGTGGGGCCTGCTGAGGCTGCTGTTGTTGTTGTGGTTGCTGCTGCTGCTGCTGTTGTAACTGCTGCTGTGGCCTCTGAGGAGGTCTCCTAGCCTTGAGAGCTGCGACGTACCGTCTCATCTCATCCCAATCTATTTGATGTTCATCGTTCATATCATGTATGTAATCTTTGAAATGGAAGCAGTAATCTACTGTGTGTCCCGGCTGCCTGTGGTAAACACAGTATTTGGAGGTATCAACATTGGGAGGCCACATGAGCCTTTCTCTGGGTAAGGCGAGTTGGTTTGATGCCATGAGGGCATTAAAAATGTCTGTTAAAGTTTCTGGCAATGGTGGATAGTAGGCTCTCTTGGGACCGAGCGGCCTCCTTTGTTGCTGTTGGGGACCATAGTTCCCTGGAGGTGGAACTTGGTTGTACTGAAGCGGTGGTTGTTGTTGCTGAGGTTGTGGTTGTTGTTGCTGGGGTTGGCGTAATGGAGGCATATTATCCTGGGGTGGATTATTTTGGGGTGGAGGACGGAGAGGGAAAGGACCTGGTTGAAGGGGTAGTCGGGGCATTTGTGGAGGCCTTGGGTTGACCGCATAGTTGGCATTGTTGACCGCACTGACTTGCTCATTTGTCACGACCCCTTCTGTGGCTCCGCCCGGGACACCAGCGCCTGTCTTTCTGACCACTTTGGGCTTCGGCGACTCAAACATATTCATGATGGGGGAGTCTTTTAGTTGGGTTTGGATGTACCGGGCCCTTTCGTAGAGTTCCTCCATTGTAGTCAGTTTATTCATGGCCAGGACATGTCTGAACTGTGGGGTTGCATTAGACACAATCATTTTCACTTGTTCGGGCTCGGAGAGGGTATCCCTTATTCTCTCCGCCAGAGACCTCCATCTATCAGCATATCGGACAAAATCCTCGTCGGGTTTCATCTTTTCGGCCACTAGGTCGGTAATGGAGAGTGAGGGACCGACCCTATCCCTATATTTCTGCAAGAACCTTCTCTGAACTACTTCAAAATTCTCGGCCTCGCGGGGCTCCAGAGAATAGAACCACTCAAGCGCGGGACCATCCAATGATCTCCGAAAGAGGTACGCCAGGGACCTCTGATCATTTTGCCAGTAGGAGGACTCATACATGAAGTCCTTGAGGTGAATGAAGGGGTTGCCGGTACCGTTGTATCTGCGGTACGTGGGCATTTCGGAAGGAGGAAGATGAATGACAGGGAGGATTGGCAAAGCAACCTCCGGGGTGGCTTTCACGTCCACCATCTTTCTCAGATTTTGAAACTGCTCATCCATGCGATTGAACCTATTGAGGAGCGATTGGGCGAGCTCCTCTGGGGGTGAAGGTGGCACTTGCCATTGGGGGAGAAACTGTCTCCTGGAGACTTGAGGGGGAAACCCGGAATGAGAGGGAACTGTCGGACCACCGACAGTTGGTCCTGGCTGAAACGGTGTGTGAGGAACACCGGGAGTTTGAGATTGTGACGGGAATTGGAATGAGGGAGGTTGTTGGCTCGCTTGTCCTTGAAGCGAGGGAGACTGGGTGGCTTGCGCCAATGAAGGAGATGGAATGGCCTGCACGGACTCGTGGAGAGGTGCGATAGCCGGAGTTGACTCCTGGGGCGTGGGGGAAACAGATTTCCCCTTTAGAATGGCCTGGAAGGCCCGGAGCTGTTCAGAGGTAAGCTCCGTGTTGGCGAGGACGCCCAGTAAGGAAGTGATATCCTGTGGCGGGGACGTGTCCCCGGCAGTAACATGCACCTCATGCGAGGGGTCATGAGAAGGACCCGAGTCCATAGCATAGACTCGCGGGTCGGCTGTCAAACCACGACTAGGGTGGTTCTCCTCAGAAGACTCGTGAGACATGCTCACAGTTTTCCCAGAACGCAAAAACATACACTAGCAAGTAGGTAGCAGAGATTATCAAACAAGTGGATGCTTTTACGTCCTTTTTTTGTGTTTTGATTTTGATGATTTTTTTTGTATTTTTAGCGAGATCCGAAGTTCACACAAAATGGGGACCCTAGTTTGTTTTTGTTTCACCGCCGTGTCAGCTAGGGTCTCTCGTCTCACCACGAACGAAATGACTAACTCCGGGGAACTTCAATGGTACAACCAGCCCAGTGAACGAAGAGGAGATTCTTCGATGTCGGGGACTTACGGAGGTCCCAGTGTAGGAGATTCTAGTCCGTTGAGAGGAATTCCCAAACGGAGAGTCCTTCCTTCACCGGGAAAGGGTGATCCTCAAAAAATGAAAAAAAGATAGAAAGGAGGAATAGATGTATGCAATGGAATGCTGACAGATATATGGAGTGGGAAAACAACAAAAATAACAGACGTATAATAACAAACAACCAAACAACTGACAGTGCTGCCGTGAGCACAACGGGGGCGCGCGCGGGCGCCAAGATGGAGGGGCACGGAGGGTGCCGAACTTGCAAGGGTAGCCGAGAGGAAGCAGTAGAAGTCCCACCGTGATCGCCAATCTGTGAGCGACGTCACGCGGTTCGGAGAAGAGCTGGATGCGGGGAAGAGGAAGAGGCGGAGAGCGCGCGGGCTCCTTCTTTTTTGTTTGTTTTGTTTGCTGCAACACAGAAATGAGAGGAAAGAGAGAAGGGGCCACCACGGGAGATTGCTCCGGCGGGGCGAGCGGGACAAGTATGATATAGCAAAATATGGGGATTAAACGGCCATAGCGGGAAGTGACTCGCCGCGACCTCGGGGGGACGGGAATGATGCAAAAATTAAATAACAAGAATTGAAACGGCCATTGGGGAAGTTACTCGCCGCGGCCTCGAGAATATGAACAGAATATAACAGATATAGAGAAAATATGAGAACAGAAATTTAAACGGCCATTGGGGAAGTGACTCGCCGCGGCCTCGATGATATGAGCAGAATATAACAGAATATAAAGAGAATATAAGAACGGAAATTTAAACGGCCATTGGGGATGTGACTCGCCGCGGCCTCGATGATATAAGCAGAATATAACAAAGCATAAAGAGATTTATAGGAATAGAAAATTAAACGGCCATTGGGGAAGTGACTCGCCGCGGCCTCGATGATATAAGCAGAATATATAACAAAATATAAAGAGAATATAGGAAACAGAAATTTAAACGGCCATTGGGGAAGTGACTCGCCGCGGCCTCGATGATAAGATGTGATCGCCAGGGGCCAAAAGACCCCAAAATAAGAAGGTGATCGCGCCTACCTCAAGAGCGGGAGATGGCGGGTTGCTTCTTCCTCTCCTTCCGGCCGGCCGACGGAGAGGGCTTTCCTCGGGTACCCTTGCAAGACAACGACAAATAAATGACAAGTGGATTAGAAAGATGGAGGTGTAGTATTCGAATCCTTGCGATAAAAATAACGAAATGATGGCAAGACACACACCTGGTTGGTGTTATCTTTTAAACCCCTCTCGGACTCGAGTAGGAGGAAAATGAGATGATGGATGTAAGAAGTATAAGAGAAGAGGCCCCCTTGTGAAGGGGGATAGATGATGCAATATGATGAATGTAAAGGACTATGGAGAAAAAGGGGAAGAAAAGGCTTATTGGATGAGCCGAGGGTGAAATCCGGCGGAGCTCCGGCAGCGTGGGGACGACGTGGAAGCGCGGTGGATGAAGACGACCTTCCTCTCGCGAGCGTGAGCACCCGAGAAGCCGGCAGAACCTCCACCTACAAAAGAACCCACGGGTTAGAAAAATGACTCCGTAGCCTCTGGGCTGCGGCAGCCTATCGGATCACTGCTTAGCTCCCCTAGAACTGAGGGGGTGGGCCTCTATTTATAGAGTTCCGGAAGGTGGAGGCGTCCAGGACCCTGGACACCTCCATCAGGGCCGAAATAATATTTTATTCTATTTTTATTGATTTTTTTAGAATACTTTTATGGGGGCGTCCAGGGTCCCGGACGCCTCTAACAGGTCCACCGAAAACCGACGACGGCCGCACGCGGTTTGGCACAACGCGTGGTTTTGTGAGCGGCGCCTCGTGATTCAGAAATGGGCGCGTCCAGTCAGCTGGACGTCTCTAAATTTGGCTTTTTTCACACACGACAAACCGTCGTTCGGTGGCCGGCGCCCGTGAGTGAGTTAATGGAGGCGTCCAGGGGCCTGGACGCCTCCAAAAGTTTATTATTTTTTATTATTTTTGTCTTTTATGCCAAGGCTGGCATTTTATATATTTTTTTTACATGTTTTTATGGAGGCGTCCAGGGGCCTGGACGCCTCCATTAATATATACATTTTTTTTAATTTTTTTATTTTTATATGCCAACTGGCAATATATATATTTTTTTATATTTTCTTTTTATGGAGGCGTCCAAATGCCTGGACGCCTCCATTAATTTATTATTTTTTATTATTTTTTTTATTTTTTTTTATTTAATTTTGGGCCCTGAAGAAAAAATAAAATAAATCAAAATCATGGGGGCGTCCAGGGGCCTGGACGCCCCCATTAAGACCCACCCGGGTCCTTGGATCAGGCGTCGGCGGCCGCCTGGCAGACCCCCTTCTTGATTCCGGAACTTCTTGATGCGTTCGACTGGTGTTGATGCCGTCCGAATGCCGTGACGGGACGGTTCCGGATGCCGAAAAGGGCGGAAGAAGACTCAGGAAAAGGAAGCACTCGAGCGATTCGAAATGCGTAGGCCATCGCGGGGCGTCGTATAGTAATATGAGACTTTCTATGAGACGTCAAGAATGGCGTGTCTACATACCCCGGGTTAGGGGCATGTGAAAAGAAATATCCCTCGGGCCTGGGGACACAAGAAGCGTAAAGTTGCACCCCGGTTTAGGGCCACTCGAAGAGAAACATACCCTGCTCGGGGGCATAAGAAATAAGGAATTTACACCCCATCTAGGGGCATAGAAGCCATGAGAAACACACCCCGCCTGAGGGCATAGAAGAAAAGCTACACCCCAACCTGGGGGCACGATTAAGAGAAAAACACCCAAGTCCGGGGGCATCAATGATAAAGGAAGAGCAGAACAAAAAGAATAGTCATGGGGTAGGCGTGGTCTTTGCACCCGCCTCCCCACACAAGAGAAGAAGAGAAAGAAGAGTCACGAGGTAAACATGGTCTTTACACCTGCCTCTTCACAGAAAGAAGAAGAAAGGAAGAGAGAGAAGAGTCATGAGGCAAACTTTTACCTCTGACCTTCAGCCATCCAACAAATAGAAACCAACAGGACCTTCCGCCGACGGGGCGTTAAACCGACCGAACCTTCCGTCGACGGGGCGTTAAACCGACTAAACCTTCCGTCGACGGAGCGTTAAACCGACCAAACCTTCCGCCGACGGGGTGTTAAACCGACTAAACCTTCCACCGATGGGACGTTAAACCGACCGAACCTTCCATCGACAGGGTGTTAAACCGACTAAACCTTTCACCGACGGGGCATTAAACCGATTGAACCTTCCGCCGACGGGGCGTTAAACCGACTAAACCTTCCGCCGACGGGGCGTTAAACCGACTAGACCTTCCGCCGACGGGGCGTTAAACCGACTAGACCTTCCACCGACGGGGCGTTAAACCGACCAAACCTTCCGCCGACGGGGCGTTAAACCGACTAGACCTTCTGCCGACGGGGCGTTAAACCGACTAGATCTTCCGTCGACGGGGCGTTAAACCGACTAAACCTTTCACCGACGGGGCGTTAAACCGACTAAATCTTCTGCCGACGGGGCGTTAAACCTACTAGCCTTCTACCGATGGGGCATTAAACCGACTAAACCCTCCGCCGACGGGGCGTCAATACGACAAAACTTTCCGCCAACGGGGCGTTAAGCCGATGAAATATTCAATCATCGGCCCATGAGCCGACAACTATCCAATCATCGGCCCCTGAGTCGAAAGCATCTCGTTCACCGGCTTCTGAGCCAACAGCTTCTCAATCATGGGCATTTGAGTCGATAGATCAAGCCAACGAACAACTCCATCTCCGGCCTTGGGCCACCCAACAAAAATCAAGAGACCTCTCACTCTGGTTTGGATCCTTTCCTAGCCAGAGAACCAAATGATAAACCTTTCGCTTTGGCTCGGATCCTTTCCCGGCCAGAAAATTAACAAAGAGACCCTTCCAGTTTGATTCTGATCCTTTCCCGGCCAGAGAATTAACAAAGAGACCCTTCCACTTTGATTCGGATCCTTTCCCGGTCAGAGAATTAACAAGGAGACCCTTCCACTTTGATTCGGATCCTTCCCCGGCCAGAGAATAAAAGAATAAACCTTTCTCTTTGGCTCGAACCCCTCCCCCGGCCAGAGAATAAAAAGGAGACCCCTCTCTTCGGCTCTCACATCCTGCTACTCGATGCCCTTCGGCTCAGCCATGCCGGCTAAGACCCACTATCAGGATTAATCCATCCGTCCCACCGTGCTCTCTGATATTTTTCGGCTTTATAGCCTACTTCTAACATCTCTCGACTTGTCAGCCTGCTCCCAATATCCCTTGGCTTTTTAGCCCATTTTCAGTATACTTCGGCCCCCATGGCCCGCTTTCCCAATTTTGGCTCTGGCAGCCTGCCCCCCCCCCCCCAAATTTTGGCTTTCGCAGCCCGCTTTCCTGATTTGTGGACACTAAATAAATTCTCACCCCATGTTTACGTGCAGGGGAATATAGAAGAGGAGAAAAGAGAAGAGAAGGTGAAAAGAAGAAAAGAAGAAAAGGAAATGCACTTGAAGCGCTCCAACGGCACAGTAGCCTGCAGGCCCTCCAGCGGCACACTACTAAATGCCCTCAGCGACACACCCATTGTGAAGCCTCCAGCGGCACGTCCTTCTGCCGCTCCAACGGCACACTCCCGGCGCCTTTCAGCGGCACAGCCTCACGCCCCCTCAGCGGCAGGCTCCCAGGCGCCCCCCAGCGGCACACCTTCAGAGTGCCTTACGCGGCACACCCACCTGTGCTCTCTCCCAGCGCGCCCTTCAAGTGTCCCGGTGGCACGCTCTGGCCAGCCCTTCAGCGGCACGCCACCCCCGCCCCCCTTTATACGGCGAGCAAAAAAAGAGAGGAAAAAAGCGGAAAGACGGTAAAAGAGGAAGGTAATAAAAAAAAGAAAACAAAAAAAAGGAAGAGAAGGGGGGGATTTTGACAAAAAGAGAAAAAAAGGAAGGAAAAAGAGAGAGAGAAGAAAATAAAAAAGGAGAAGAAGAGGAAAAGAAAAAGAGAGAGAAAGAAGGGAAAACGATAATAATAATAATAACATATATATATATATATATATATATATATATATATATATATATATATATACATATGTCTCCCGTCCGCACGCCCCTACGCATCGACGGGCATTCGCACGGGCAAAGACGGCTCCACCCCTACGTTGGCGTTAGTTCCTTGCCAACAAATAAGTCATTTTCCGGCGCAAGGCTTCGTGCCCTAGCCACCCGCTCTCACACAATATTGCCATTACGGACCTTACGTCCGAATCGGCAGGAAAAAAAACCCCGTTGCGTTGGCATTATCTTCTTTTTTTTTTAATCAAGAACCGACCAAGCAGGACAGAAACTGGTCGAGTGCACTCTCCCTCAAAAAGGAAGAATGTTCACTCCCCCAAGCTGTACCTGTGGTCCTAGATTGTATTAATATTGAGAAAGAAGTACACAGACAATGGGGCATTCCCCTGGGGAAACAAGAGGGCAAACAAAAGAGTTAACCCTTCAAGCAAGGAAATAAAAAGCAAGGGCCTAAAGATTAATTACCAAAAGAAACTAAGAGAAACAGATGGCTGGTAACCCAGCCTAGTCCATTCTAAAGCCCCCCTGAAGCCCAAAGACGATCTAAAGAATTAGAAACGGGGCCAGAGATGCCAAGACAAAGAGCCTGCCAGCTAAACCCTGACATCGTAGAGCTCTAGATGCTTTGGCCTACGACGATTCTTCCTTTTACTCCTATAGACGGGCTGGAAGGGAACATCAAACTCCATGCCTTGCTCATCCACCGAGCCATCAATCTCGCTGGGGGCACAATCTAAAGGATGGCCATCCTGCTGCAGCGCGTGTGGGGGAGCTTCGGGAAACATCAAACGGGGCAACCAGGATAGACGGCTGGCTGGAGGCTCCACAGACAGAGCCACCAACAGCCAGAGAAGAGGCAGTAGGGGTTGGAGGAACTTCGTCACAGGGGCTAATGCGCAAGGCCATCCCATCGTGGGGTTGCAACGCTGGGGGGACGGAGCCAAGATGACATCAGTAGCAGAGGGCCGAGCCCGGTTAGGAGCCCTAGACCCAGAGAAAGCAGGAAGAGAGTTCAATTCATCCCTCATAGCACGCAGGGCGGCGAAGCAGGCCAAACGGTTCGCCTCCTTTTGGAGGACGACGACGCCCGGATCAACAGTGGTAACCGAGGGGACAGCAACGACGGAAAGGGCTGTATGAATGACCGCCCCGACGGGCATAATAGCATCAGGTGCTGAAAGAGGAGCATCCATGGGCAGCACACCAACGACACCAGAAGCAAGGGGGGACTGAAGAGAAGGCCCCTCAGCAGGCAGAACAACCTCATGTGAACACAAGGAGGAAGTAGCAACGAGTTTAGCATCACCAGAAGCAGACTGAGTGGAAGGACCAGCCTCCTCTAGCGAAGCAAAGCAACCAGACGGATCAGTGAGACTGGCATGGATCAAGACCTTGGCGTGCTCCCCCACCGAAGAGGGATTATCGACAGTAGGAGAAGAAACCGGTGCCAACGAAGGCATAGGGGCACCGTCCAATGGATTAGCAGCCACGAACGAAGGGATGAATGGAGGAACATCAGGAGACGGTAAGGCAACAGATGCTACACCACAAGGGCCACCGGAATCAGAAGTAACAGGAGGAGGTGCTTCCATGGAGCCCAGGTCCGCAGGTGATGAGAACAGGGGCGCCGTGGAGGGGACACCAGACTGCACCAATGAAGGCGGTGCTTCATAAGACGGATCGGCCAGTAAAGAATATGCTGCTTGGGATGACTGACCTGCGCTTGAAACGCCAGGTAGAGGGGATGCACCATTGCCAATAATACTAATGGCATTAACAGCATTATCATCGGCCATTAAAGGAGGAGGTACCTCTTGGACACCAAGCGTTGCAACGGATGGGGCAGCCTGAGACGAGGGGTCAGCAACGCAACTTTTAGCGAGAAAAAGAGACTGATCAACGGACGGCCCAGGATGCACAAAAGGACTAGCTGGAGCGTCATGGTCGCAAGAGGGAATTGGAGCAGACTTGGAAACCGCCTTCCAGGCTTGAATGACCATCCTTGCCGGAGCAGGTTTGCCGGATGCCGGAGGATGGTCGCCATAAGCGCCATTAACACCATCATGTTTGACACCAAGTTTCTTGCAATTGCCAACCACATGGCCAAGACGATGGCAAGCAGAACAATACAATGGCAGACTGGGGCAGACAATGGGCTGCCAAAAGCCATGAGATCCTAAACCAATCCATATTTTATCCGGGATCCTCTAAGAAATATCCAGGAGAACACAAGCTCGAGCTGCACTGGAACGAGCAAGGGAGATGGTATCCAGATCGATCTGAAGCACCGAACCAACACTCCCAGTAATGGATCTAATCATCGCATCAAAGAAGAAATTGGCTGGGAGTTGGGGAAACTCAATCCAAACTGGGACTACAGGAGAGTCCACACCCGGTGAAAAATTTAAAGACCACCTAGAGAACTTGAACAACCGGCCAAGAATAAGTAACGAACCCTTAAGCAAAACCTTGATGAAATCATCCCGGCATAAGAACCTGATAAGAAGATGGCAATTACCCAGAGCACTAAGAGCAAATTCGTTCTGAAACTGGAATCTTTGCGCAATGTGTGCCCTGATTTCAGAAAATTGAGGTCGCCCATAAGGAGTGTGGGCAACAATGGCGAACTCAAGAGGCTTACAAGAAGCTGCAATCTCGTCCAAAGAGAAGAAGACCGCCGGATCACCCATGTCTGTGCGAGCAGGGAGATGGACCGGGACAGCAATGGACGGAGGGGCCATGGCCTCTTTGAAGATCTGCACAAAAGAAGGTCGAGCGCCATGCTGCCACGCTTGAGGAACAGGGACAAAGGGGGCAGTCGCTCGGGGAGGAACCTGCGAGGCTGAAGCAGCACCAGGGCAGGGGTCTGAAGCACCGGCAGAAGGAGAAAGGGCACCAGCAGGGAGAGGAGGAGAGATCTCCACGCCTGCAGCATCCACGGGGAGAGAGGGGACGGAGGGGGGAGGGCGCGGCCCTCCCCTCACGTTGGGCATTATCTTCTTGCCAACGAATGAACCTTATCTTTCGGCGCAAGGCTTCGTGCCATAGCCACCTTCTCTCATGCAAAATCGCCATTGTGGGCCTTACGCCTGAATCGGTAAAATCTCTATCCTTGCGCTGGCATTAGTCCCTTGCCAACGAATAAGTCCCTTTCCGGTGCAGGGCTTCGTGCCTTAGCCACCCGCTCTCATACAATATTGCCATTACGGACCTTACGTCCGAATCGGCAGAGAAAAAAAACCTGTTACGTTGGCATTATCTTCTTGCCAACGAATGAACCTTATCTTTCAGAGCACGGCTTCGGGCCCTAGCCAACAATTACATATTATCCACTCGTCAAAAAAAAGGAGGCTTAAAATAGAGGTGCCCCACCGGACTTGCCCCTACACGGGGACAAGGGCAAAAATGGCAATAACCGAGCTGTGGCTAAAATCCGAAAGGGCGCTACAAGCAAAATTGGGTATCCCGTCACGTGAAAACCAGAGAGGGCGCATAGGCAAAAGCAAGAGGGGACTGGTGTCGGCGAAAACCCGAAAGGGCGCTTGCACTAGTAATGTGGTAAAAAAAGGGGGGGAAGAGAGAGAAGGGAAGAAGAATAACAGAGAAGAAGAGACAAACAAAGCACGTCAGCTCCCGACACCCCGTCGGCACTGACAAAGAGAAGAAGAGACAAACAAACCCTGTCAGCTCCCGACACCCCTTCGATACTAACAAAGAGAAGAAGAGACAAACAAACTACGTCAGCTCCCGACACCCTGTCGGTACTGACAAAGAGAAGAAGAGACAAATAAACCCTATCAGCTCTCGACGCCCTGTCGGCACTGATGAAGAGAAGAAGAGACAAACAAACCACGTCAGCTCACGACACCCTGTCGGTACTGACAAAGAGAAGAAGAGACAAACAAACCTTGTCAGCTCCCGACACCCCGTCGGCACCGATGAAGAGAAGAAGAGACAAACAAACCACGTCAGCTCCCGACACCCTGTCGGCACTGACAAAGAGAAGAAGAGACAAACAAACCACGTCAGCCCCCGACACCCTGTCGGTACTGACAAAGAGAAGAAGAGACAAACAAACCACGTCAGCTCCTGACACCCTGTCGGTACTGACAAAGAGAAGAAGAGACAAACAAACCTTGTCAGCTCCCGACGCCCTGTCGGCACTTATGAAGAGAAGAAGAGACAAACAAGCAGTGTCAGCTCCCGACACCCTGTCGGCACTAATGAAGAGAAGAATAGACAAACAAACCATGTCAGCTCCCGACACCCTATCGGCACTGATGAAGAGAAGAAGAGACAAATAGACCATGTCAGCTCCTGACACCCTGTCGGCACTGATAAAGAGAAGAAGAGACCAACAAAGCACGTCAGTTCCCGACACCCCGTCGGCACCGATGAAGAGAAGAAGAGACAAACAAACCATGGCAGCTCCCGACGCCCTGTCGGCACTAATGGAGAGAAGAAGAGACCAACAAACTACGTCAGCTCCCGACACCCCGTCGGCACTGATAAAGAGAAGAAGAGACAAACAAACCATGGCAGCTCCCGATTGTAGATTCTAAGAAAATCCACTTAGAATAATTAAAAATAAAAGAATTAAGCATGCACGAGGTGCTAATAAGGAGAGTGATCGCCAGAGACGCGAGGGCCTCAAAGGGTATAAACAATAATAATCAAGGGAGGGATCGCGAATATAAATACCTCAAATGCGGGGAATTGTGAGTGTATCCTTCTCTTTCAATCGGCCGGCCGATGAAGAGAGTTCTTCTTGATTGATTACCCTTGCAAGATTAACAAACATCAATAAAAGAATATGGATTAGAACCAAGGTGAGTGTAGCATCAAATTCATAATAGAGATAAACATGAAAAGCATGTATAAGAACACACCTGTTGGGTGTTGGCCCTTAAACCCCTATGCAAAGGGTGGGAGGTATGATGAATGCAAAATATATGTATAAAGCAAAAGGAGTGCAAGTGTTGCACTGTGGGAATATGGCAAAGCAAGTGCAAGTGTTGCACTATAAGGAAAGACTCAACATGGTTGAGTAGTGTGATTAAACAGGGGATGAACATACGTGCATATGAACTAATGTATAAACAAAAAAAGAAAAAAAAAAGAAAAAAAGAAAACTGAAAAGCCTGTGATATGAAGAACTGCTCTCTGCGTATGGCTTTGTTAAGCGTTCGGGAGAGAGGCTCTTCCAATAGGATGAAGCAGTGGACGCAGGGAGCTCCCTCCTGTGCCAAGCAGCAGCAGTATCACCCTGTAAAAAAAAAAAAGGAAGATCCCTTTCGACAGAGCAGTAGGGGCTCTATTTATAGGGAAGATTGGAGGGGTTTAAGTCCCACAACAATTAGGATAGCTTGGTTTAGCAAGAGATAAACATTGGAATGAGTCCCTCCTGCCATGGAAAGCTATTCCGAAGTTAAAAGGGGCTCAAAACGAGGAAAGAAGGAGGTTCCGGGAAAGTTCGGAATTCAACACGAATTGACGACTTGAAGACGGTCGTTTCTTAAAATGACGCCCGCGGAGGAAACGTCAATTTAAGAATTGACGACTCGCAAAGGGGCGTTATTTATAATTTAACACGAATTTCGGTCGGATCCAAACTCTCAAAATATAGCAATGAAAAAGACGACCGGCACAGGGGCGTTAATTGAAAATAACGCCTTGCACAAGGGCGTTAATCAAAAATGATAAAACGCCAAAAAGAATGGACGACCGAGGACTCGGGCATCAATTTAATTGACGTCCGACTCAATGTCGTTAATTCAAAATATTTAAAATAGGGTCATTTTTTATTTCTCAATATTATTTTTCTATTTTTTAGGTGGAGGTGCATCTCAATGTGCTGATTCCAATTACTATTTTTTCGTATTTTTCTGACACCCGGAAGGCCACCAAATCACCTCTGGAAGAGGGTTTAAAAATAATATTAAAATATTCAAATTGAAATTGACGCCTTCGCAAATATCGTTATTTACCATTTTTTAATTTTTATTTGATTTAAAATCAAAATAACGTCCCCTGACATGTCGTTAGTTCATAAAAAAATTCCAAAAAATTCCCAGAAAAATCCAGAAAAATGGGAAAATGAAAGGAATTGACGCCTAATGGAAGTGGCGTCAATTTTTTAAGAAACGTCCAAGGCTAAGCCGTTGTTTAAAAGACGCCCCACGTCAAGTCGTTAATTTTGAAAAATTCATAAAAATAGAGAAAAATTCCCCGAAAAACCAGAAAAATAGGAAAAAATAAAAAAATGGAGAAAAAAAAGGGAGAAATCCAAGAAAAGCGAGAAAAACTACTCAAACAAAGTTAATTTGAGGGTCAAAATGGGGCATTACAAAGTAATATGAGATGTACTCATAGTAACGTCAATTTTGGCATGTCTACACCGATGCCCTGTCGGCACTAAGGAAGAGAAGAAGAGGCCAACATATCACGTCAGATTTCTGACGCCCCATCGGCACTAATGAAGAGAAAAAGGGACAAGCATATCACGTCAGCTCCCGACACCCCGGCGGCACCGACGAAGAGAAAAAGAGTACACCCACGGGCACCGCTCGGCTCATCCTTCGCCTGCGCTATCCGTGGGTGGGGGGCATTTGTGGACGTGTAAAATTGCATGCCCATACGTCCCAACTAGTCCAGCATCAACAACGACTCCAAATAAAGAAACTGCGAAGAAGAGGGGCCATTCGAACTCTCCGAACACACACACATTGCCGTGAAGCCATCTCCAGAGTCACGGCAGTGAAGAGGAATCAACCACCAAGAGTCTTATAATCCGCGGGCCTCGAAGAAAATCAAATGGGCCACAACTCGCGCACTCAACGGGCTCAGGACTGCCCATTTAGGTCTTCAGCGGCACGCCCTCAGGCCCCTTTAGCGGCACGCCCTGAAGCCTTCAGTGGCACGCTCTCAGGCCCCTTCAGCGGTACGCCCTCAAGCCCGTTCAGCGGCACGCCCTGGCAGCCCCTCAGCAGCTCGCCCTGGCAGCCCTTCAGTGGCACACTCCCTGTGCCCCGTCAGCGGCATGCCCTTTTGGCTCTCCAGTGGCACACCCCTGTTGCCCCTCAGCGGCACGCCTAGGCTGCCTTCGCCGGCACACCTGGCCAGCACGCTTCAGCGGCACACCCATCCAGCCCCTTCAGCGGCACGCCTGCGAACCCCCTCAGTGGCACTCTCAGGCCAGCCTCCCAACGGTACGCTCTGAAGCTTGAGGCGCTTCAGCGGCACGCCTGGCAGCTCCTCCAGCGGCACGCTTGCTGTGTCTTCCAGCGGCACGTTGTTCTGGCCCTTCAACGGCACGCCTGGGCGTTTTCTTCGCCGACACCTCCGGTAAATCAAATCCAGCGCCCATCCCCTACGGATTCTTGGCGCGCAAAGGACTAGCTGAGGTGTCAGCCGGACGCGAAGGCACGTAGGCTACTTCCTGCAGCCAAGGACGGGAGGGGTCAACTCCCATTTACGACTCGCCGGACGTTTCCCGCCTTCAGATGTTCCCGCCGTGTGGGATATAAAGACCCCTCTTCTTCAGTGCAGACAAGGACACAGAGACAGAAAAGGAGACACACAACAGAGAGAACAGAAGAGAAGAAGAAGAAGAGAAGAAGAGAAGAGGAGGAGGGGAGGCTCTGGCTCCCCCCTGCTACTCCGTCCACCGTCGTCCGCGCGAAGAGAAAGAGAAGAAGAAGAAGAGAAGAAGAGGGAGGCCCTCCGGCGACCACCGACGAGTGAGAGAGAGTAAGGGAGAAAGAGAGAAAGAGAGATGTAGCAGGGGGAGTGGGGAGACCAGGGAGCCGTCACACCTGCTCGACCCTTACTCCCCATTTCCTCCTCTCCATGCCTTTTCTTCTTCTTATTTTTTTCCCCCACTGTTGTATCTTCTACCCCGGTGTTTTGATGTATACGTGGCCGGTTACGGCCCTTTCTCTTCATGAATGGAAATTTCCCCCCTTTTTGAATTTCTTGCTACCGTGTTTGATTCATGCCCGATGCGTGTGTTTGAACTCTTCCTCCTCTTCCTTCCGATGGTTTGGTCCCTAGTGTGGGCCTTCTTCCCCCCTTTCATGGACCCTTTCATGGGATCCCTAGCCTTCACCCTCGCCCCTTTACCTGAAGGGAGATGTCCTTTTCTTCTTCGAACCCCAACCACCAACATTACCATTGACCTTCCTCCCTTCTCCAGTCCCGACCCATCTGGCTAACCCTCAGCCCTCTCTTCCCCGGCACACCCTTGCCTTCGCTACCCGGCACACCCCGAGCCTTCCTTGCCCGACACACCTTGGCCCCCGTTCACCAGCACAGCCCCTGGGAGCCTTCCCCGGCACAGCCCATGCCCCCAGCCCAGCACAGCTTCCTGGCCGGTATGCCCCCCCTTGGCCGGCACACTGCCCTTTGGTCCTTTGCCCGGCGTACCCTCCATGTGCCTCCAGCGGCACGCCTTTGGCTCACCCGCTCACCGACACGGCCCCCCTTGGCCTTTGCCCGGTATACCCCCTATAGGCCTTTGACGGTATGCCCCAGGCAGGCCTTCACCGGCACACTCTGGCCTCCCCCAGCCCGGCACGCCCTCTCGTGCCTTCCTTGCCCGGCACACCTGTCCCTCCTTCTTGCCCGGTGTACCCCCTAGCCAATCCTAGAATAGTCTTCCACTCACCGTTCCCTCCGAGTTTTTTGAGGTTTTATTAAGGTGTTGCCGCCCCCGGGCGCCCACCTCCAATTGTCGGGTTCCGCCACTCCACGTGGGCGCGTTCCCTGTATCTCCCTTACGCTCAGGTCAAGGGGAGGTGCTGCCGAATTTTTGTTAGAAACGATAACGTATTAAAAAGACACAAGGAAACAACAAACAAACGGGGCGATAACGAATTAAAAGATAAAAGAAAGCAACAAACCAATGAAAAGAACAACGGTAAAACACTTTAACCAAGGCAAAAGAATCGCAATCAACACAAAGAGAACCTGATCGAACGACAACTAAGCAACTTGAACATTCGTCCACCACGGGAGAAAGAATGGAAGTTAATCAAGAGAGAGAAAGAACATACCCATGCAAACCGAATAAAAATCAACGGAGAAAAGAAAAGGAAAAGATATAAGAGTGGGAGAGGAGTAGGCCCCGTCCTCACCCTCATCCGATACGCCTGCTTGCTTTGGCCATCCCCGGGACGCTCCTAGACCGGCACGCCTTGCTTGGCCCTTTGTCGATACGCTTCCCATGCTCTTCGCCGGTACACCCTGCATCCGCTCTTCGCCGGCACGCCCCTAGCCCAGCTTCCCCGGCACGTCTTGCTTGACCCTTCGCCGACACGCTCCCCATGCCCTTCGCCGGTACACCCTCCAGCCACTCTTGGCCGGTGCGCCCATCCTTGCTTGGCCCCTTCGCCGACATGCTCCCTCCATGCTCAACGGCACCCCTTTTTAGCCTTGCCCGGCACACCTAGCCGCGCCATTCACCGGCACACCCTTCAGGGCCCCTTGCCGGCACACCCTTCATGGCCCTTCGCCAGCACGCCCGTCTGCACCTTGCCCGGTACGCTCGGCCAGATCCTTCGTCGACACGCCCGTTTGTGCTCTTCGCCGGCACGCCCAGCTTGGCTGCCCTTCGTCGGCACGCCCGCTCGCGCCCTTCGCCGGCACGCCCAATTTAGCCGCCCTTCACCGGCATGCCCAACTTAGCCTGCCTTTCGCCGGCATGCCCCTTCAGCCCCCCCTTTTGGCCCTCCAGCGGCCCACTCTCTCTCTAGAAATACATATATAATATATAGTGATAATGACAATAATAATAATAATAATAATAATTAATAAAAATTATGATAAATAAATAAATCTGAATATATACATAAGAAATAAACAAAAAATGTGAGCTAATAGTGATAATAATAATAATAACAAACAAAATAAAAAAATCATTCAGAGTAAATACATAAAAGGGAATTAAGTAATAATATATATATATAATTGGAAACCTAGGTAAAAATAGTAATAATCCGTAGTGCAGCCTCGTCTCTCCCTGTGGCATGGTTTTGAAGGAACAATAATGTCGCCCTCGTAGGCCGGGCCTGAGTCTTGGGAGTTATCCCAAAATGGCCATGACCCGACCTCACCTTGGGCCGACATTCCAGTTAAACCATACCCGTTTCTCAGGCCGGATCCCTTCCGAGCCACTACTAAAATGGTCGTACATTCGGCAGACATTCGAACGGGTTCACCTCGATTTCCGTCGCGTTTCTATTACGGACCTGTGTCTGAACATGAAAAGGTATGTGAATGACCGACAAAATCCGAATAGAATGAGGTGGTCCTCGTCATCCTCGGACCCTTCGCATGGGGATATTGATAAGGCCTTCATGGGTCACGCCTAGACCTCGGGTCTGTCCCAATCATGGTCATTGTCTGACCCATATCCTCGGCCTACAGCCCGCTCCCTCTGAATACATATTGGCTCTGGGCTTTGAGCCCGGGACACTCCCCCGTTGCCCCTTAGCACCAAAAATATTAATGACGCTCACGCAAATCTTGTTTCGAACGCAGGGGGCCCACCGCAGTATGGTCGCGGCTTGACCTTGCACCGAGCCGGCAAATTTGTTGGTTTCTGACGTTTTAACCGGATTTAACCGAATGTTTCCAGTTCCTCCGAACAATAAATTTGTCGTACCCCGGCATACATACGCTCCGATTTTCCCGTGACAATTGCACTTTTCTCGAGCCGGACATTCGTCTGAATATTAAATGGTCAGCACATGACCGACTTGATCTCGAACGCTTTCTTTACGCCCTCATACGGGGACTTCAGCATTTCTTAATAAATTTCTATGTAATTTATTTCCTAGCCATGAGGCCATGATTCTCGGCGATCACGTCATGACCTTTACGGCGCGACAGGTTTTGGTCCCGACCCGAACCACACAATCGTCTGACCGAGTCAGATTGAGCGCACCATGGGCTCTTCGGAGCCCAAATAAATTGTCACTTCGTGACTGGCACGCCCACGCACTTAATAAACCAATAAATGAACAACGATAACTAATCGATCGAAAAGTGCGTACACAGGCACGTGAGAAGAATCTACCCCGACCGGGGGGCATAAGAAGAAACAGAGCTGCACCCCGACTCAGGGGACATGTGAGACAAAGGATATACCCCGGCCTAGGGATATTTGAAGAAGAAACATACCCCGCCAGGGGGCATAGAAGTCATGAAGAATACGTCCTGGCTTAGGGGCATTTGAAGAAGTTAAATCCCGCCTCGGGAGCATAAGAAAGAGAAGAATATGCAGGGGGCATAGAAGCCATGAAGAATACGCCCCGACTTAGGGGCATTTGAAGAAGTTATATCCCGCCTCGGGAGCATAAGAAAGAGAAGAATACGTCCCAGCCTAGGGGTATTTGAAGAAGAAACATACCCCACCAGGGGGCATAGAAGCCATGAAGAATACACCCCGGTTTAGGGGCATTTGAAGAAGTTACATCCCGTCTCGGGAGCATAAGAAAGAGAAGAATACGACCCGGCCTAGGGGTATTTGAAGAAGGAACATACCCTGCCAGGGGGCATAGAAGCCATGAAGAATACGCCCCGGCTTAGGGGCATTTGAAGAAGTTACATCCCGTCTCGGGAGCATAAGAAAGAGAAGAATACACCCCGACTTAGGGGCATTTGAAGAAGAAACATACCCTGCCCGGGGGCATAGAAGCCATAAAGAATACGCTCCGGCTCTGGAGCATTTGAAGAAGCTACCTCCCCCCCCTTGGGAGCACAAGAAGAAAAGAGTCCACCCCGACTTAGGGGCATTTGAAGAAGGAGAATACTCCAGGCTCGGAGTCCATGAAGCAACATGCACCCCCGGGGGGGGGGGGGGGGGGGGGGCATCTGAAGCAGAACAAACAATATCCCCCGGCTTAGGGGGGGGGGGGGGGGGCGTATGAAGAAAGGAATACACCCCGATATGGGGGCACGTAAGCAAAGAAGAAGAATTCACCCCGTCTCGGGGGCATAAGAAGCAAGAATTACACCCCGCCTTGGGGGCAGCAATACACTCCACTCTGGGGGCACTAGAAGCAGAATATTCCCCGTGCCGGGGGCATGTGAAGAGAAAGATACATCGCTCTGGGGCATCAAAAGCAACAATACGCCCCACCTTGGGGGCATCAAAAGCAGCAATACACCCCACCTTGGGAGCACAAGAAGCAAACATCCCCCCTGTGTGTCTGGGCAGAAGAAGAAGAATTAACTCCGGTCTGGGGGCATAGAAGCCATAAAAGATACATCCCGGCTTGGGGGCACATGAAGAGAATCCACCCCGACTCGGGGGCGCGTAAAGCAAAAGTCATACCCCGCCATAGGGACATAAGAGACAGAAAAAAATATACACCCCGCTCCCAGGGGCACATGAAGAGAATACACCCCGACTCGAGGGCACATAAAGCAAAGGTTACACCCCGGCTCAGGGGAATGCAAAGAGAAATATACCCCACTCTGGGGTGGAAGAAGCATAAGAATCTACCCCGGCCTGGGGGCACGATAAACAATAGAGTTATACCCTGATCTAGGGGCATGTGAAGAAAAGACACACCTTGCCTTGAGTGCACAAGGAGCAAAACACACCCCTCGTGGGGGCACGTGAAATAAAACTACCCTTCCCCTTCAGGGGCATAAGAAGCAAAAGATACACCTCGTGTCGGGGTAATGTGAAGAGAAAGATACCTCCCTTTGGAGGCATAGGAAGCAGAAGAGGCGCCCTGACTTAGGGGCATTTGAAGAAGCGACAAACCCCGCCCGCCACGGGGACATAGAAGCCATAAAGAACTCACCCCGCCTGGGGGCACGACAAGCAACAATGTTATACCCTGATCTAAGGGCACGTGAAGAAAAGACACATCCTGCCTTGGGTGCACGAGAGACGAAACACACCCCTCGTGGGGGGCACTTGAAGTAAGCTACACCCCGATCCGGGGGCATAAGAAGCAGAAGAATCCACCCCCGCCCTGGGGCATAAGAGGCAAAGAATCCACCCCGTGCCGGGAGCATATGAAGAGAAGTTTACCCTGCTACGGGGCATAAGAAGCAGCAGAACCCACCTCCGCCATGGAGGCATAAGGAGCCAAGACTCCACCCCACCGTGGGGGCGCAAGAGGCAAAGACTCTACCCCGTGCAAATCTGTCTTACATGGGGGTATAAGAAGCAGAAGACATACCCTGCCTGGGGGCACAGAAGCCATAAAGAATACACCCCGGCTTAAGGGAATCGGAAGAAGAAACATACACCCCGCCTGGGGGCATTGAAGCCGTAGAGAGGGCACCCCGGCCTGGGGGCACAGAAGCAAAAAGAATACACCCCGACCCACGGGGCATACGAAGAAAGCTATATCCCGGGTTAGGGGCATGTGAAAAGAAATATCCCTCGGGCCTGGGGGCACAAGAAGCGTGAAGTTGCACCCTGGTTTAGAGGCACTCAAAGAGAAACATACCCCGCTCGGGGGCATAAGAAACAAGGAGTTTACACCCCATCTAGGGGCATATAAGCCATGAGAAACACACCCCACCTGGGGGCATAGAAGAAAAGCTACACCCCAACCTGGGGGCACGTTAAGAGAAAAACACCCCAGTCCGGGGGCATCAATGAGAAAAGAAGAGCAGAATAAAAAGAATAGTCATGGGGTAGGCGTGGCAGAATAAAAAGAATAGTCATAGGGTAGGCGTGGTCTTTGCACCCGCCTCTTCACAATAAAAAAAAGAAAGAAGATAAGAAGAAGATAAGAAGAAAAGAAAGAGGATCGCGAGGCAGACGTGGTCTTTGCACCCGCCTCTCCATACAAAAGAAGAAGAGAAGAAGAAAAAGAACAGCCACGAGGCAAACATGGTCTTCGCACCGGCCTCCCCACACAAAAGAAGAAGAGAAGAAGAGAAAGAAGAGTCACGAGGTAAACATGGTCTTTGCACTTGCCTCTTCACGCAAAGAAGAAGAAAAGAAGAGAAAGAAGAGTCATGAGGTAAACTTTTACCTCCGACCTTCAGCCATCCAACAAATAGCAACCAACAAACCTCTCGCCGATGGGGCGTTAAGCCAACAAAACCTTCTGCCGACGGGGCGTTAAACCGACTAAACCTTCCGCCGACGAGGCGTTAAACCAACTAGACCTTCCACCGATGAGGCGTTAAACCAACTAGACCTTCCACCGACGGGGTGTTGAACCGACTAAATGTTCCGCCGACGGGGCGTTGAACAGACTGAACCTTCCGCCGACGGGGCGTTAAACCGACTAGAGATTCCGCCGATGGGACGTTAAACCGACTGAACCTTCTACCGACGGGGCGTTAAATCGACTAGACCTTCTGCCGACGGGGCGTTAAACCGACTAGGCCTTCTGCCGACGGGGTGTTAAACCGACTAGACCTTTCACTGATGGGGCGTTAAACCGACTAAACCTTCTGCCGACGGGATGTTAAACCGACTAGACCTTCCGCCGACGGGGCGTTAAACCAACTAGGCCTTCTGCCGATGGGGCGTTAAACCGACTAGACCTTCCACCGATGGGGCGTTAAACCGACTAAACCTTCTGCCGATGGAGTGTTAAACCGACTAAACCTTCCGCCGACGGGGCGTTAAACTGACTAAACCCTCCGCCGATGAGGCGTTGAACCGACTAAATCTTCCGCCGACGAGGCGCTAAACCGACCAACATTCCGCCAACGGAGCATTAAACCGAAAGATATTCAGCCATCGAGGCTTCAAGCAGACAGATATTCAGCCATCGGGGCTTCAAGCCGACAGCTACCCCTTCATCGGCCTTCGGGTCGACAACTATCTAATTATCGGCCTTTGGGTTGATAGCTACCCCTTCATCGGCATTCGGGTCGACAGCTATCTAGTCATCAGCTTTTGGGTCGACAGCTATCTAATTATCAACCTTCGGGTCGACTGCTACCCCTTCATCGGCCTTCGGGTCGACAACTATCTAATCATCGACTTTTGGGTCGACAGCTATCTAATTATCGTCCTTCGGGTCGACAGCTACCCCTTCATTGGCCTTCGGGTCGACAGCTACCTCATCATCGACCTCTGAGCCGATAGCTACATCATCATCAGCTCCTAGCCGACAGCTACCTCATCATTGGCATCCCAGCCGACAGTTGCCCAGTTAAAGAATAAACCTTCCATTTCGGTTCAGACCCTTCCCCGGCCAGAGAACAAAAGAGACTCTTCTCTTCAACTCTCACATCCCGCTACCCGATGCCCCTCTGCAGAGCCATTTCGGCTGAGACCCGCTATGAGGATTAATCCATCCATCCCACCGCGCTTCCCGATTCTAGCTCCCGCAGCCCACTTTCCAGCATCTTTTAGCCCTTATGGCCCGCTCCCCTAATGCCCCTCGACTTTTCTGGCCTACTTCCCAACATCTTTTGGCCCTTATGGCCCACTTCCCTAATATCCTTTCAACCGTTCGTTGTCTGCTTCCCTAATACCTTTACTATCACTACGCTTATACATAACAACTATACGTTCTAACACAAAAAAAAAAAGAGAAAAGAGAATGCTTGGTTACCCCGCTTACGTGCTTGCTTATAATATAGGATAATACACCTCCTTGGAATTTTCTAGGACCGTGTTTCCTTACTAAATAATATCGCCCCGATTCCGGACGTACGTGCGGCATGACATACGCTCGAAGGGAACCCGATTATGGCGGGTGCACACGTCAAGGGGAAGAGTCATGGCTGAATTGCTAAGCCCAACTCACAAAATAAACCTGAGGCAACTTTCCTACTTCACACTTAATGTGTTCAATAGCTTTCAACCATATGGATTGCCCGACTTTCTTCTTAGCACTCTACAGACGCTTGAATTCCTGCACTCGCGTGAAAGGTAATCGTGAGGAAAAAATTGCCTACCCCCACTGTAAAAAAAAGAGAGAAAAAAAAGAGAAAAAAAAAGAGAAAAAAAAGGAGAAGAAACGTGAATCCGAGTAGCCATGAATCTTCACTGAAATAAATAAGGAGACTCGCACGAAATGATGAAGCGAATTACAATAAGGACGAATCCTAGTAGTCGGGAATCCCCATTGAGACACACGAGGAGACTCGCGCCGAACGGTGAAATCCGCTACCAAAATAAATAGGTGGGGGCTGTGCGAAGCTACCGAAAGTCGAAGGCCTAAAACCCATGTGTAGGCACTAGAGTAATCCTCGAGTGTCACTAGGAAAGCCTGCATATCCCTATGGTTAGGGCTCTTTGTTCACTCATTTGTGTTCGCTCCCCCGCACCACAGAGAATTGCCTCGGGTGAAATGCGTGAATTTTGACTATGCATGCAAGACGTGCGATATCCTCTTGACGGGTGCACCACCCCTCAATTGTGCCTCGTGGCCCCACCATGTCTGCGAATTATGGGTGACATCCCTATCCTATCCCTTATAGAGGGAGCTACCTTATGTATATTCATGCTATGCCGGCTGACGAATGCCTATATGATTAATAATAATAATAATAATAATAACAATAAAAACTCAATTCCGGCTATCATAGTCTGCCTTCCCAATTTTGGCTCGTGGAGCCCAATCTTGGCCCCCATGGCCTACCTCTCGCCCTCGCGGCTCGTTAATCTCCCAACTTCGGCTTCTATAGTCTGCTTCCCCCATTTGGGCTTTCACATCTTACGCCCCAATTTTGGCATCTGTAGCCTGCTTCCCCGATTTGGCTTCCGTAGCATGCTTTCCCAATTTTGGCTCTGGCAGCCTGCGTCCCAAATTTCGACTTTCGCAGCCCGCTTTCCTGATTTCGGTCTTCACGACCCGCATCCTGATTTTGGCTTTTACAGCCTGCTTCCCAACATTTGGCCTTCGTGACCTGCTTCCCAACTTTGGCTCTTTCATAGCCTGCCTCCCAACTTCGGCTTCTTACAGCCCGCTTCTCAACTTCGGCTCTTGCAGCCTACTTCCCAATTTTGGCTTCGGTAGCCAGCTTCCCGATTACGGCTCTCCTAGCCTACTTATCTTTGGCTCCCGTGGCCTGCTTCCCCGATCTTTGGCTCCCGTAGCCTACTTTCCTTAACTTAGGCTTTTATAGCCCACTTCTCAACTTTGGCTCCCATAGCCCGCTTTCCAATAACTTCGGCTTTTATAGCCCACTTCTCAACCTTGACTCTCATAGCCCACTTTCCAATAACTTTGACTTTTATGGCCCGCTTCCCCACTTTGGCTCTTTGCGGCTTGATTCCCCACTTCGGCTCTCACAGCCCCACTCTCCTCACCATCTTGATAAAACTCTCGGTTGGGCTGCATCCGCAGACCCCGCTCTCTCGTCCCTCTTTCGCGCCATCTGTGACTGGGGGGCATTTGTGGACACTAAAAATCTTCACCCCATATTTTCATGCAGGGGAATTAAGAAGAGGATAAGAAGAAGAGAAGATGAGAAGAATAAAAGAAGAAAAGCAGCCCCCCTGAAGTGCCTCCAATGGCACACCCTTAGGTGTCTCAGCGGCACACCATGCGAGCGCCCCAGCGGCACACACCCTGGTGGCCCTCAACGGCATAGCCCAGTCCTGGGTGCCTTCAGCGGCACACCCCTTAAAGCCCCAGCGACACACCTGCCTTGAGGCCCCAGCGGCATACCCGCCGTGAAGCCCTGGCCAGCACACCCTGTGGCCCCTCAGCGATACGCCCCCTGGCCTGCCTTCCACGGCACACCCGTGGTGCCCTCCTCAGTGGCACACCCTGGTGGCCCTTTAGCGGCATACCCCGGCCTCCCGCTCAGCGGCACGCTCCCGCTCCCGTTCAGCAGCACGCTCCCCTGGCGCTCCAGCGGCACGCCTGCGAGCTTCTTCAGCGGCACACCATCGCGGCCCTTCAACGGCACGCGTTGGCGGCGTCCTAGCGGCACGCTTCCTGTGCCTTCCAATGGCGCGCTGTTCTAGCCCTTCAACGGCACACCTGGGCATTTTCTTCCCCGACACTTTCGGCAAATGAAATCTCACGCCATCCCCTATAGACCCTTGGCGCACAATGGGGTTGCTGAGGTGTCACCCAGGGAGAGAGCCACGTTGCCTGTCCCCCTGCCACCAAGGACGATGGGTCAAATCCCCATTCAATGCCTCCGGTATCTCGCCTCCGACTACCGTGCTCGAACGCTTCTGCCGCTGGGGGTATAAAAGCCTTCCTCTTCCGACGGAGACAGGGGGACACAACAGAGAGAACAGAAGAGAAGAAGAAGAAGAGAAGAGGAGGAGGGGAGGCTCTGGCTCCCCCCTACTGCTCCGTCCACCGTCGTCCGCGCAAAGAGAAAGAGAAGAAGAAGAAGAGGAGTCTGCCGCTCCGACCACCATCTCCTGAGCGAAGAGAAGAGAAGAAAGGAGAAGGGGTTCCTGCCCCCTTTTGCTGCTACCCCGTCCACCACCGTCTGTGTGGAGAGAGAAAGAGAAGAAGAGTGAGTGAAGAGAGAGAGCGAGGTCCGGGCGGGGAGGAGTCCATGCTCCGTTCCTTCCCCCCCACTGTATTTTCTTTCTTTCTTTCTTTGTCCTCCTTTTTTTTTTCATTTTCTGTTGCAATGTGTTAGCTCCCTTGGGGCACTCCTTTTGTGAGAATAAAAGTAGAAGGCTTGCAAATTTTTTTTGGACGTCTTTCTAAGGCATTTCTTCCGTGTTTGCATCCTTCGGTGTTTCACGCCCCTTTCTTTTCTTCCCTTCTTTAGGGTTTGCTTCCTCCTGGACATTTTCGCCTTCGTTCACCCCTGGCCGCGCCATGCCCGGCACACCCCAGCCGTGCCTCCAACGGCACACTCCAGCCGTGCCTCCAGCGGCACACCCCGGCTGTGCGTTCATCGGCACACCCTAACCGCCCCTCTCCGGCACAACCCTTGTTAGGGCCTTCCCCGGCACGGTCCCTTGGACCCTTGCCCAACACGCCCTTGCCCCCTTTTCCCGGCACAGCCCCTCAGCAGCACACCCGAGCTCCTCCCAGTCCGGCACGCCCTCTCGTGCCTTCCTTGCCCGACACACCTGTCCCTC
This sequence comes from Amorphophallus konjac, assembly GCA_022559845.1. NCBI lineage: Eukaryota > Viridiplantae > Streptophyta > Magnoliopsida > Alismatales > Araceae > Amorphophallus > Amorphophallus konjac. The sequence goes on along the minus strand of CM040122.1, from coordinate 411,511,134 downwards.
CTTCTTGCCCGGTGGGCACCCCCCTAGCCAGTCCTAGAATAGTCTTCCACTCGCCGTTCCCTCCGAGTTTTCCGAGATTTTATTAAGGTGTTGCCGCCCCCGGGCGCCCACCTCCAATTGTTGGGTTTCGCCACTCCACGTGGGCGCGTTCCCTTACGCTCGGGTCAAGGGGAGATGCTGCCAAAATTTTGTTAGAAAGTAACAATATAATAAAGGCAAAAGGAAGCAACAAACGAATGAAACGAATAACAACAAAATGCCTCAACTAAGGCAAGGGAACCGCAATCGACACAAAGAGAGCCGAATCGAACGACAACTAAGCAACTTAAACATCCGCCCTCAGGAGAGAAAGAATGAAAGATAATCAAGGGACAAAAAGAAGGAATTCATGCGAATTGAATAAAATCAAGAGAGAAATAAAAAGGAAGAAGATATAAGAATGAAGGAGGGGTGGGCCCTTTCCAACTCTTCCCCGGCACGCCTTCAACCCTTCGCCGGCCAGCCTTCCCGGTCTCCCTTGGTTGACACACCCCAGCCTATGCTTCCCCGGCACGCCCTCTCGGAGCCCAGGCCGACACGCTCTAGCCCAGACCCTTCTCCGACACACCCTATCCGTGCCTTTACCGGCACACCCTTCATGGCCCCTTGCCGGCACACCCTTCATGGCCCTTCATAGGTACGCCCATCCTTGCTTGGCCCCTTCGCCGGCACGCTCTCCCCATGCTCAACGGCACCTCTTTTTAGCCCTTGCCCGGCACACCTAGCCGCGCCCTTCACCGGCACACCCTTCAGGGCCCCTTGCCGGCACACCCTTCATGGCCCTTCGCCGGCACGCCCGTCTGCACCTTGCCCGGCACGCTCGGCCAGGTCCTTCGCCGGCACGCCCGTTTGCGCTCTTTGCCGACACGCCCAGCTTAGCCTGCCTTTCGCCGGCATGCCCCTTCAGCCCCCCTTTTGGCCCTCCAGCGGCCCACTCTCTCTCCAGAAATATATATATAATATATAATGATAATAATAATAATAATAATAAATTAATAAAAATTATGATAAATAAATAAATCTGAATATATACATAAGAAATAAACAAAAAATATGAGATAATACTGATAATAATAATAATAATAATAAACAAAATAAAAAAATCATTCAGAATAAATACATAAAAGGGAAATAAGCAATAATATATATATATATATCTATATAATTGGAAACCCGTATAAAAATAGTAATAATCCGTAGTGCAGCCCCGTCTCTCCCTGTGGCCCGGTTCTGAAGGAACAATAATGTCGCCCTCGTAGGTCGGGCCTGAGTCTTGGGAGTTATCCCGAAATGGCCATGACCCGACCTCGCCTTGGATCGAGATTCCGATTAAACCATACCCGTTTCTCAGGCCGGATCCCTTCCAAGCCACTACTAAAATTGCCGTACATTCGGCAGACATTCGAACGGGTTCACTTCGATTTTCGTCGCATTTCTATTACGGACCTATGTCCGAACATGAAAAGGTCCATGAATGATCGACATGGCTGATGGCTCACATCCCAATATGGTCGTAATCCGGCATTGCTCTGGGCCGATAGTTCGTTATATCGGACCCGTCTCTATTGGGAGTCATTCCCGCTCTTTCATTGAAATTGCCGCGAACTCGGCATACATTTGCACGGGATTGTTTCTGTTTACATCGTACCTTTAATACGGACCTTTGTCCGAATATAAAGTGCTCCATGAATTAATGACCGACAAAATTCGAATGGAACGAGGTGGCCCTCGTCCTCCCCGGACCCTTCGCATGGGAATATCAATAAGGCCTTCACGGGTCACGCTTAGTGTAACGCCCCGAGAATCCGATTACCGGGAAGGCCCGATAACCCGAGACTCGAACCGCCGCCTACGAGCCGGGAGGGCTCGAAAGGGCTAAAAGGAGTGTGGAGGCACAAAGAAATAGGAAATAAAGCAGAATAATTCAACAATTAACAGAAATAAATAAACAATTACAGCTACAACAGAGTCTAGTCCAATAGAAAGTACAGTCCAAAGCAGTAAAAACGTACCACATGCCAAGTGAACACTCGGCCCGGCGAGCTGACAACTGAGAACCTCCGCACCGCGCTCTCGAATCACGAGGAAGAACCGCCACACCTGAAAAGCAGGGAATGGGTCTCCAAAATAGAGACTCAGCAGGGATCCCGCGGAACCCCAACCAAAAACAACGGCGGTAGCGGAAAGGAAGGCTACAACGACAGCAGGAACAGCGAACCGGTGGCCGGTCAAAACTTGACACTACAGCTACTCCTACTGTACCAGAAACACACCCCAATCTCACGGTCGGGGGCTACCAAACCACACTAGTACCACTTACCGAAGTAAAAACCCACGGCAACCACGCCGTAGAGGCCTGTTTCCTAGGACACGGCCAACCCGGACACACTGTCCAAGGTGCAACCCCGACCATCCGGTCGCGGGTACCGCACAACAAGACACAACCTCGGTAAAGCCACTAGCACTAGTCTCATGGCGCGAAAATCGACACACGCGCCACAGAGAAACAACCGAAACTCAACAATCAACACGACCGAAAACCCAAAGGTCGAAGTCACGGAAACTGACAGTCTGTCACTCTCTGTCCAGAACAGAGTACCTCCCACAAGAAGCACAGCCGGTAGCGTCCCCTGACGTCTTACACCGCACCGCAGGTGAACTGCCTGACGTGGTAGCGCCTACCAAAGGCACGAACACCGAACAAGTAACCAGGCACAAGTGACTAGCTGGGGTCACGCCCGTCGACGTGGGTCCAACTGCCTTCAACCACGTGTGCACACACAGACCGCGCGTCCCTGGTCTGGCCCTCTGACCAATTTTCCCCTCAGCTGGACTCTGGCTGCAAGACGTGGGGCCCGACGGAAACCGGTCCACAAACCGTCTGTAAGGGTAGCTTCTCCACCACTCCCTGGTGGGACCACACGCGTGTAAGCAGGCTACGACTAGTGGAGGGTCACTGAGAGAGTAGACTCTCAAGTCAACGGAAAATCACGTCCGAACCCGACGAAGTACGGGGACCGTCCCACATACTAGCACCGTCGCACAGTGACCACAGTCGGAGAAGAAATAGGACTCACAGTCCACAAGGAAACGCAGAAGTGTGGTTCCCAAGGCAACTCACAGGCCGCCCAACCGAATCCCACTCTCAGGGAACATCGGGAAACCTCCAGCTCTAGGCTGGACAACTGGACTCGCAGTCCAAGGCCACACACATGGCCCACACGGAAAGCACAGAAGCACGATTTCCAGGGTAACGCATAAGCTGCCAAGCCGATAGTTGGACTCGTAGTCCAAGGCCAAACACATGGCCCACTCGGGAATCATCTTCCAGGAAAACTCACGGCATGCGGGGGAGGCCCCACCGCACACACACCGATACACGGTGACTCGGTCAAGCGTAACACAAAAGCCCGGCACACGAGGAGTCACCCGGACTCTCGAACCCACGGGCATGCTAAACGAGGTAGCACGGTCCTCCCGACACCCTCAAAATATGGACACAGAATCCCACGGGTGTCTGGGGTATTCACAAGATCGCAAGTCGACCATTGAGTCACAACCGGGTCGACTAGGGACAGACACAACGCGAAACGAACACGCAGAACACAAAAATACACCACAGTGCAACATAGCCTGACGGTCTAACCTTGGGCCGTCACAGTCTGTAACGGTCCAAGTCTCGACCGTCACAACCACTCTGACGCACCAACAAAGGGCCGTCAGACGCTCGGTGTAAAGTTGTGTGTGACGCGTCTATCCTGGTGCGTCATAGTCTGTGACGCGCCAGCCCTGGTGCGTCACGGTCTGTGACACGCCAGCCCTGATGCGTCACAAGACAAAATGAAACCAACTATGACGCGTCCCGCTCGGTGCGTCACAGGCTGTAACGGACCAACTCTGATGCGTGACAGGGTGGGAACGTGTCCGCTCTGACGCACCCACACAGGGGCGTTACAAGGCTGTGACGCGCCAGCCTTGGTGCGTCACAGGCCTTGACCCCGAACGGTCAAAATCAACGACCGAAAGCCAACGGTCAGATCGTCCCTGACGGTCCAACCCAGGCACGTCACAGCGCCGTGGCGGTCTATCGTGGGACCGTCACACACACAGACCACCAAAAGGCTAAACGGGCCCTGTGACGCACCCACCCTGGGGCGTCACAGGCTGTGACGGTCACTGGAAGGACCGTCACACCCGTCTGAGAGCGAAACGGCGGGAAACAACCCAAAAATCCGATCCACGCCCCGATCACCCCCGGGTGATGGGGAAACAAAGGGGAATCCATCCCCAAGCCCCTAGGCATGCATCTACACCCCTAGATCGGCCAAAAACGCTGTAAAACGAGAGATCCGGCTCACTCCCCCAAAACATGGATTTTCCCCAAAATGCAAAATAAATCCGCTCGGCTCGCCACGGCCTACAAAACTCGCGGGAAAGGGAAAGCACGAGCTGGGGGTCCATCTCCCTACCTCCACCGAAGAAACGACGCGTCGTGGATGCCGATCCACGGTGCGTCGTGAAACCCTCGCCGCTCCACTAACCCGCGGCCGAGCTTCCACGCGCCACCGGCCCTCGATCCTCGACCTGTTCCCCGTTCCTCGCCTCCCGCCATCGCCGCCTCGCCCTCCTTCGCCACCGTCGGCCCCCGGGGAGAGGGGGAGAGAAAGAGATGAGAGAGAGTGAGAAAGAGAGAATGAGAGGGGGAGAGAGAAAAGGGTTAATATATATAGAAAAACTCAAAAATTGCATAAATTTAAAAAATTATAAAAAATTACCTCCGCGATCCTCGGAAGGAACACAACGCAGTGGTACTGTCTCGGAGTCGGAGAACGCCACGGTTCGCCCTGCACAGAGTTCCAAAGGCACATCAGGGAAAAACACGTGTAAAGCACAAAATACACTCCGAGACCCACTAAAAGATCCGAAAAAAAAACATGGGGCATTACACTTAGACCTCGAGTCCGTCCCAATTATGGTCTTTATCTGACCCATATCCTCGGCCTATAGCCCGCTCCCTTTGAACACGTCTTTGGTTCCGAGATCTGATCTCGGGACACTCCCCCGTTGCCCCTTGGCACCGGAAACATTAATGACGCTCACGCAAGTCTTGTTTCGACCGTGGGGGGCCCATCGCACTATGGTCGCAGCTTGACCTTGCACCGAGCCGACAAACTTGTTGGTTTCTGACCGTTTTAACCGGGATTTAATCGAATATTTCTCGTTTCTCTGAACATTAAAATTGCCGTACCCCGACATATATATGTTCCGATTTTCCCGTGACGATTGCACTTTTCTTGAGTCAGACATTCGTCTGAATATTAAATGGTCGGCACACGACCGACATGATCTCAAATGCTTCCTTTACGCCCTCATACGAGGACTTCAGTATTTCTTAATAGATTTCTATGCAATTAACTTTCTGGCCATGAGGCCCTGATTCCCGGCGATTAATCAAGGGTGTTCCCTCGTATGGGGGATGTAAATGACGTCGTGACCTTTACAGAGCGGCGGGTTTTGGTCCCGACCCGAACCACACAATCGTCTGATTAGTCAGATCGAGCGCACCATGGGCTCCTCGGGGCCCGAATAAATTCTCACTTTGTGACTGGCACACCCACGCACTTAATGAACCTAATAAAGCCAATAAACGAACGAACAAAAGAATAAATAAACAGACGTGTCAAAAAGTGCATCCACAGAGCTTCCATGATCTCCCTATAGAAGGGAGCATGGAAGTCCAAGTCATCGTCGATCAGGCCAGGATTCTTGGCGGCCAAGAGGACGTCATCCAGATATCAGACTTTGTCCTCTATCTCGTCGAAGCGCTGGAGCCGGCGATCCATCTCCGAGTTGGAGTGCAGTGGGCTGCGCACTCTTCGCGCGGGCTGGCTGCGCGACCGTCGGGTCCTTGCGACCGAGGCATGGGAGGCCTCTCTCACTTGGCGAGGGTTCTCTCCAATTTGGCCCCTCTCGTCCTCTCGTCGTTTGGGTAGGGCGCGCTGGGGCTCCACCTGCTGGTTCCGAAGTTCCTGACAGAATTTTGTCAGGGCTCGGATCTACTGGCGGATTTCGTCTAGGTCACCTGGGGTGACCTCACGTCGGGGATGGGTGGAAGAAGCTTCCTGCGACCCTCGGCGGGAGTTGGGTCCTTGGTGGGAACAGCGCCCCCGATTGCTAGCGTTGCGAAGGCTTCCACGGGGTGCCATAGCCTTTCACTCGAGGTTCCCACAGACGGCGCCAAGAAGTGTAGAGGCAAGAAAATGGTTCCTATGCCACGTACCATCTTTTCTATATATTTGTTGGGGAAGTCGCCTTGCACCCGTGGAGGCCTGCAAACACTAGAGGCCAGAAAGGCATCAGAAGGAGTACCGGGTGTTATCCCAGGGGACAACCCTCTGATGCTTAAGTCAGCAACGGATTAATGAAGAGTAGAGGAGAGAGAGAGAGAGAGAGAAGGAAATTATAGTCGAGAGCTGAAGGGCCGTGTAGATCCTCAAAACGAGTGCTCGCCACTCTCAGTGTTCACTCGGTGAGTGCTCGCTGGGTGGTAAGGTCGCCGGAGGAGAGCTTCCCTTTCAGCGTAGATCGTTGGTGCTTCTGTCTCGTAGTGCATTAGGGCTAGTAGCTCTATTCTCTTGTGTAGCATGTTTTGGCAGAATCATCCACCGTGTCCTTCTTCTATGTCATTCCCCTTCTTATAAGGGTTGTCCTGGAGGGAGAAGCCTTATCCCTTGATAGGGAAGGCGTAAGTAGTGAAGTAACTCCTTTTCGCTATAGCGGCGGGACTTTCCCGTTGGAGGGCGAATACCCCAGCGTCAGCTGGTCCCGGGGTGAGTCTTACGGCGCTCATGGGGTGTGCTTGCCCGTTATGGGGTCAGCGCCGACATGGTAGGGGGCAACGGTCGGTCGTCGGAGGGTTCTCCGGCGACTAATGCGCTTTCCCGTGCAGTAGAATCTAATGCTGAAGCTAGGTTGGTCCGCGCCTTGGCGCGCCGTTGACCTCGGGCGCCTCTTGGGCGCGCTAAGGGGGCAGATCCGATTTAGGCATGCCGCTATTGGACTGTCCATGGGCCAAATCGGATTTACCCTCCTCACAAATTACTCACAAATATTTCATCAACTAAACATTATCTCTGTGTTTAAACTTTTCCTCCTCTTGTAACTTTCTTTAGATAGACCGAGGAAACTTTCGCTATAGATGGTAGGGGTGTTTATAAGTCGGTTCAAACCGAACCAAATCGAACCGAATCGAACTTCGGTTCGGTTTGGTTCAATTTAGTTTCATAATATGTGAAACTGAATCAAATCGAATAAATTGAATTTATTATTTATATTTATATTTATTAATATTATATATCATAAATATATTAAAATATTTAAAATATGATTATATAGACGTATAAACATACAAAATATAAGTATTTATATTTTTTATTTTTATTATATATCTAATTTATTAAATTCATATATATTGTAATAAGATATAAAAAATTTGGTTTGAACCGAATCGAACCGAATCAAATCGAATTTGTTTGGTTTGATTTGATTTAATTTGATTTGAGGTTTAATTTAGTTTGATTATGTTTGGAAAAAAAATCTCCAAATTGAATCAAACCTAACTATGAACACCCTTAATAGATGACTGCCTGTGTCACTATTAACGGAGTGTCTCCCATGATGACATGTCGCGCATTCGTTGGATCATAGACTTTAGTGGCCTGTAAAGCAACACTTTACACAGCACACTTCAACTTCCTGACCCTTCCTCACTGTTTCGGTTGTCAGCATTCTATTCTTCATGGTGCAGTTTCCTAGCGATAACTGTTACAAAGTGCTTCCCATGAAGTAGTACTTCTCGACTCTACCTTATCTCGACTGTATTATATATGTTGCCCGGTGTCCAGGAGAGCTAACTAGACTAATCGACTTTTGAAGTTGCATTGGGTCTTCGAGACGTATGACTAAACAAGTTATTGGACTTTACGTCGCACCATCTTGCTTGATTTTGTTAACTATCTTGGCCCATTTAAATACTCCCATATTGGGCTGTTTTCATGGTATCGGACTGACATGGACCTGAGCCACCATGTACATAACTTTTGTTTGGAAATGATAAAGGTCTGTGTCACAAGACTTCCATTACTAATGACTGGAAAAGATACAAACTTCCACTACCAGAGATTTCACAACTGAAAATGCTCTCCAAAGCAAACAAGCACGCATCCATGAACACTATTGAGGAAGAAAAAATTAGTCAAATCTAGCGCGGCCCGATAACGCCAACCCATTACGGACTAGGACGGTCAAGCCCATATAGAGGTCCATCCCGGTCAGCCGGTGGTCCTGTAAACACGGCCCAATCGGGGCCCATGGAAGGTTCGCTAGCGCACGGGTAGGATATTCACTTACATGCATTTCGAACGCCACAGAACTTGTCAATGGATGAACGTTGGGGCTCCTGTTACGGGACTTATCCTGACAGAGATCGCGTCTCACTCATAGAAAGATAGAGAAAGAAGGGCATAGAGATCTACGTCACCAGTAAAGAGAGATCTCGACACAGAGAGAGAGAGAGCTCTTCACACGCGCACACTAGCGGCTACCGAATGAGACTTCAGCAGGAGAGCAGTGAGAGAGAGGTCCACTCCCGGTTCTTCTCTTCATGTCTCGCCGATCACTCTCTGAGCATAGTCTCTACACCGCAGGCTCCTAACTCTCTCCCTCCTCAACTCTCTCCCTCTTTAGCTCTCTCTTGGCTCTCTCGTACGGTTCTGACTTAGGCATCAAAGGGTTGTCCCCTGAGATCTCTCCCAGGGATCCTTCTAACTTTCCTTCTAGTGGTTACAGATTTTCTTAGGGTGGTTAATTGGCTACTCTTCCCCATTAAACAAATCTCAAAGGTGTAGTGCGAGACAAAGGGGACGTCTTTTAACTTCTACGACTATCATGTTCTATTGAAAGATCACAGCCCCTCGGTGAATGCCACCCGGTGCCCTTCAACCACCCCAACCCGCCCGATCAGCTTCGCCACCGTGAAGGACCTGCCCACCTTGGTGTCGGTGATCACATGACACCCTGGCCGCTTCACCCGCCCAGCCGTTCTGGCTCCTAGCCCCCCCTGTTGGTGCACTCCCCGTAGTACAATGTCTTCGGCGCGAACGACTAGGGATGTCAATGAGTCGGATAGGATGTAGATAGTGGACTATCTATTTCGATAATTGCTAAAGAAGAATAGTATCCATTTGATGTTCACTAAGTGTTCGAAAAATGGGGTATCTGGAAGTATTTCTAGCATCGAAAATAATACGGTTAACAGACGATTAACGGATAGTTACCGGTCATAAGAGTACATATAAGACTAAAAATTAAAATACAAATTAACTCAATTAAAATAAAATTTAAATTAAAAAATAATCAATATGATAATCAAACACATTTCAATTTAGTTCCCATACTATCATCATTCATGAGTCAACATAGAATGAAATTGAAAATATAAAACAAGGAACAAAATAATATAATCAGTCATAAATTATTATTTATATATCATTAAGTGAATCATAAAAATATTAAAAATATTTAAATAATATCACATACACAAACAATATTTATTTGTTAAACAATGTCTTAAAAATTAATACATTAAGATCCATAAAACTTTTCATTGATTGTTGTCAACTTATAAACATTGATTTTCAATGACTATTGTCAGAGGCGACACTCCATTACCATGTAGATGCAATTGTCGCCAATGAGCCGATGGTGATGGTTGCTTTGAAATGTAGACATAGGGTGCATCCATGATATATACAATGTTATCATCACTATTGACCCGGAAGATTTAATTTTGCAACATTTTGAAGAGATCAAATAGAACACAGGTAAACAACTCTAGCAAGATCAAAAATGAGTTTTACCTCTCAAGTCTCTCGTCGTCGAGAGAGATCAAGGGAGGAGGTTGACGCCGAGAGTGATGGAGGGTGGAGGCTGTCATTGCTGCCGAGGGAGATCGAGGGAGGAGGCGAGAAGAGGGCATCATTGTCGCCGCCAGCACGAGTGAGAGAGAGAGAGAGAGAGAGAGAGAGAGAGAGGAGGTCACCACCAACACCGTGATGCCGCATCGCGTTGCCGCCCCCTACTACTATCTCGCCCACATACCGCCCCCTATCATCGTCGCCACACACTGGCCCTTACCACTGTAGTCGTCGGCCTCCTTGCTTGTCGAGTCTCCCCGCCGCCCTACTGATTTTGAAATATGAGGGAGAAGATGGAGGCCTGAAGAGAGAGGAGAGAGGAGGCTGGGTGGGTGAAGGGTGGAGGCCGCCGCCACCGCCGCCGAGGGAGATTGAGAGAGGAGGCAAGAAGAGGGCGGCGCTGTCGCCGCGCGCGTGCTCGAGAGAGAGAGAGAGAGAGAGAGAGAGAGAGAGAGAGAGAGAGAGAGAGAGGATGTCACCACGTACCCACTATTGCCCCATGCTACTTCCACGACCACACATCGCCCCCTACCCACGTGCGCTCGAGAGAGAGAGAGAGAGAGAGAGAGAGAGAGAGAGAGGATGTCGCCACATACCCACTACTGCGCCCCATGCTACTGTCACGGCCACACATCGCCCCCTACTGTTGCCGCACTGCCGCCACCACACACCTCCTCCTATCGTTGTAGTCGTCGCTTGCCTTGCTCGCCGGAGTCTCCCTGCCGGATGTCGCCTTGCTATTTTTGAAATATGAGGGAGAAGATGGAGGCCAGAATAGAGAAAGGAGAGAGGAGGTTGGGTGGGTGAAGGGTAGAGGTTGCCACCGATGTCGAGGGAGATCGAGGAAGGAGGCAAGAAGAGGGTGCCTCCGCAGCCGCAGCCGCCACGCGCGCGCGAGAGAGAGAGAGGTCACCACCAACACTGCAATGTCACCCCCTACTGTTGGTGCGGTCACACATTGCGCCCCCTACTGTCACCACACTGTCTCCGTCACACACCGCCTCCTACTGTTGTAGTCGTCGGCCGTCTTGCTCGCCGAAGTCTCCCTGCCGGCTGCCACCTTATTGTTTTTGAAATATGAGGGAGAAGATGGAGGCCAGAAGAGAGAGATAAGAGATGAGACTAGGTGGGAATTGAGAGGGGGAAAGTTAGTGTCGTGACTAAGAATTGAGAAGGGGGGGCATTGGGGGTGCTGCCATTGTTTAGGGTAATCTTTTGATCTCCACCTTTAGATCTAAATCTAAGGAGTAATATTGATAAAACATATATATATATATAGTATATTGTGTAACGATAACGAACGGATATGAATTCGAAACGAGATGTATTTGTTTCAGCATCCATTAAAGAATTAAATATATTAATATTTATATGTGTTAATTTATCGAGAAAAAGATAATATCAATTTAATATTAGTTAAACTAATGAAACAGACAGTGATGAAATTATTGATTACCATTGCCATCACTACGAAACGACCCCTCCCACTGCCTCCACTCCCCATTGCCTCGCTGACTATGCACTTCCACTTCCTTCCTATGGCCCTATTTAATGAGGAAACTCGAGATCATGGTCCGAGACACGACAAACGCACACAGCCGACAGAGAGACCCCAAGGAACAGGAGTGGGCTTCACTGCTAGCATCTTCTTTCTACCCACTATGCACTAAACACTACACACAAGCTGACGTGAAACCCGAGTTTAATATATATGTTCTTTTGATTAATTTAGCGGCCGCATGTGAGTTGTTATTATGAGTTGTTATTTCTTTTTAATGGGGTGGTCATTATGGTCTATCCTGTAAGTCCACCCTTCAAAGTCACGAGTCGATGGCGATGAATCCCCAAAGTCGTTGCCGAGCCAGTCCCCAGATTACACATTCTGCGACCTCTACGTCTAGCACTATCTCGTGATCACTCCGCGACCTCTACGTCGAGTGCAATCCCATGATCACTCCGCGGTATCCTCGTCTCAATGAGGAAAGGTAAGCCGAGAGAGAGAGAGAGAGAGATGAAGAGAAGTATAAGCCGCCGTCTAATAAGTAGGCGCTGCATACGTGAGCTCTCTCTCACTCGCATGCACACACACAAGGGAGCCCTCTCACTCTCGTGACCCTCTCACACTCGTATAGCTCCTTCCCCGAATGCGCTTCCTAGCTAGTAGCCAAGAGCCCCCCATGCAAAGGCTTCCTCTCAGCAACCAACTCTTCGCAAGAGCCCTTCCCTCGTCCCTTTTTTCCTTCAGCCAACAGCCGCACCTTCTCCCTTTTTCTCTGGCGGAAGCAAACTCACGAACCCACTTCACAGCTGCACACACATGCATAGCCTCCCCTCTCTTTCTTCACAGTAAGCAGCAGCCTTAAATTCACGAGGGGCGCTGGCTTTTGTAGAGGAGGGTGAGAGCAGGGGATGAGGGAGGCGGTGGCCATATTCGAACCCAGCAGAAGGGGGGAGAGGACCCAGGTCAATCTTGCTGAGATCCTACTAATCCGGAGAAATCCAGGCGATCCGGAGGGAAAGGCCGCCGATCTACTGCGATCTTGGGAGATCTGCTACTGGATAAGCACACTAGAGGGAGAGAGATCCGATCTGGTTGCAGGGGCTAGTAGATCTGGCCACGGAGAGGGACGAGGATCCAAGGGGATAAGAGAGGAGAAATCACCACTTGCCCCTATGGGCACCCAGTCGCTTGGTGACCGATTAACAATTTACTAACAGGAGCTTTGATTCGATTTAATATCAGTGTTTGGGTCACAATTCTATATATGTTCCTTAAGCTATTTTCCTACTTTAGTAGATGGATTCTAAATGTAAATAAGGATTATCAAAATCATTTTATTACCGACATTAATTTAGAAGAAATAGTTTGGGCAATTTCAAGGGTTGACCATCATGACTCCGTCCATCTTTCTGCTTGTACAGTACTGTGCATGGCAGCTCCCGATGATGACGGCAGAATACTTGTGGCCTCGTGATGTTTGGCTGCTCCTTCACTGTGCATGGCGATCGGATTTGGCATTATAAGGAGCAAGTTGGTTATTTCATCAGAGTCTCGCCTCTGGTCGTTTTATGCAACATATATAAGATCATAGCACTGTTCAAGATCTATTGAAAATTACCGTCCACAACTTAAAAGAAACTTTATTACTGATGAGAAATATCCTATCCAAAGCTGACAAGCCAAACATATATCCCATGCATCCCCCTGCAAGATCTCAGAAAAAAGGAAGCAGAGATCACAGCCCTTCGGTGAACGCCACCCCTGTGCCCTTCAGCCACGCCCCTCCCTGGATCAGCGCCGCCACCGTGAAGGCCTTGGCTTCGTTAGGTTCGGTGATCACATGGTATCCCGGCCACTTTACCCGCCCAGCCGTCCCGGCTCCCGGCCCCCTGTTGGCGTACTCCCCGTAGTACAGCGTCTTCAGCGCGAACGACCCATCCCACTCCTTCCACCCCTGGGGCGCGATGTGCCCGTCGATGAACGACTGCATGAACACCGTCCTGGAGTACTCCTTCCATGGCCGCCCCAGGTACGTCGGGATAGTCCCCTTCACCGGCGCCAGGTCGGCGCTCGGCACCACCCGGCAGTTCTGGATGGAGGTGCCCGTGTTCTGGTTCGGGTCAGTCCGCCCCTGCGCGGTCACCAGGTTCTGCTGGTTGCTCATGGGCCGCCGGGCCACCAGATCGCTGTTCTGGAACACCACCCCCGCATTGCCGAAGATGTAGTCGACGGTGCCGGAGATGGTGCAGTCCCTGTAGAACTGGCGGAGGGTGTGGGTATAGAGGGTGTCCTGGTAGGCCTCGATCTTGCAGCGGTTGATGACGGCCCGGTCGGCGCTAACACGCAGCGCTACCGCCTGGTGCTTCTGCGGCCCTGCCGTGTTCTGGATGCAGAGGTCTTGCAGGATGAACCCGTCACCCTCCGCCGCTGCAAACATCACAAGCACAAATCAGATGTTAATTAAGGATGCGATCTCCTTCGGCTTTTCACAAGGCAAATCATCAAACAATTTGCGTTTTGATCTACTGAATTACCCAAGGTGGCAGAATCGAAGGTGGAGGTGCCATCTACGAAGTTGCGGCTGCCGGTGATGGTGGTGGCGTCCTTGCCGTCTCCAACGATCATGATGTTCGTCTTCTGCTTCGATAGCCTCACGATCTCCTTGTACACCCCCTTCTTCACGTAGATCACGTACCTGTTGGCGCCCTTGTTGGGCGCGGCGTCCACGGCCTCCTGCACCGTCTTGTACTTTCCGCTCCCGTCCTGCGCCACCACCACATTAGCCTGGACGGCCTTCGCCGCCTGGGAAACCCCCAGCAGCTTCCGATCCCTCCTGTTTACCCACGACGGGAAGGTGAGCACCGGCTTGGTGAGGTGATCACCAGAGGCTGTGTTCAAGGTTCCCACCACGGCGAGGGAGGCGCTGGCGAGCTCCATCAGGGGCTTAACATGGCCCTCCAGCTCGTCCCTGGCGACGCCGTCGAGTCCATCGAGGCAGGTAACGTAGTTAGTGAGCACCGCACTCAGCCATGTGTGTGCGTCGCCGAGGGAGGAGGCTGCCACGGCGGCGTCGGCCCCGACGAGGCGGTCCCGCGACAGGTCCATCAGCTGCATGCAGTCGGCCAACGCCGCCTGCTGAGCGGGGCCACTTACCCGACCCCGCACCCCGCCAGCCACGACGGCAGTGGCATCGAGATGCAGCAGGGACCTTCGGAGGATGGCCTGGAGAACGTTGGTGGTGCCGCGCAGCTGGGAATTCCCGGTGGCCAACACGTCGGAGACGATGGCATGGCAGGACGTGGGGTTGGGAGATGAGGCGCAGAGATCGGTGGACGGGGAGAGAGGGAGCCGCTGGTTGGTCGTAACTTGAAAGGCGACTAGGGCAGTTAAGCAGATGACAGCAGCTGAAGAGGAAAAGAGCAAGATGATCTTGCAGGCAGTGTTATTGGATCTCTCCTTAGGAGAACCCAGGAGGGCATCATGGGGACTGGCCATTGTTGCGGGGGGAGTTGTTAGCCCACGGCCTCTGCACTTCTGCCTCCTACTCCGTGCTCATATTTATAGGGAAAAAATAATACTTCCATTATATTATCTTATTGCAGTCGGGGCGCTATGGTGCGCGTCGTAGAAGAACTTTATCGTGAAGGGTGTGGGAGCAATCATGACTCGTGTGTTAGAGATGTTATGGTATTTTTTAATTTTCAATTTTTTAAATTTGTGGTCGAGCTTAGAGTATAGAAATATTCTAAGACTGTCAATGGGTCGAGTCGACTTAACAGGTATGTGAGTCTAATTTAAGTTCAGGATGGGTCGCAAGGTATTTTTTGACATGCAGATTTTTAGTCGGGCCTAAAAGTCTGGCCCGATTAAACCCGCGGGTCAGGCTCAGACTTTAAGTTCGGCTCGCGGGCCGGTCCGATCCGTTCTTTTTTTATTCTCAATTTAAATTTTAAAAATTATTTAGTTAAAATTATATTATTTTACTTAATTAAAAATTTTAAAACTCTCTTTTTACTTAAATTATATAATTAATATCAAAATTTTAATTAATTTAGTAAGATTATAAATTTTAAATTATTAAATATATTATTTTTATTTTTATATAAATTAGCAGATCAGGCCGGGCTTTAGTCGAACTTTGTATTTTTAAAATAATGTCTGGCCCAACCCGGCCCCATCCGACATAGGTCGGGTCCGGACTGAGCTCGGACCTTAATCTTGATAAGTCGGGTTCGAGTCGGACCGAGCTAAACTTGACTCGAACCCGACCTATTAACAGCTCTAGATACCTCTAATTAGTTGCTATTATTTCTATTCTCACTTACTAATAAGGTAAGATGAAAAAAACAACAATTTTAACTAGAGAATGAACGGAGGCCCGCGAAAGGGACGTGGTGGGCGCTGGTTATCAAAATAAATATGAAAATATTATTGTGGACAGTTTATAATTAATTTCTTGATTCGACAAGACAAAGATTACGTTTGGTGACGATCTATCGTTGTGCTCAGATGAGATGCAACAAACAAGGTTTGAGCATAGGAATTGTCTGTCCTTATTCTTGACTGGCTCACATACTCAAACATGTAAGGGCACGTTCCCTATCGTGTAAGGCAGGGATAAGCCAAAGCCAAATTATTCTCTATTATCTTCTGTTTAACACCGACAAATTTCCATTTAAAAATAAAAATAAAAAGGGGAAGACGGTAGAAGCTAATTGTCTTTCCTGATTCCATTTTTAGAGTGCACAATAGGAATAATACATTGTATCTAGAAAGTGAACTTGAAGTAGAATTAGACCATATTTAATATCAAGATAGCTGCAGTACATTATAAATATATAAATCATTTCATATCCGGAACTTGTGGTGTTTTTGGTGTAAGAAAAAGGAAAAAGAGAAAATGCCTGATAGATAAGCCATTCCATCAAATTTCCCTTCTAGAGATGAGATGAGTAAGCTCCACTTTTGACCCCCAAATAAGAAGGGGAAAAAAAGATAAGATGATTCCCCCTTATTACCCTTCATAATCAATTGTAGGCGATAGTAATTGTTTAGCACCAAACAGTATATACAGTAGACAATTCATCTTATCTCTATGTATCTTACCCAGTATCAAATAGGGATTTTTATATTTTAATCTCTACGAATAAGTATATTTATGTTTTAGTCTTCCAAATACAATTATTTGTCAGAAAGTCCTTATAATCTTCGATGTTATATAAAAAAAATCCATGGCATTCCCTCCGGTGTGCGTGTGTGTGTGTGTGTGAGAGAGAGAGAGAGAGAGAGAGAGAGAATGGGTTGATTGTCAGAGTTGCTCAGGGCAATCTTGCCACTGGAGGAGAAGGATGATGGGGTCGGATTTGGGGGGCGCAGCTGCGGGTGGGAGGGAGCTTGGAGACACGGCCACACGTGCAAAGGGATGGACAACAACGCAATAGGGGAAGAAGATGGGTGACTTCTACAGGTGTACTAGTAGCAAGAGAGAGAGAGAGAGAGCATGAGGTTGGTCCAAAACTCGAGCTCCTATAGGTTAGGGAGGTAGTGAGTGGAGAGTTCTATCTGAGGAGGCAAAGGGCCGGGGTGGAGAGCGGGGAGGTGGTGCTGGCGAAAAGGGAGAGCAGGTGGGCGTCGGGGGGAGGGGGAGGACAAAACCACAGGCGGTGGGGGAGAGCATGTGTCCACTCTCCTCTCTCTCTAGCACTCGACAACCCCTCACCACCATTGCCACCCTTGCCACCAGCTATGTCAACATCCTCTGACGTCCCCCTCCAATAGTACCTCGCAACCCCCTGCACCTACAAACCCTCCGGCATATCCGCTACCTCTCTCTCTCTCTCTCTCTCTCTCTCTCTCCAACTCTCCTCCACCACACCCATTACTCTCTCTCTTCCCCCAATGATCGCAACCCCCCCCCCCTCCGCCATGACCCACTTCCTCCCCCTGCAAAACCCCACCGAGACATTGTGACCCTCCCCTTCATCTGCACCCCCGGCCTCCTCCCTGTCCACCAGCAACCCGCCACCCTCTTCCTCCTTTAGCAACCCGGACCCCTCCCTTTGTGCCCCTCCTCCCTTTGTTGACACCCTACAACCTCTCACCCCCACCATCAACTTACACCCCCCCACCGTGATCTCGCGACCCCCTCCAACGGTGCCCAACAACCCGCCTTCTGTTGAGAGAGAGAGAGAGGAGAGTTATTTTGGTTATTTTGTTATCGAGATGGAATATTTCTTCCATTTTTAATGATATACTCTTTTTTATATATATTGTCGGCTAACTATAATGACTTTTTATCAAGAGTTAGAAGATTGTAGGATCTTTCTGACAAATAGTTATATTTGAGTGACTAAAACATATACTTAATTTTAGGCACTTTAGGTACAAATCTCTATCAAATATATATGCTGCCAAGAATAACTGTCTACTTCAAAAGACTACTTGAGATCACGGCGCAATAAACACAGGCACAGAAAAAAAATCCTAACAAGGATAAGCTTCAAACGTGTCCATCTTCATACACAACGTCATGGTAGGCACAAGTTCGGAGAAAGGGAGAGAGATACCCTATCTAGGATAAGCATCAAATATTCATATATATATTCTTAACCAAACCTGATATAAGACACGAGTTAAGACAGAAGGTGGCAGGTGGCTTATTTTTCATTAAGTCTATTCCATGTGACACTTTGTCAGTTCCTATTTTCTTAATGAAACACCATCAGGGCATCACATGCATGCATGCGAGGATGCATACATTTGAGCCAGTACTGCAAATCTAGCTCCCCTCTACACAGGAGGAACGAGTACTCCAATATATGTATAAATTTACAAACGATATAGCATCAGGAAGGGAAAAAAAAAGTTCTAAGCTAGCAGAGCTGGACGATATTGAGGATTGTACGTGGATCCGATTTGAACTCGTAAGTGTGCATATGGAAACGGCGTACGTGCATCACTGCACTGTAGGCTGTAGCTCAGCTGGCATTAGTTCAAAGGTTATGAATTCGACTTTGAACTTACTAGAATTGCAGAAGAGGCCAATGATATATATATATATATATATCCATTTGGAATTGCGGTAGATGCTATTGATTGATGTCTACGATAAGTTTTAGTAAGTTATCTTGCAGACATGCGGCGCAAGTTGGCTACACAAGTTGGACCTTTTGTTTTTTTTAAACTGCATGTGTACAGTTCAGGTCGGCCAAGCAAATTAACATATGGGTCTCGAGAGAATCAAACACTGCGAGCGACGATGGGATGAGAGAGCATATTTATATATATATAGAATTGGCCGGCGTGGGTGGGTGGCTGAAGAGAGCATTCAATTGTCCATGTGCTCCTCGCAAAAGGGCAACGCCTGCAACAAAAATTTTCTTCATCAGGGGAGATCATGAGATCGCGCGCGGGCAAAAATTTTCTTCTCCGGGGACCTGCACATGCCGCTTTTAATTTGTATCGTACTTGTTTCGATAGATGCTCTCTGTGAGGATGGCACTTCACGGATCATGGTGTCTCAAGGCGGGATAATGTTGGGATCTCCGATGCATCCTGTCTTCACTGATCATATATTCATATCTACGCTATTAATAAAGGGTTAGTGACAAATTAAACCCCCTTACACATCAATGTTTTTTTGGGGTTTGCCCTTGTATATATATATGTAGGGATCTAATTGCCATTAACTTTTGAATGATGTACGTAGATGTCGGTAAACATAGAGGTGCATGGAGGAACCCATCCAGCTCAAGTCATCTTCAAATAAATGTTGTCCAACAAATTATTAAGGAACACCGTTGGGTTAGATGGCATCCCCAGATTTTGTTGTAGATTTGGATTGTCCTAGTTAAAATCGATTGGTGGACTAAATGGTGATGCACATATATATTGACGGTTCGTACTTGTTAACTTCCTTAATTTGGTTGCTCCAAGGTGACGCTGAAAGCTAGCTAGTGAGTACCTAATCCCACTTTCTAATATATATAGTTTGGCTATTTGAGGCTCTCTTTGATACGGGGATACTCAGGGCCAGTTTAGTAAGGATTATATGTCGGGCGGATTATCAAAACGTTTTTTCCCGTATATTATGTCAGAGGTGTCAGATTTGTCATGACTTTTTGAAAAATCTGAATCACAAAAACTCATCCCGAGTTATTTTTGAGAAGTGTGGGGCGCCAATTTCTTTATCTCTCTCTCTCCTCTATAAGAAGCAGGTGATGCACGAAGACCTAGGAGATGTTAATTTATTTGAGAGAGTTTAAATCTTGTCGGGACTTTCCAATTTGAAAGACACTTTCGGATGATTGATCACCTCCCTCCAGTAAATCAAAAACACTACTTTTATCTTAATATCTACGCCTAACCAAACAGTCAAAATCGACATCATGAAAGTTGGTTACACACGACTTATTTCCTCAAAGTAAACTATTAAGTAACTAGTTAAAGTATATGTCACTATTTGAGTTGAACTGCACGGAACTCACCCCCATGAATTCATCTCCATTAATGTAAATGAGTTACTTACAAACATGTCATCAAAGGCACCAAGTACTAATCTCAAATTTGTGCCACTCTTTTATTCAACTGTTTGGAAGAAAGGACATCAGTTTCCCGAAGCCATTTATAAATTTAAATTGGGTATTCTTTGTGATAGATTACGCGGATAACATATATACAGTTATTAAAAATTAGTTGTGATGTAACCACCGGTCTTGTTGTTCAGTTGGGAACTACAGTCTCAAGAGGGGCCCGAGTCCAAGTTCGAGAGACAACGTGGTAGAAATATTTAATGCTTTTGATGAGATGGTACTTGTGTTACCAACTACGACGTAGGTGGACATTGGTTTCCTCGTAGTAGGTGCTTCGCCCTGGGAAATGAGATCCTCTTACCAGTAGTAGTTTATGGTAGTAACGTGGGGGTGCGGTTGGGATGCTACTACCACCCCACCGGAGATGGTACTTGTGTTACCAACTACTACTACGTAGGTGGACATTGGTTTCCTCGTAGTAGGTGCTTCGCCCGGGGAAATGAGATCCTCTTACCGGTAGTTTTGGTTGTAACGCGGGGGGTGCGGTTGGCATGCTACAACCACCCCTCCGCGCGCCTCGTGAGAGGTTGAGGCCCGGCCCCCTCGTGCAGACTCCAGCGAGGGAGCCAAGTGGGGCCCCCTCCTCACAGTCACCCCTTCTCCCTTATCCTCTTCTTCCGCCTATCTTCTTCCTCCTCCTCCTCCTCCTTGATCGGCCAAGTCCACCGCCCCTCTCCTCCTCTCTTGTCACTTCTCATCCATTATTATATAACTAATTAAGGGGCCATGGGCGGTGAGATTTGCGAGGATTTTTTTTCCCTTGTAGAGAGAGAAAAGGAGAACGGTAGGGATTGAGGGCTTAATTGGGAGAGAGAAGAGTTGTGGGCTCCCTTGTGTGCTTGTGATTAAGGGACGACGAAGAGAGTGGAGTGTCAGTGATGGTAGTTACAGTACGGGTTCGAGAGAATCAAACACTGCGTGAGCGCGAGCGTGAGCGTGAGCGTGCGAGAGAGAGAGCATCTTAAGGAGGCAACCAGTAGGCCGGCCGGGGCGTTAAGAGTGGGGAAGGGGGTAACGTGGAGGGGCAATCATCATGAAGACCGGACCAGTTGGAAAGCATCAACGTGGGGACGTACAAGGTTGGAATTGGGGTGCAAAAAGGACGCGCAGAGACACATGCACAGTGGACAAACAGAATATATATAAAGCGTCCGGAACTCCCTTGCTTTCATTAATATGCCACAGCTGTGGGGGACTCTCTCCACCATTGTCCTTGCCCCCCTCCTTTTTCTTACAATTCCTCTCTATTAAGTGTGACCTCAACGGATAGAGCTTTTAGTTACTTGAGGACCTACGAATTATATATCCTTGATTTTTGCTTAATTTGTTTAATTTGCCGATTATATATCCTTGATTAAGTTTTTCTTCATGACCGTTCCAAATTAACGTCGTGAACAATTTGAATGACACAGAGAGGAGCGGAGGAGTAGGATGGTGGCGTTGCCTGGTTACTTGAGGACCTACGGATCCGCTCGCTCGCAGAGAGGAGCTAGCGAAGGATTCCAAGAATAGAAGGTGATGAGATAGAGAAGTTGTACGTGCAGGGAAGAAGAAACCACATTGGAGTTCAACAATGACAAGTCTGATGATCGATTAAGTATCATTGTGATGTCCTATGATCATTACTCCTCGTATTATGTGAAAATTTCTTTATTCAATGACCCAGACAGGTAAGCTTACATTTTTAACTTCTCCCGTGTATTCCAACGCTATTATCTCGTTTGAACATTAAGAGCCACTTTGGTAACAGGTTAAATTAGGGATGAGTGGTTTACCCGAGTTAGTCCATCCCACCCCTAATCTTAACCCGGATAGATTAACTCATTCCACCTATTTCTTAGGAATGAGTTAATCCACTTTAACCATATCCGACTTGGGTTAAGGAAAAAATTATCAAATAAAGAGTAATCCATCCGACTCCAGTTAACTCACCCTAATCTAACCTGTTACCAAAGTGACCCTAACAAAACTTACTCTCGTACTAATTAATATCCGGCGCTCTTATGCAATTCCTAACGTGAGCGAAGAAAAGAAAAAAAATATCAGGAAGGAAGAAGCTTTTCCTTTTTTAAATTTGGCCAAGAAAATAAACCTGGAGAAGCTTCTATGTACGCATATACGTTCGTACTAGAAATTGGAGTTGAAAGGGGCCAAAGCTAGGCTCATTTATGTAGTACCGGAGAAGAAGAACAACCGGAACATTACAGCCCTTCGGTGAAGGCGACGCCGGTGGACAGCAGCCACGACCCGCCCTGGATCAGCTCCGCCACCGTGAACGCCTTGGCCACGTTCGGGTCGGTGATCACATGGTACCCCGTCCAGTTCACCCTCCCCGCCGTCCCCGCCCCCGGCCCCTGGTTGGCGTACTCCCCATAGAACAACGTCTCCAGTGCAAAGGTCCCGCTCCACTCCATCCACCCCTTGGGCACTATGTGGTCGTCCAGGTACGACTGCATGAACACCGTCCTGGAGTACTCCTTCCACGGCCGCCCCAGGTACGACCGGATCGCCCCCTTCACCGGCACCAGGTCGGCGCTCGGCACCACCCGACAGTTCTGGACGGAGGTGCCCGTGTTCTGGTTCGGGTCCGTCCGCCCCTGCGCCGTCACCAGGTTCTGCTGGTTGCTCATGGGCCGCCGCGCCACCAGGTCGCAGTTCTGGAACACCACCCCCGCGTTGCCGAAGATGAAGTCGACGGTGCCGGAGATGATGCTGTCCCTGTAGAACTGGCGAAGGGAGTGGGTGTAGAGGGTGTCCTGGTAGGCCTCGATCTGGCAGCGGTTGATGGCGGACTTGTCGGCGCCGACGCGCAGCGCCACCGCCTGGTGCTTCTCCGGGCCCGCCGTGTTCTGGATGCAGATGTCTTGGAGTATGAACCCATCACCCACAGCAGCTGCATCAAATGATTCACATCAGGGCTGCTCTGATCTAGAAGAACAAGAGGCCTGATTGCTCGCTCGCTCTCCCTCAGTGTCTCTCTCTTACCAAGAGTTGCAGAGTTGAAGGTGGTGGAGCCGTCGACGACGTTGAGGCTGCCGGTGATGATGGTCTTGCTCATGCCATCGCCGACGATCATCAAATTGATCTTGCTCTTTCCCACCTTAACGTTCTCCTTGTAGGTCCCCTGCCTCACGTAGATCACGTACCGGCTCTTCCCCTTGTTCGGCGCCGCGTCCACGGCGGCCTGGACGGTCGTGAAGTTGCCGCTGCCGTCGAGGGCCACGACGGCGTTCGCCTTGATCGCGTCCGCAGAATCGGCCTCCAGGAGCCTCCGGTCTCTAAGGGCAAGCCACGACGGGAACTTTACCGCCGGCCACAGTATTTCATCGTCGTCTTGGGAGGGGGACGCGGCGTCGAGCACGGCGAGGGCGGCACTCGCCATCTCCACCAGGGGATTGAGGTGGGCTTCCATCTCCGACCTTGCCGACCCGGTCAGACCATCGAGGCAGGTGCCGTAGTTGGTTAGGGAAGCGCTGATCCAGGTTTTGGCGTCGCTGTGGGCGCCGCCGGACACGGCGGTTGCCGAGGCCCTAAGCCGGAGGAGAGAGAGATCCAGCAGCTCTAGGCAGTCGGCCACGGCAGCTCCCTGCCGGAGCCTGCCGACGCCCCGGCGGACGCCGGCGGCGGGCGAAACAGCGGCCTCTAGTTGGAGAATGGAACTTACCACTATGTTCTGGAGGACCTGGCGGGGGCTCACAGGGTGGGACGCTTCTCCCTTCCCGATCCCAGCAGAGATTACAGCACGGCAGGACGCTGGGCGGGGAGCAGAAGCACAGAGCTGGGCAGGCTGATGGAGATGGTGGTGCGTGGGGGCGAGCCGGTGGGTGATGAGGACAGTGAGGGAGAGGACCAACGCAAGGGAGACTGAGAAGAGGATAACTTTGCAGGCAGGATGGGTTCCTCTTCTGGTCGGAGAACCCAGGAGGGGTTGCCGGGAGTCGGCCATTATCGTGGTGAAGCTGCACGCTGCTGATGCAGCTCTATATGTCCTCGCACTGCCACTATTAAAGCGGGACATGTAAGGGCTACCACTGGTATTGTCTTTCTCCGATGTTTCCAGTGTCGACACCGCACTGCTGCCACGGGCTATGTCAGGCTTTGCCGGCCAGAGATCTATTCGATAAGACAATGTATCTAGTGATCTAAAACTGATTTCATTTCATATGTACTAGAGTTCATACTAGGTAGGCGACAAATGGAAATGACATCTTTAGCTTGTGTTTTGCATAAGAATTATCGGATATGAAAACTGAAACAGAAATGGGTGTTTTCACTTTAATATTCTTTTTTGCATCCAAATTGAAAAAGAAAAATAAAAAAATTTCACTCTCATCTATTTGTTACCTTATCTATTTGACAAAACTCTACATAATATATATATATAATATGTGAAATTATAAATTAATAGAAGTGTCGTTACAACAATTAAAGGAGAAAAAGAGATAAACTTTTTATTACCCCAAGATTAATGTTATGTGTTACGATGAGAGCTCATTCTGCCGGCTCAATGACACTCGATCAATCTCCAGCCCGTCACATAAATCAAACTCTCCAGACCCACCAAGTTACCTGGACAATCTAATACTCTCTTTGTCCGTCGCAGGCTTGCAGTAGAGTTCGTACCCACGTGCGTCCTCTCCGACGGCCACCACAGAACACAATAGTTGTTGTATATTAATGATGAACGACGCTCCACTCCGACGACGACACTGGGATGGCGCTCGTGCCACTCCCTCTGTCAGCATAGACACGCGACCTCTCCGACGAGCACTTCCTCATTAATGACTTGTGTCCCTGTTACATTAATAACGGAGCTATCTTCTCGGTGGAAGCGACAAGTTAACACCCATGTATCATGCTTCATCAGACACGCGAATTGGACGGCTCACGTCTCCCGGCCATAGCAACCTGATGGTCAACCCCCCGGCGATGATATAAAGGGATCCTACCTCAACGGCCAGGAGATAAAGAAAATAAGGCGAGCACCTTCCCTCGAGCCCTTATGTTCTTCTTCTAGCACTCTCCCTTCGCTCCACAGTTGTCTGACTTGACCGTCGGAGGGTTGTCCCCTAGAGTGACTCTCAGGACTCTTTCCAACTCTTCTCGATAGTTGCAGGTCCCTCTCCGATGAGGCTCGCAGTCCAATTCAAACAAATTATTGAAGGTGTGAATAATCGAGAGGTGGGTGACCATTTCCCTTGACTACTACATGTTCAAATATGAACTTGGGCATGATATTTTTATAATTTTACGTTTAAGGATGGTTTATATGTAAAAAAAATTAATTAAGTTACCATTCTTACTTAGAGGGTTGCTTGAGAATTATAAAGATAAAAAAATCAAATAAAAATTTTAATTTCCTTCTACCCAAGAAATTTTAGACAATAAGAAAATTTATAATAATATATATGCGATTATAAAAAATTAAAGAATATGATGATAAGAACAAAATCTCATTTGGTACGGAATATATTATCCAAATTTTTAAACATTTTGTGCACACTTAGCCTACTCCACTCACACATAAGTTCTGATATACGAGTCATTTCAAAATTAGAATGTGTTTGTATCTTTGACTCCGTAAAATCAAAGTTGGAAATATATAATAAGAGAAATAGAAATAATGTCTAAAGCCAGCGCGGTGACCCACTCCTATCCCAAAAGGCAACCAATGTCAGAGTTTCTAGGTAGCACATGATCCACTTAACTAAGACCCTCTGCATAATTAATTAATAATCCCCACTTGTCGTAAAAGAGTGCCACATGAAGTCCACTTTTTCTCATGTGGGCTTGCATATTAGCTGACATTATGTCTGCCACTATGAGCCCCTGCTTCGGAGGGGTACTGATGCCGGTTACATCGATCGGCTGATGTCAGTCTCATTGTTTCTTCTTACTCCTAGCATGCAGTAGACGAAGAAAGCAATGCTTGGTTAACTCAAAAGATGAGATGAGTCAGTCTCCTCGCCTAGCATCATCCAGTTGCAATAATGAAGTCTCATCCTTTCTATCTTAAACTGCCATCACTAGTCATGATCTTGCAATGCTCACGTCATTTTTCGTTACATCGTATATCACTGTGACCAACTTCTCTTTCATAATATTCGTAATCAATTTGGATCACTCCGACGTCTGCACGTGCACCTGATGCGGGATGAGATCACGGACACGACAAGCTCGTGACTGTCCCTTAACGAGGGAAGCGTCGGATGTGCGCGATTGAGAAACCAGCAATGAGCTAGGGTGATCGGCTCTCTTTTGTGCCCGAATCGGGTCATGGGACGGTCTCGCACTCTCTCACAGCAGCGGTAATGAATAGATAAAGCGAGCTAGATATCCCTACACATGCTCTCTAGCAGCGGCATAAACAAATATATATGAAGTAATTAAAATGCCAAGTAAGGGAGCGAATGCGATACCTCCACGCACTCGGCGTGGGGAAGACGGACCCGGCCGAAACTCGTACTCCCGGGATAAATATTACACAATGATGACAGCAATGAAATATCGCCCACTCCATGCAGGGAGGTAAAGGGCTACACAAACGGGCCCGGGAGGACCGAATTCGGGTTGACGGGCGGCTTTCCACGTAGCTTCGGCAGCGTCCGAACTAGTGACGGTGGGACCCACGCGCTGTCCGGAGGGGCCGTGTGGGACCCGGTGGCACCGCTGTAGTGGTGGATGCCCGGAGGATTGCTCCTTGGGGTGGCAGCGCACTGGAACGCCGGTCGGAGGCCGGGCGGCTCCGTTCGGCACCAGTCGGAGTAACCGGCCACGGACCTAGACTTTCTGATTTTCAGCACGCGCTCGGACGGGAACGGACGCTGTGATCAGCCCCGATGTTGGATCGACACGAAACCAGTGCCGTTGGAAAGCTACTTTGAAGTACTTTAAACTAGGCCTAAAGATCTGGCCTAGATCTGCACGGATCTTAGCCTTAATGAATTTTCAATTTGATGTTGTACAGTAACCTGATTCTCAGATCTACAGAGAACTTTCCTGAGAACTGCCTTTGACCGCTATGAAGACCTCAGATTCAGCCCTTGACCTCTTCATAAAAGTTGTAGGAAATTAAGTAAGGAAACCAGGACTATTTTTGGATCTGGATTTGGAGGTAATAGTGATTTGTTATGATTTTGGAAGTGGAGGGTGGTCGGATCTGGGATCTGACTGACAATACTGTAGCTGAGGAAGAACACGAATTTCTAAAAATAGATAGAAGGCTGATAAAACATTAGGAAAATTTGTGGATATAGGGGGTGATGGACAGAACTCCAAATAAAATTGGGAGGGTTTGGACAAATCAAAAAGATGGCCGGAGGTGAGAAACACAGAGCTGCTGTCACTGTAGATAGAGACAAAACAGAACTAGGAATGAAAGATGCACGAAAATGAGAAAATACTAAACGATGGAATTTGGGTGTGAAAATTTAGTTGGATCTTGGGGTACAAGGGAAGAACACACCATAAAAATTGCAGCTTGAGATCTTCACGTGGTGGAGAGCAGATATTCGGACAAGAAGCCTCTATCCAGGATGGACAGAACACCGAAGGCGGCTCCGCGGCGGCGTGATGGCGGCACGAACGGCGGCGGCGGCGGCACAGATGATCACCGGAGATAGAGGGGAGGGGATAGAAGATATAAATCACTCTAGAACTGGAGGTTGGAGGAGATGAACACCAAGGAGAGAGGAAGGAGGGGGCAAATGGCCTCTTGGGCAATTTTTCTCAAAATTCACTCAATAATTCTTCATTAAATTCACAAATGACACTATACACACCCTTAAATAGAGAATAACAAGGGGAGGGGCTGGGAATCTCGTGGAAGCCAAGTGGGGGAGGTAGGGAAACCAAGGGGGGGCCAAGGAAGCTTCCTTCCTTTGAATTTTCAAAGGAGGGAAGTCCAAGTTTGGTAGGTTGCCTACCTTAGACCAAGAAAGGGGGCTCCCCCTTCTAGAAGCCCACAAGCCACCAAGCCCCTTTCACACTAGCCCATGGTCTTGGCCCATTTAAAAGCCCAATAATTCTAGACCACTATTCTAGCCCATTACAAGACCATAGGCCCATTAGCCTTATTTAAATAGTACAACCCAATAAGTGTCCAATATGACACAACCCCCTTAATGGACTCTACTAAATGAAAACCACTAATAGACTCTACATGAAAGATGGCCCAATAGCTTATTAAAAGCCTTACAAAGAGCCCAAATGAAAGAAATCAAGCAAATACACAATTACAATCCCATACAAGCCATACCACACAAATACGTTCCACCCGTATAAGGAAACAGCTGTTGATGCCCCATCAATTCTTCCCGGGTGGGAGGAACTCGACCCCGTCGAGTAGGGGTATGGATGCTCGAGTACTCCGGTGGATCCGTTACCGTGCCAAGCACTGCAGGTAGGCTCCAGTCCAAGTGACTGTCACCTGCTCATTCCATGTATACTCGATATGCACAAGCTGCTATGGGCTAGAGGTGGACACTCTGGGTGGGGCACTCTCAAAGGGGAAGTGGCGGCTCAAAGACTCACTAGGAATCACCGCTGAGTCACTGTAGGTGACTAGATCCGGGTGTAGATATAGAACTGATCTCATACTCATCAAGCGAGTCCACTCGCCTCTTACTCATAAGAGAACAACAACGAGCTTGCACAAGACACATGCAAACTCTCAAACGACACACAAACTATGCAAACAAACCACACTAAACAAACCACACAAGGAAAACACACCGACTCATATATGACCCTAGACATACCTAATGTTAGTCCGACCCGTACATGGATGACGGCGGACCAGGACACCCGAACGTGTGCCATGCATGCATTTGACGTAACCGGAGGTTGACGTCATGGGGAACTCCTAGACATCCTACGATGCACCAATCATGGACATTGGGCTTGGATGCGGGAATTCCGGGATGTGCGGGTGGTTTAGAGGGATCGGGGAAACCAAAGTCTTCCTTACCCCCGAATGATGGTTCGGACCTATGGCTATGTTGAGGTTGTTTGGCCCGAGTGGAAAAGGCATGATAGTGAACTCCGCGGAGGAAGTGGAGTGAAGATGGTAGCTCGGGAGGTTCACTAGAAAAAGGGTCGAAGAAGGTATGACCCCGTGATATGGGTTCCATCATGACATGGTCTCAAGTTTGGAATTCATAGTCACCGTCATACATTATGATCAGTGGGACGACAGACATGTGTAGAAAATAGGATTCCTCCCTTGGGCAAAAGGGAACGAAGTCGGGCTCGGCCGGCATCGGGAGGAATAGAAGAATCTCCGTGGTGACACACCCCATGGTGCACTCGGAGGTAATGGACCTGAAGGCCGGATGGGTGAAGCTAAGACTAGCGGGTTGGTCAAAGCCTCGGGCCAGTAGGTGCGTCAACTTCCATTACGTGTCTAATCCCATAATAAGGTCATCCAGTGTATCAATATGGTGACTAGACCAAAAGGTAGTGTGGAAGGAGTTGACGGGCACTATAGGTAAGGTGGGGTCCATAGAAGGGTAAGGACGTGGGACCAAGCCATCCTTGAGCCAACTAAGAAGTGGCTCAACTATGTATAGCGTACCCGTAAGAAACACGGGTGGCTCGGGATGGACATCCTCTAAATGTGGCTCCTCGAAGGGAGGGTGGCTCCCATGATGGGTGGCTAGAGGGGTGGGCTCCAGGAGAGGTGGCAAGCATGAATCCGAAGGTGGAGTGGGCCACTGGGGTTGGGTGGCGGGAAAGATGAGGGTGCTCGATTGAGCCCTATCCTTAAGGATGATCTTGCCAGGTAGGTAAGGTGGGTATAAGGTGCAAGTCCTTTTGCCCCAGTCAAGATTAGCCTTTCTTTCTCCTAACCATGTTTGCCCTAAAATGATGCATGGACCAGCAAGTGTGCCGATCCTGCACCATGCACCATCGGTGTAAAGAACGGAGCCGACCTTCCTATAGAACTCAACACAAGCAAAATCACCATCACGGACAATCTCGCCTGTCTTGGAAAGAGACTCCACGATATCAAAAGCAACCCAATTATCTGACTCCCTATCGGTGAAATGGAGTTCCGTTGTGGACCCATTAGGTAGAGTGGCTTTAGAAACGATATAAGGTCGGGCTAGGAAGGCATTGGCTTGGGCCACCAGAGATGACCACTTGGACGCATGGCCTTGGGGAACGGCCATGGATAGCGGACATGGACATGCATACACACGGAGACAAGACACTAGACCGACTAATGCAAAGGTTGGGATGCATGCATACTAAGGACAAGACACCAAGACTCGGTACGGGGCGGAGTTAATCGATCTGAAGATCACTCGCGCAAGTGTGCGGCCTTCTCGATAGGCGTAGCCTAACGTTCGGACAACACCTTTTTATATACCGACTAATGGTATGCAAATGCGACCCAAAAGATACTTTTTTGTTTTGAAATAATGATGACCCTAAACACGACTTAGACAATGACTAATGACTATACGTAAATGACACTCCTTTTTTTTGGTTTTAGACACCCTAGACTCAAACTCGCTCTGATACCAAATTGATGCGGGACGAGACCACGGACACGACAAGCTCGTGACTGCCCCTTAACGAGGGAAGCGTCGGATGTGCGCGGTTGAGAAACCGGCAATGAGCTAGGGTGATCGGCTCTCTTTTGTGCCCAGATCGGGTCACGGGACGATCTCGCACTCTCTCGCAGCAGCGGTAATGAATAGATAAAGCGAGCTAGATATCCCTACACATGTTCTCTAGTAGTGGCATAAACAAATATATATGAAGTAAGTAAAATGCCAAGTAAGGGAGCGAATGCGATACCTCCACGCACTCGGCATGGGGAAGACGGACCCGGCCGAAACTCGTACTCCCGGGATAAATATTACACAATGATGACAGCAATGAAATATCACCCACTCCACGCAGGGAGGTAAAGGGCTACACAAACGGGCCCGGGAGGACCGAATTCGGGTTGACGGGCGGCTTTCCGCGTAGCTTCGGCAGTGCCCGAACTAGTGACGGTGGGACCCACGCGCTGTCCGGAGGGGCCGTGTGGGACCCGGTGGCACCGCTATAGTGGTGGATGCCCGGAGGATTGCTCCTTGGGGTGGCGGCGCACTGGAACGCCGGTCGGAGGCCGGGCGGCTCCGTTCGGCACCGGTCGGAGTAACCGGCCACGGACCTGGACTTTCTGATTTTCAGCACGCGCTCGAACGGGAACGGACGCTGTGATCAGGCCCGATGTTGGATCGACACGAAACCAGCGCCGTTGGAAAGCTACTTTGAAGTACTTTAACTAGGCCTAAAGATCTGGCCTGGATCTGCACGGATCTTAGCCTTAATGAATTTTCAATTTGATGTTGTACAGTAACCTGATTCTCAGATCTACAGAGAACTTTCCTGAGAACTGCCTTTGACCGCTATAAAGACCTCAGATTCAGCCCTTGACCTCTTCATAAAAGTTGTAGGAAATTAAGTAAGGAAACCAGGACTATTTTTGGATCTGGATTTGGAGGTAATGGTGATTTGTTATGATTTTGGAAGTGGAGGGTGGTCGGATCTGGGATCTGACTGACAATACTGTAGCTGAGGAAGAACACGAATTTCTAAAAATAGATAGAAGGCTGATAAAATATTAGGAAAATTTGTGGATTTAGGGGGTGATGGACAGAACTCCAAGTAAAATTGGGAGGGTTTGAACAAATCAAAAAGATGGCCGGAGGTGGGAAACACAGAGCTGCTGTCACTGTAGATAGAGACAAAACAGAACTAGGAATGAAAGATGCACGAAAATGAGAAAATACTAAACGATGGAATTTGGGTGTGAAAATTTAGTTGGATCTTGGGGTACAAGGGAAGAACACACCATAAAAATTGCAGCTTGAGATCTTCACGTGGTGGAGAGCAGATATTCGGACAAGAAGCCTCTATCCAGGATGGATAGAACACCGAAGGTGGCTCCGCGGCGGCGTGATGGCGGCACGAACGGCGGCGGCGGCGGCACAGATGATCACCGGAGATAGAGGGGAGGGGATAGAAGATATAAATCACTCTAGAACTGGAGGTTGGAGGAGATGAACACCAAGGAGAGAGGAAGGAGGGGGACAAATGGCCTCTTGGGCAATTTTTCTCAAAATTCACTCAATAATTCTTCATTAAATTCACAAATGACACTATACACACCCTTAAATAGAGAATAACAAGGGGAGGGGCTGGGAATCTCGTGGAAGCCAAGTGGGGGAGGTAGGGGAACCAAGGGGGGGCCAAGGAAGCTTCCTTCCTTTGAATTTTCAAAGGAGAGAAGTCCAAGTTTGGTAGGTTGCCTACCTTAGACCAAGAAAGGGGGCTCCCCCTTCTAGAAGCCCACAAGCCACCAAGCCCCTTTCACACTAGCCCATGGGCTTGGCCCATTTAAAAGCCCAATAATTCTAGACCACTATTCTAGCCCATTACAAGACCATAGGCCCATTAGCCTTATTTAAATAGTACAACCCAATAAGTGTCCAATATGACACAACCCCCTTAATGGACTCTACTAAATGAAAACCACTAATAGACTCTACATGAAAGATGGCCCAATAGCTTATTAAAAGCCTTACAAAGAGCCCAAATGAAAGAAATCAAGCAAATACACAATTACAATCCCATACAAGCCATACCACACAAATACGTTCCACCCGTATAAGGAAACAGCTGTTGATGCCCCATCAGCACCAACCACTTGTTCCTTGGCTCTTCTAGTTGTTCTATTATTTTCTTTGATTTTATGCACCGAATCGGATCGGATCGGTCGGTCGGACTGGTTCGACCGTCAAATAGTAAAAAATCATCCAAACCGTGGTTCGACCCTATTCCCCCACAAAAAAAAGGTTCGGTACCCGAACCCCTCCAACCCAACCCAACCCAACCCGGCCCGATGCAGCACAAAGAAATAAATATATTATTTACTTATGTTTGGTCAAATCATTTAATTCGACACACAACTCATGTCCACATCCTATGTCCCTTGAGTCCTAATCTAAGGGTGAGCTCTCCAACATATAAAGTCAAGTAAGTCTTTCTAACTTCCAATATGGGACTAAACATAAATGCTCTATTTCCAACATATAAATGAAGATATTTGAATCAACGTAAAGACTCTATTTCTAACAAGTAGTTACAAGTTATTCTCTCTATATATATATGTTTATTTATTTTGATTATTATATCTTATTTGAGTTATTTCTTATTATATTAGGTTATAGAATCGGATCGGACTGTATATCAATATTATAATGACATCACGGTTCAAACCGGTTCGAATCAACGGTCAAACCAGTTCGAACCGAACCAACTCATTGTCCGGTTCAGGCACCGGTCCGGCTCTGATAACATTGGTTTTATGACTTCCGCTTTAGATGTGGCAAGAATATTTAAACTAAAAATTAAAGAGTACATTGGTCATCAGTTCTTATAAAGAGCTTGCTATCCGAGCGTCTCTCTCACACTGTCTCTCGCACGAGCGGTTCGATTGTCTCGTGCTCCTCGAGAAAATAACCTATTACCTTCGGATGCCATTACCTCGTTCCCGCAGTTTTCAGGAGCTCTCAACTTGTTTGGACGTCATCGATCTCTACCGTGCTTATTTTATTATTTCTTATTATGATGGGATAACCGACGGTATGGTCAAGATATGGTTCTCGAGTTTGGTGTGATCTCAATACTTCTCTATGTACGGTGACTTATGTTTGATACGAAATGAAAAGAGTGTTTCTGTCAAAAACATAAAAATAAAAAAAATAAATTTCTTAGGATATATATAATAGACCGCAGTTAAGTTTTTTTTCTACATAGTCGCGCATTGATGTTGCCGTGATGTCCTCGCAATGCCCTCCTCCAAGAGCAATCATCTGTCAAATTAAATGTGCACATTTTACAATACTAGAAGATTGAATCCATGCACGCCACGTCCATGATCTTATGGAGTACTGTAACAAGTTTATGTTTGACTAAACAAATTAAGTTGAGTTGGTTGGCCCACTGCTAAGTTGAAACTAGAGTAGCGATATCAATGGGTCGGAAGTAAGTCGGGTTTAGATCGACTCATTTCGGATCTGACTCATTAATTTTAAAGTCCGGTTTGAGTTCGGACTCAAGTTATTTTGGGTTATATTAGGTCGAGTCAGACCCGACTTCTTCACAAACTCGATTTTGACTCGACTCGACCTAGTCCGATAAAATAAAGAAAATAATAATAAAAATATATAACAATATAAAACTTACAATCTTATTAAATTAATTATAAATTTAGATGTTAATTTATTTAGAAATAATTTTTATTTTTAATTAAATAAAATAAGATATTTTTAATTTATAAATTAAATAAAATAAAATTTTGAAATAAAAATAATAGAAGAACGGATTGGGCCAGCTCTCGTACTGGACTCAAAGCCCGAATATAACCCGCGAGCCTAGTCGGATGAGATTTTTAAGCCTAAATAAAGATCCACGAATCACAAAGAGTACGACGATTGGGTCTGAAATCAGATTGGGTCTGTGAACTTATCGAGTTGACCCAAACTCATTGACAACCCTAAACTACGCGTAGATTCTTTTGCCGTACGACAAAGTGTGCATGCAAAATTAATATGCATGTAGCCATCTGATCGCTTCACATTTATTAAGAAGGCATGAAGGAAATTTTATACTAACATTGTAAGGTCACGTCTCGGAGCAGTCGCGAGAGTACATCGATTGCCGCCATCATAGTATTTTTCTTTCTCTTTATAAGCATACAAAACGAAGAAATCAAATTGAACCTCGGGAGTTGATGTTTTGTTTTAGGGTTTTTTGCATATTAGTTCCTATAAATATGACGAATTATTTTTTAGTCCCTACAATCTCTCTATTATTTAAAAAGTCCTTGAAAATCTTACCGTTAAATTAAAAAGTCCCTATCGTTTTTTACTGTCGACGATATTAAACGCAAGGTGAGTTAACTTGACCGTAGTTGGTGAAAAGACCAACCCACCCTCGATTAATCGAGGTTCATGGCCGTAGTAACCCTTCTGCCGCGCCACCCTCCTGTTTAGGGTTCCCCCCGTACATAATCGCCACCCTCCTCTTTCCCTTCCCCCCGTACACAATCGCCATTACCGTCGATTTCACTCTTTGGTCGTCGTGACAACAACGATCGCCGGCCACTGCCAGGGTTGATTAGGCACCATCGCCATTGCCCAAACCTGCACGTAACAACCGCGGCGCTTCACGGCACCCCATCTGCCGCCGCAGACGTACGACTGCCCTCGTTCAGACGCCGCATCACCGGAGTCAACACCCCACGTCCAGGTCTGGGCCACACACCTCCGTCTCCACTCCGGTACGCGTCAGGCGCTCCTGCCACCTCACACTCAGTATGATCTACAAATATAAATGTTTACTCATGCATTTTATATGTTTACTGTTGGGGATATGGACCGGAGTACCCAGACGAGGAAGAAGAGAAAAAACCAATCACACAAGAACACACAGGGATTTTTTACGTGGTTCGGAGGCAAGATGCCTTCCTACGTCCACGGCCGCAGCAGGATTCCACTAAGATAATCACAGACCAGAGTTACAGTACAAGGAGAGAGCCCATCCTTTTATACTAGGAGATTAGGGCGTCATTAGTCAGGACATTAAGGATAATAATACCCCTGATCAACAGAAATCATCTTCCGGGATACATCAGACACGCATGCTCGCCTGTCCCCCCGGATGCTCTCCTGGGACCGAGCATGCCCTCCAGCGACTGCAGATGCTCCACCACCATCAGTCAGGTCGACGCACTCCAAGTGACATAGAAATGCCTTGAGCCCGCAATGCCTGCCCTCCTGACGACAGTGATGCTCTCCTGAGGCAATGAATGCCCTCCAGAGATAGCATGTGCTTCCCTGCTAGAACCCATACAGCATATGCTCCCCTGGAGCAGCGGTTGCTCCACTGGCACTGAAGGATGCTCCCCTGGAGCAGCGATTGCTCCTCAGAGATAGCGCATGTGCACGTCATGCTCCCATGACGCTGGTGATGCTGTCCAGAGGTCATAGATGCTCCCCTGAGATTTCATATGCTCCCGTGCGAGAACGCACAAAGACATGACTACATGCTCTCCTGAAGTAGCATGTGCACGCCATGCTCCCCTGATGCTGAGAATGCTCCCCTGGAGCAGTGGGTGCGCTCCTGAGTCAGAGTGTGATCCCGTGCAAGGGCGCATGAGTTCTGACTCCACACTCTAACAGTTTACAGAGTCAAAATATTAAGGACACCAATTTTTATTTTCTTTCTATATGGTTTAGGGATAAGATTGTTGTTATGTCGTTTTTTGCTATAATGTTGTTAGATTATTTAATGCTCTAAAAAATTTTGTTATTAATTGTACATGTCTGAATTCACGGGTGCAGTTTCTTTATGGTTCTGTCAAAAAATTTTGCTTTAATGTTTTTCGGTCACTCAATTCATATTAGTTAAGAATGTTATTATTGTACTCAGATTATTGGGTATGCGTGCTGATTTTGTAATGTGGATAACTGTTCTAGAGAGTTTATTTCTGTCTTCAGATTGTTAGATTGTGAAAATGGGGGAACGAGAGCCATCATTAAAGTTGACATATAAGTTTGGTGGTTATTGGAAAACTCTTCAGTCTGGGAGGAGGGCATATGCACTAGGTCAGAGCAAGACAGTCGTGACATATCCTGATTACTACAGTAGATGCATATTAATTGAGGATATGGGACATCTATCTAAGTACACATTGTTTAGAATTTCATTATGAATTACCTAATAGCAGACCTGTTCAGTATGAGGAAATTGTTTCAGATGCTCAATTATATGAGGTGATGAAAGCCCATTTGCCCGTAGGGAAGATGACCATATATGTTAGCACATTGGACAGTCGGCCATTAGACTTACAGCCAACCAACATTCCACAGAAAGGTATGGCCAGCCAGTCTACTCAGGCCCATTCCCAGACATTTGTTGACATTGATGAGATGGATGATGATGCTGAGGTTGGTCAACATCCTGAGTTTGTAGCTAAACTACATCACTAACAACGTAGCAGAGTCATTCAATTCATTTGTTGGTGATACGAGAGGCCTACCACTTGTAGACATGTTAGATGGAATTAGGCAGAAAATTATGGTGAAAATGGATCACAGGAGGAGACATGCACGTAGGATCAAAGAAAAGTTTGTGCCACGGACTGTTGCCTATTTAAATGCAATTGTTAGGAAGTTGGGAAAATATGCAGTCAGATATTCCACTGATTTTATGGCTGAGGTGGAAGGTCCGTATGAGAGGTGTGTTGTTAAAATGGACGAGATGTATTGTTCTTGTCGTCAATGGCAAGTCAGTGGGCTACCTTGCCAACATGTTGCTGCTGCTGTTGATGCACGTAGGGGCCTCTAAATTAATAATTTTGTTGATAGATGTTATTCAATTGAGACATATAAAGCCACATATGCAAAGTCAATACAACCATTGCCAGGTAAGAGCATGTGGCAGACTGTAGAATCTGTTGAGGTGCTTCCTCCTCGCTGCCAAAGACCCCGAGGTCGCCCTCGGAAGAAGAGGATTAGAGATGCTGATGAAAATCAAAAGGCACTTAGGAGATCCCATAAATGCAAAAGATGTGGACAATGGGGCCACCATAAAAATACTTGCAAAGAACCCCTCCCAGGACCAGAATCTTCAGTTACAGACATTGGCACTACTTCCACAACTGTGGCACGGAAGTAAGTTTGTATTGCAATTATGATTTGTATTTTGTCTATTTGATTTACTTTGTGCATAATATTGAAAGTTATGTTGTAGGCAAGGCCCAAGAAGACCACCCAGGTTCGTAAGTGGTAGGGCTACTCAGGCTCAAACTAGTGATGGTGGTGAAGGGCCACAAGTTACAACTTCGGTTGGTCCAGGTCAGACCCACGGGAGGGCTAGGAGAGGTACCAGCAGGGGCAGCACTGAAGGAAGCAGTCGGGGGAGAGGTAAGTTAGCACACATGTTAAATTTCTAAATTGAAATAAGAATTAGACTGATATTAATACATATATAACTCATGTAGGTCGCACAATTTCGGTGGAGGCACCGGGCTCCAGCAGCACTAGCGGAGGAGACATTCGTGTGCACACGGTGATAAATATGGACAGTCAAGCATCCATTAACTTTGATCAGCATTCCTCCATGTTCAACTTCCAATAACTCCCGCCAAATTGTGAGTTTAAAATATACTTTTTAATTTGTAGGTAAAGATTATGTTATTTCTAATAGTTAACATCCTCTCTTTGTCACACCTACAGGACATTGGCTGATGTGAAGAATGTTGTTGCCGACCGGATGTGAAGAATGATATTGAAGAACAATATTTCATATCCGTTTTATGTGTTGTTGTCCTCAATGTAAACTCTTATGGATTGTGAAGTTTTGATGTAACTGATACAAGTATATGTTTATTTGTTGGTGATATGAATGATATTTGTAGTTTTGTGCTGGGCTTAAACCAGGTTTGAATGATAGATGGTTTGTGTTGGTTAAGTGAAGAGCTCTGTATAGATTTGTAAAGACGATCATGATGTATAGACTTGTAATGTAAAATGCGTTGTCGCACGGGAGCATATGAAGTCTCAGGGGAGCATCTATGGCCTCTGGACAGCATCACCAGCGTCAGGGGAGCATGTGGAGCACATGCTGTCTTTGGGGAGCAATCGCTGCTCCAGGGGAGCATCCTTAAAGTTAGGGAAGCATTAGCAGTCACTGGAGAGCATACTCGGTCCCAGCAGAGCATCCGGGGGGACATGCGAGCATGCACGTCTGATGTACAGACTCTACCAATGTATAGACTTGGTGGATAGTGATGCATAGCCAAACGGATGTACATACTTCACTGTGAATGCATGAACAGTGAATGAGTGTATAGACATGAGATGAACGCTGCATGATCGAGCCTAACCAATGTATAGACATTACAATGCTCATCCACTAAATAGACTTCACAGTGCTCAATCAGACTTCACGATGCTCAATCAGACTTCACGATGCTCAATCACCCTTGAAGATGTGAGCGAGACATTGTATGGACTTCAAAAGCTTGAAGTCCCAATGTACAGACTTTGAAGAGTCTGAACCAATGTACAGACTTGTAATGCTTGAGGACCGATGTATAGACTTAGGAGCATATGAAGCCAATGTACAGACTTGGCATGAGACGCTGAGAAAGACGGTGGATGTACAGACTTCTAGATGTACAGACTTTCCACCGACCAATGTATGGACTTGCTCAGCCTGAGGCACTGTATAGACTTTATGCGTCTCTGCCCAATGTATAGACATCATATATGTAGTGCTGTGCAATGTACATACTTCATATATGAAGTCACTCGATGTACATACTTTGAATATGAAGACTCATCGTGCAATGTTGTCTAGACTTAGAATGCAACGCATGAAGCAGTGAATAGACTCTGAGTGCAACCAATGTCCATACTTGATGGTGTGCTGTGCAAACAAGCTAAGATGCAATGTATAGACTTATGCGAGCATGCTGCAGACTTGAGACACACTCACAGCGTTGACGCTGCATGAGACACTAAATCAGATATAACACATCAAGCATTCAAATCAACATGCCATCATCATAAAGAACACATAATATCATAATGCACTCACTGTGTTGCAATCATCAAAACAAAACAGCATTGCTATCATCAAATCAACATAGCACATGCTTGTGCCTAAGGGGCACAACATTAAAGATAATAATACCCCGGTTAAACAGAAACCCTCTTCCGGGATACATCAGTCACGCATGCTCGTCTATCCCCCCGGATGCTCTCCTGGGACCGAGTATGCCCTCCAGCGACTGCAGATGCTCCCCCACCACCAGTCAGGTTAATGCATTGCCAAGACAAGTGTCGACACCTCTTCATGCATTACCAAGACAAGAGTCGACACTTCTTCATGCAGGTCGGCCTGCTCCAAGTGACATCGAAATGCCTTGAGCCCGCAATACATGCTTCCCTGACGCCAGTGATGCTCTCCTGGGACAATGAATGCCCTCCAGAGACAGCATGTGTTTCCCTGCTAGACCCGGACAGCATATGCTCCCCTGGAGTAACGAATGCTTCCCTGGTACTGAAAGGATGCTCCCCTGGAGCAGCGATTGCTCTCCAGCGACTGAATGATGCTCCCTTGGAGCAGCGAATGCTCCCCTGGAGATGCGATATGCTCGCCATGCTCCCCTGAGCTGAGGAAGCTCCCCTGGAGCAGTGGATGCTCCCCTGGGGCAGCGATTGCTCCCCTGGAGCAGCGAATGCTCGCCATGCTTCCCTGATGCTGTGAATGCTCCCCTGAAGCAATGGATGTGCTCCTGAGGCAGAGTGTGATCCCGTGCAGAGGCGCACGAGTGAAAGAGTTCTGACTCCACACTCTAACAGTTCACATCTCCTCGCAGCTTAGTTCCCAGCATCCAGCCGGCTCCAGCTCTGATATTCCCTCTATAGTCACAGTTCATGCATTCTGCCATCGCCTTCAGTTGATATTTGACATCCACAACATTATATGTAGTATCATCAACCCACTCAAAGAAATCGCAATCCCCGTCAGTATTTGCATATGGACAACAATAGAAACGCTTGTCTTTCGACCTCTCACGATTTGAGACGTAAACCCGACAATTACCCCTTCTACAGTTGCATTCCATCGACGGCACACGAGATGAGACGACAGCTCCTCGAGACAACTGCATTCCACTAACATTTGATGACTGCATATGACACGAACAAGTTATTATCACTGTAAATATAGATGTGGAGAATAATCTAGTCATCAAAATAGCATACCATTTCAGACATAGGGAGAATAACAAGGGTCGATTTGTCATGTTAGGCGTGATGGCAAGGGCCGGCGGTGGTCGGTGGGCCGTCGGTAGTAGGCCGTCAGCGTCGACCGGTGGGGCTTCTGCGGCTGGGGCCTTACTGTAATGCCCCGAATTTTTTTTCGGATCATTTTAGCGGGTCTCGGAGTGTATTTTGTGCTTTACACGTGTTTTTCCCTGATGTGCCTTCGGAACTCTTTGCAGGGCAAACTGTGGCGTTCTACGACTCCGGGACAGTACCACTGCGTTGTGTTCCTTCCGAGGATCGCGGAGGTAATTTTCCGTAATTTTCTGAATTTATCGAATTTTCGGGTTTTTCCTATATATACTAACCCTTTTCTCTCTCCCCCTCTCATTCTCTCTTTCTCACTCTCTCTCTTCTCTCACACCCTCTTTCTCCCCTCTCTTCTCCGGCGGCCGACGGAGCGAGGCGGGGGCGAGGCGGAGGCGGCGCGGGTGAGGACGCGGGCGAGGATGGGCGAGGATCGAGGCGGTGGAGGCGCGTGGGAGCTCGTGGCGCGGTCGCGAGCCGGCGAGGGTTTCACGGCGTTTCTTCGCGGATCGGTGAGCTCGGGGCGCGAAATCTTCGGTGGAGGTAGGGTGATGGTTCCCCAGCTCGTGCACTTCCTTTCCCGCGAGTTTCGTAGGCCGTGGTGAGCCGAGCGGTTGGAATCGGGGTTTTTGGGCAAAACCCATGTTTTAGGGCTTGTGGGCCGATCTCCTGTTTCATTGCGTTTTTGGCCGATCCGAGGCCGTAGATGCATGCTAGGGGCTTCTGGGGATGGAGCTTCCCCCTTGTTTTCCCCCTCTCTTGTGGAGGTATGGGGGCGTGGGACGAGTTTTGGGTCGTTTCCCGCCGTAGCGTTCTCGGAAGGAAGTGACGGTCCTTCTAGTGGCCGTCACTTGGTGTAACGCGCCTAGGCATGGCCGTTACATTCCCCTTCTGTTGGCATTTGGTGGTCTGTGGGTGTGACGGTCCCACGATAGACCGCCAGGTGCTGTGACGCACCAGGGCTAGACCGTTAGAGTCTCTTCCGTTAGTTTTCGGGTCAGGCGTGTGACGCACCAGGGCTGGCGCGTCACAGCCTTGTGACGCCCCAGGGTGGGTGCGTCACCTTCCCTGTTGCCCAGCTGAGGGCTGGGGGTGTGACGGTGCCCTCTGGACCGTTACATGCTTGTAACGCACCCAGGGTGGGCCGTCGGAGCCGTTTTATCCGTTGGGGAGGGCAGCGTGTGTGACGCGTAGGGCCAGACGCGTTACATCCGTGTAACGCGTTGGGGCAAGCGCGTTACATCCTGCTTTCACGCTGAGAGCGTGAGGCGTGTAACGCACCAGGGCAAGCGCGTTACATTCGTGTAACGCGCTGGGCCAGGCGCGTTACATCCTGTGTTTCTTTGGGGCCGTGTGACGGCTTGTGTTAGGCCGCCAGGTGGATGTGACGGTCTCGCCTAGACCGTTACAGCCCTGTGACGGTCTAGGGCTAGACCGTCAGGCTTTGTGTTGTTCCGAGGCGAGTCTTTGTGTTCTCCGTCTTGCTCCGCAAGGTGTGGATCCCCGGTCGACCCGGTTGGGACCCAGTGGTCGACCTGCGGTCTTGTGAGTGTCCCTGACACCCGTGGGTTTCTGTGTCCGTGTTTTGAGGGTGTCTGGAGGACCGTGTTATCTCGTTTAGCGTGCCCATAGGGTTGAGAGTCCCGGTGACTTCTCGCGTGCTGGGCCTTCGTGTTACGCTCGATCGAGTCACCGTGTATCGGTGTGTGAGCGGTGGGGTCTCCCCCGCATGTCGTGGGTTTCTTTGGAAGGCGATTCCCATGTGGGCCATGTGTTGGCCTTGGACTGCGAGTCCAGTTATCCGGCCTGGGGCTGGAGGTTTCCCGCTTGCTTCAAGATGGGAAATCGTCGGGGCGGCTTGTGTTCTGCCTTGGGAATCGTGCTTCTGCGTTTTCCGTGTGGCCCGTGTGAGTGGCCTTAGTCCTTTACGTTCCCTCTCCGAGGGAGTGGTCTTGGCGACTCGTGTGTTGTCTCGGTACTCGTGCTACCATGGTTTCAGACCTAGAGATTGGAATAGATTGACGGCCTTGTGCTGTTGCGTACAACGGTCTTGACCCCGAGTCCTGCGACTCAAGGACCGTTGGGTTTAGTGCGTCTAGAGGACTGTCCAGAGTCTAGTGACTTAGCGTCACTTGGGTTTTCTCGACTCTCGCGCAGGCTGTGTGCGTGACCGTGGACTGTATGTCATGTTTCTTCTCCGACTGTGGTCACCGTGTGACGGGGCCGGTACGTGGGTTGGTCCCCGTACGTCGTCGGATTCGGACGTTGTGTTCCGTTGAGAGTCTACTCCTTCAGTGACCCTCCACTAGTCGTAGCCTACTAGTACGCGTGTGCTAGTTGCACCAGGGAGTGGTGTACGGGCTTACCCTGAGGACGGTTAGACTGGTTTCCGTCGGGCCCCTCGTCGTAGCCAGAGTCCGGCTGCGGGGGAAAACCAGTCAGAGGGCCAGACCTAGGACGCGTGGTCTGTGTGTGCACACGTGGTTGGGGACTGTGGACGCACGTCGACGGGCGTGACCCCAGCTAGTCACTTGTTTGTGTTTACTTGTACGGTGTTCGCGCCTCGGGTAGGACCTACCACGTTAGGCGGGTCACCTGCGGTGCGGTGTAAGATGTCAGGGGACGCTACCGGCTGTGCTTCTAGTGGGTGGTACTCCTGTCGAGTACGGAGTGACAGACTATCAGTTTTCGTGGCCTTGACCTTCGGGTTTTCGGTCGTGTCGACCGTTAAGTCCTTCGGCTGTTTTGCCGTAGAGCGTGTGTTGGTCTTCGCGTCGTGAGTCTAGTGCTAGTGGCTTTACCGAGGTTCCGTCTTGTGGTGCGGTACCCGCGATCGGATGGTCGGGGTTGCACCTTGGACAGCGTGTCCAGGTTGGC
Organism: Amorphophallus konjac; assembly: GCA_022559845.1. Classification (NCBI taxonomy): domain Eukaryota; kingdom Viridiplantae; phylum Streptophyta; class Magnoliopsida; order Alismatales; family Araceae; genus Amorphophallus; species Amorphophallus konjac. Next base: position 411,467,225 of record CM040122.1, on the reverse strand, counting down.
TGTGTCCGGGGGACAGGCCTCTGCGGCATGGTTGCCGTGTGTTGTTACTTCGGTAGGCGGTACTAGCGTGGTTTGGTGGCTTCGACGGTGTGATCGAGGTGCCTTCCGGTACAGTAGGAGTAGCTGTAGTGCCGAGTTTTGACCGGCCACCGGTTTGCTGTTCCTGCTGTAGTTGTAGCTCTCCTTTCCGCTACCGCCGTTGTTTCCGGTTGGGGTTCCTCGGGATCCCTGCTGAGTCTCTATTTTGGAGACTCATTCCCTGCTTTTCAGGTGTTGCGGTTCTTCCTCGTGGTTCGAGGACGCGGAGCGGAGGTTCTCAGTTGCCAGCTTGCCGGGCCGAGTGTTCACTTGGCATGTGGTACGTTTTTACTGCTTTAGACTGTACTTTTTGTTGGACTGGACTCTGTTGTAGCTGTTGTTGTTCTTTCTTTCAGCTCGTTATTGTGGGTTGTCCTACTTTATTTCCTATTTCTTTGTGCCTCCACACTCCTTTTAGCCCTTCCGAGCCCTCCCGGCTCGTGGGTGGCGATGTGAGTCTCGGGTTATCGGGCCTTCCCGGTAATCGGATTCTCGGGTCGTCACACTCACGGTGGGGCGTCTGCGGCGGCCGGTGGGGGTAGTCCGCAGCTTGCAACGGCGGTGGAGCGTCTGCGGAAGTGAAGGGTTTCACTGGGAAAGGGTCATGAGTAAGGGTAGTTTATGATTTTTAACTTTTTTTAACGGAAGGATGGAATATTCCATCGAATATCCAATTGTTTTAACGTCGATGAACTACACGGACCTTTCTGTAAGAGTTACATGATTTTAAGGACTTTTTAAACAATAGAGAGATTGTAGGGACTAAAAAATAATTCGTCATATTTGTAGAGACTAATATGCAAAAAACCCTTTTTTTTATTTAACAGACGTGGTTCTTTTCAACACCAATTCTGTTGCAATCTATCCAGCCGGATCTTATCCACCGGATCAGACCGAATAATGTTTTTGAAATATTACCTGTACGTTACAGTGACATTTTTTGTTATCTAACTTACCACATTTTGTTTTTATCCAATTACATATCAAATTAATGGTGTGAAAGATTAAACTTACATTCTTTATGTTTGAAATAATTGAGAATATTCGACTTGAATTTTAGACTGGTCTCATCTCGATCATCTAATTACATAGGTGGACATCTAAAATAAGAATGAAGACTTGAAGTACACCCTGGCACTTAAAGAGTTTGGCATTCATCTGTATTGTTGCAAAATAGTGAAGCTTGAGGATAATATCGAAGGTTTAATTTCTAGGCTCGTTGCACACACATGTAGAGGCGATTTAAGAAAAAAAATTTGTGGTTAATTTGATGAAACATGTAATTATTTGGAAGTTGCTTTTAGCTTTTATGTGTCGGTCATCTGTTAGACTCGTTGCTGCTCATCATTGTCGGGTCCGCTTTAGCCAGGTCCAATTAGATCAACGGAGGTCAATTGATGACCCAAAATCTGACAGTCCAATAAGGACATATCGAAAATTCGTCAGTCCGCAAGAGACTTTAATTCGGGGATCCCGGATGTCAGACTACTCTAATAACACGACGTTGCCCCCACCGTTACGGACAACTTCTCCGACGGTAACAAGATCACACCTCTTACACCAAGATCCTCGTCTCGAGGTCACACTTCTTGGTTAAGTAGGAGCACGACAAGAAACTCCACCCACGATAAGGGGGCGTTATCCCACGACTCGCGTCTTCCCCCATTAAGCAACGGACTCCATCTCCTGGACGGGTCGTCGATCGCACGAAGAGGGGAAACAGACTCCATCTCTCTCTCTCTCTCTCTCTCTCTCTCTCTCTCTCTCTCTCTCTCTTCCCTCAATGTGATCCTGACTTGAGCATCAAAGGGTTATTCCCTGGAATAACGCCCAAAACTCCTTCTGATGCCATCTTTCTGGTACTTGCAGGCTTCCACAGGTACGTGGATGGGCGCCCTTCCTCGACAAAACAAATCTTAAAAGTATGATACGAGGTCTAGGAAATATTTTTCCACCTCTACATAAGTAAAATTTTTGGTGTGACATTGAATGTCAAAATTTATTTACCCAATATAAAAGTATTATAATACTCTTGAAGATCATAAATAGATTCAATAATGCAATGTTTAAATATGGGCTCTTTTTACACAAAAATCACCGTTTAGAGACAAAATTGCAGACATCATTTCTAAATGTATATTACCAGATATATCACTACTATTTTGAAAACTTGTAAAAAATTCATCGCTGTAACCTCTCGTTATCACTCGTCAACCTAACCATAGTTACTTTTAACTACACCTCGTGAAAGATAAAAATATCCACTGTTATCTCTCTTAGGGTATGAATTATTTGAAAAAAATGTTAAATAGAAATTTAAAATAGAAACAACACATATAATAGGGGTATATAAACAAATAACTTAGACCTTAGGGTTGAAACACAAGAAGAGTCATCTTCTTCCTCTTCTTATGAGATTTCCCAAACCCTAAACAAGATGGCGACAATGCCATTTGACAGGGCCGGGCTCTGCAGGGGGAGGCGAAAAGAGATAAGAGGTGGTGGCCCGAACGGTGGGGGTGAGCTTAAAGGGGGGTCCGACGGGAAGGTGGATGGCATAGAGTGGTGGTTGGTGGGTTACAGTAGCAAGAATCCAACTAGGGAGTGGGGGGTAGGGGGTTGGGTTTCTAAGGTGGGAACTGACTGCAACAGGGAGGGAGCACATAGCTAGGGGGGCTTCAGCGGGGAGGGGGCTTACAACGGCGAGAATCATATTCTGTAGGGAGGTGGGGGGGTTGCAAGAGCGAGAATCTGGTGGGGAGGTGGGTGCAGGGTGGGGGGGTTACATGGTGGGGAGTCCGGTAGGGAGGGATTCGACGGGGAGGGGGGACGCAAGGTGGGGTGGGGGGATTGCAGTGGCGGGGAGGTGGGGGTGAGGGGATGGAGGTTGCAGCCGTGGGGACTCTGGCGGGGAGGGGGTGTAGTGAAATAAGTGTATTCCCTGCGAATCAATCACTTATGAAGTGATGGGGTTATTTCATGTACATTCTCATTTATGTTAATAACATTTATGACAATTTTTAAATTATATCTCATTTATTATAATGCACATTATCACTTAATGTGATAAAGTCTTTGAATACATTTGAAAAAGGTTGGATCATAATGAGATTTAAATAATGAGACTAACCTTCTAGATGTATGTGTTCTAAATGTTCTTAGTCATATATAGGATCTGTGAGATGAGACATCAAAGTATCTAGATAAACTAGTGCTCATGATATACTCTTATATGATGAGGGTGGTTGGTCTCATAGTCACTGGTGTGGAGACGTTAAGATATATGTGTATCTATCCATTACAAGAATATAGTTCAATAAACTGATTCAATTATGAATCTTTAGATGGTGGCTATATCTAACCAATGTTTTAAAACCCAACCCGGAGTTTGACCCGATAGTTAGTGGGTCATGGGTCAATGGTTTAACCGTTCGGGTTGACCCGTGACCCGTAAGACTAGAATCGTTTATAATAATATTATAAATTGTCATAAAATTTTAAGATACCTTGACTTAGAAATATGAAACAAACACTTAAAAATATATTATAAAAATTAAAACAAGTGCATTAAACAACCACTTAAATAGTCTAAAAAAGAATAAAATTTATATTAAATAAACATTACATATGACCATTTATCAACTACAATTAACATCTCACGAGACACAAGTTTCATGGTGTGTGAAACCAAATTTCTTGTTCATCTAAATTTTTATCTTCTTTCTTGTCTTCATCTCCCTCTTAGGATAAGATGTAAAATTCATAAATAAGCGGATAAGCAAACAACATTAAACAATATCTTGGGTAAATAATTCAAATATAAACAAATACTTGGCATTTATGTTTGCAGTGAGTTGACTACAATTTTCCTTCCAAATTGTTCATAGCATTTGTGAAAAACTTTATCTCCTATATTTTTTCATGCTAAATTAAAAATTAAAAATTAAACAAATAAAAAATATGTCTAGGAGTCGGACCCGGTTGGACACTCCGATTTTAGTGGGTCGGTCGGGTTACACCGGGTTGACTGGGTTTAACCGGGTTTTGGGTCTAAAATGGTCTAGGCACTATTCTAACCCGATTTTGGGACTGTGTTGCGGGTTAATCGGTCGGACCGACCGATCCGTGCCGGGTTTTAAAACAGTGTATTTAACTATCAACCAAGAGATTCTTCAGTTATAATAGTACCATTGGTCTTTGGACATGATCGAGCCACCAAGGATACTTTATATGAGGACTCCAGTATTTTAATTCATGACAAAGGGACTTTAGTCACAAGTTTCGGACACTTATTCAGATACAATAGAATACATGTAAAGGTAATTTAGTGACAACAATAGATTATTTACTCTCAGATATAGCATGAGATAGAATACCCTATGAACGGTACTCAAGAAAATCATTAGCCAAGGTTAGACAATTGACTGAAAAATGATACTTGAGAAAATCCTAAATTGGCAAGGTTAGACAGTTCACTAGAAAAGGAGTTTTCCAGTGGAACTTGGAGTACAAAGTTTATCTCTCCTCGTAAGAAGGGTTTGACAGTAAGACTATACCATTAATTATGACTAGGGACATTGTGGATGAATGAAAGACTATAACTGTGTGACAATTGTGAACGAAAAGTCCTATAATAATTTTATAGACCCCTTTTGCCTTATTCATGGAGTGTTGCTTAATACTTATCATGACCCAAAAATCTAATGAAAGAATAATCATGACATAATTATCCATCATGAGATAATGATTTAATTATTTAAGTCATGAGATGATTAAATGATTAATTTCATCTTAAGTGTTAAAGCAGAAAAGCTAAGAAGAAGCTCTTAAGGTTAATGGACCTAAAGTAAAATTGACAATGGGCCTAGAGAGTCACACATATTAAGGTTATAGATGAAAGAGGTACTTATGCAATTATATATTTATAAGGTTTTTGTGAAAATTCGACGAAGTCTATAAATAGTTGCATGGAAGGAACTCTGGGCCAAGTATCCAGGGTTCCTCCTCATAGGGCTGCCCCCTTCTCTCTCTCTCCCCTCTTTGAGAAGTGCACCCCCTTCTCTCTCTTCTCCCTCCTATCTCTAGTCTAGAGACTATTGAAGTGATGTGGAGGAGATCGTTCGTAGAGCATTGCGTGGAGAGAACTTTGTTGTCCTTGTCTGTGCAGATATCATTAGAGATTGGATATTTTGCGGTTCATTATCGGGATGATGGTACACTTTTCACTTCGCTGCGATCCGCATATCGTAGATGTAAAATCAAATCTTTCTCGTAGATAGTTGTTGAGAATCACATCTTGGAGATCAACACGTATCAAAATATAAAATTTTAATTTCTTATTTCTGCTACGGATCCCGACTGAGATCCTTATACGTAGGGGGGAGACTTCGGTGGGGAGGTGGGGGCTTGCAAGGTAGGGGGACTTTGGTGGGGAGGGGTCTCTCTCCTCAAGTGGTAAGGAGGGGCCATTTTGGTCATTTCATGACCATCTAAGAGAAATCCTCGAATCTTTATGGAATATTTGTGACCCCGTCAACGAAATTTAACTGTAGTGACATATTTGTAAGTTTTTCAAAATAGTTGTGATATATATGTTAATATATATTTTAAAAATGATATATCTACAATTTCATCTCTAAACGTAATTTCTATGTAAAAAACCCTTAAATATATATATGTCAGATGCATGAATGCTCTTAGAATAGGGTATCATCGGGGCATCCTGCAACATCAATCCGGCATTTTGGAAGAAAAACTTGTATTCTATTGTATCTACACTTACGTTAGTTAGATCTTCGTAAGAACCTTTTATGTTTAATTACCTAAGTTTATCTAAAGGGAAGTCATAAAAAAATTAGAACAACTAGAAAAGACAAGGAACGAGTAGTGGTCGATGCATTGCTTAGAGTGGGGGGCAGGATCACGAGGTGCAAGGGTGGATGTCATGATCTGGATTTTTGAAAGGAGAATATGTGGATTTCAGAATATTTCCACAGGTCTCGGATCGTGTTTTATAATTAAATTAGAATTTTGAGTATCGAATCTTCGGATCCCTGAATTTGGAGAAACAATATGTTTTCGAGCTTCGGGGTGTTATAGGCAAGTTGTGCGTTTTCGAAAGATCACGAGGATACTTCTTCCCCATTTTTTTATATTTTAGATTTTTAAAACCCCAAAATATTTTCTATTTAAACTCCTTAACACCCCCTCTCACCCTCAGTCTCTCATTCTCTCTCTCTCCTCTCGTGTCTCTCCTTCTCTCCACCCATACTCCGGGCGGCCGACGGAGGAAGCGGTGGGCGAGGTGGCGGGCGACGTGGGGTGGCAAGCGGTGAGGATGGGAGTGAGGAACGGAGGCGGTGGCGCGGCAAGCTTCGTTCATTAGCTCGATGGCAGTTCGGGGGGCATTTTCGCGTGGAAACGACGACCTCGACGTGATAAATTATCTTGAGAGATAGGGACGGGTCCTTGACCCTTGCATGTCTTTTCCCCACGATTTGTAAGTCGAGGTGAAGCCAAGAGTGGATTTCCTTTCATGTCGGGACAGTTTATCATGTTTTGGGATGAGCGACGGATTTCTTAGTTCGATGGGATTTCGGGAAATAAATGGGACCTCCCGATAGTTTGGAGGTCGGGGAAGAGTTCTCCCGTGTTTTCCCCCTCACCCGAAGTGAGTGGGGTGTGGTTTAGGACCCCTCGGAGGGGGTCACGCACGGGTATCACTTGAATCGGTCGACCAATGGGGCAAATCGGTCGACCGTTCAACTATTTGCCACGGTGGGGTAGACCGGTGTGGACCGGTCAACTGACCCAGAGGGCCAGTCGACCAATCCAGCATTTCGGTCGACTGACGCTCTGGGCCGGTCGACCATTCTATTGAACAGGTCGACCGACCCAGAGGTTAGGTCGACCGATTGGGATCCTGCTGCCCTTATTTTTGGTTGTCAATCAACCCGGATGAGACTCATTGGTCGACCTTTCGTCCCGTGGATGTCTCGGACACCCCGTAGGGCCTAGTTCGTATTTTTGAGTGTCCGTGGGAGTCATGATATCTCGAATAACTTGCCCTATGGTGTTAAGGGTCTCGATGACCCCGTGTGTTCCGAGCCTCTCTGTTGTATCAGTTTGAGTCACCGTGTACCCATGTATGTGCGGAGGGCTGTCCCAGCATAGTGCTGTTCCCTCGAAAAATAGTTTAATAGTTACTGCTCTTGTGACTCGCGACAAAGCTTTGTCATTCCATGAACTTCATAGTTCATAATATATTGTCCACACTTGAGATCAACATGGAAGCTATGACGGCTACTACCACTTCCATTATTCCTTCAGCAAATGTTGCTCAAAAGACAAATGACAGCATAGGAAAGTCATATAATGAGACCAAGAACTCAAGGAGCAAAGGTAAGAACAAATTTACTCCTTGTCGTCACTGTGGAAGGCAAAACCACACTCCGGATCAGTTTTTGCAGTGACAACGTACGTGCCTTGGCATATGCTCCTCCTACTGCACATGTTGCAACAGTTGGTGCTCCTCCGTATCCATTTGAAGAATGGTATGTGCTACACATGCATCATATTACATCTGATTTGTCAAAGCTGATCTGTTGCGGATGAATACAAGGGCACAGATAATCTGACTGTTGGTAATGGCCGTGGCTTACCCATTACTGACATTGGCTCCTCTAACCTTTCCTCTCCCAAAAATTCTTTTCACATCTCCAACATTTTACACGTTCCTTCTATTACTAAGGATCTTCTTTCTGTTCATAAGTTTTGCCATGACAATAACTGTTTTTTTTTTAATTTCACTCAAATCACTCTGCTGTCCTCTGGTTGTAACTACTTGCTACCACAAGTTCCGTAGCAGCATGTGACAACCCTGTATTATATATACAAGGGTGCTCTGTTCTCGTCAATACAGAGAGAGGAAATCAGTGAAACATTTTCCTCCGCTTCTCTTGTCATTCTCTTTAGGTGTTAACTCTCATGTCAGTTATATATGCATGATGGTGACTGTCAGTCAGCTTAGAAGATAGCAGCTTTCCCTGATCGTCGATTTTGAGTACTTAATACTCTAATATTAAAGCGAGCACGTATCCAACGTATAATGTCTCCTATTCTTCTTCTAACTTCATCCACTGTGTCTTTCACATACCAGGCGTATATATGATTTCACCTTGGAGATCGATGAAGGGGCGTCTGAAGTGATCAGGGGCAACATAATTAAAACTATATGCCGACAATATCAATTATCCCTTGATCCTTTCTGCATGTGTGTGTGTAGATGTGCATACGTGCATGCCATGTTGCGTGAAGTTGTGCCAAGTTGAGCTGCACCTGAACTACTAGCTAGGTTCAGGCTCAAATGTGAGGTGCACGGACGTCGTTTCTTCTTTTCATATTTTGATTTATTATTTTGAGCATTTAACTGAAGTTTTCAATGAATAGTAAACGCGACTTTAGAGCATTAAATAACAGCAGTCCATGCCCAATGTTTTGCATATCCAAACCGTCTTTGTTGCCATCGGCCACTGGTTCTGCGGTAGCTCTAATTGCAAGCTCCTGAGATCACAAACGCCTGCTACTCGGTTTGTTTCTAACTCCTCCAGCATTTTTAAACGATCCCTTCTTAAACGATTACCAAGAACTAACTGATATAGAGAAGCTCCGGTTCTTTCCCTAAAGAAAAATATTTGAACAGTTCCTCGATTTCACATCCGTTTATATATATTGTGGTTCATCAGAGCGTGGCCGGCATCGAAACATGCACTGAGGTTTGAGAAAGAAGTGATCGATCACATGCAAGCATCACATTTTGATGTTAATTATAGGGTGCATGGCGACTTCCATGTCTTTATTATTGATAGTCTAATGTCCTTGTTCTCTCTTGCTCTATTAGAGGAGGAATTGAATGTATAGAGTCTTGAATGACCACAAGAGGAGGTTAAACTCTATATTTAATTAAGAGCATTGTTGTGACAATATTATAAACATCTTTTTACCCATACCTGATGAAAGATTACGTACGTAGCAGTTCCCTGGTGAACATATATAATTCGAACATGTGCTGACTATCATTTAGAAATTGATTGGTAGAGAATTAAAGTCACGATATATGGCACTCCATTTTATTTTAAGAGTGGCATAGCATGCGCACTCTTCATCTCAGCCCTTTGATCTGAAGATTAATAGACGGTTGAGAAGAAACACACTTTTCAAGTAGTGCCTCATAATTAGAACGTTGAATTTAAATTCAACTAATTATCAGAAAATATGCTTCATCTGAACCATCTAATTAATTTGAAGAACAGAAATGAAGAGTGGCATATATATATACCACTGTTAAAATGCAGTGGTACTCTAGCATTTCTCTTGATTGGTGATTTTATGCTATATATATGTACCAAATGTACTACATGACCATGTGGCATGACATGAATAAGAGGGTTTGGAGCTCTGCAATTGTGATACCGTCACGTAAAGGAAAGTCATTAACAAAACCTATGTTCATAAACCGATAAAACTTTCACACGCAATGCCGTCATTATATAGACTTAAAGCGTATATATATAGGAGGATTAATTCTCGAAATGTATAACAATAAAGTGGGAAAAGTTCAGCTTGTTCGAGCTCACTCCTATGGAATGCATGGCAATACCTAGACGGTATAAATTCATAGACCTTTAAATCAGAAAGTGAGTGGAGTCATTTCCTTCGCACAAGAAGGAAACAATTCTACAAGGCCGTCTCATGAGTTAAAATTAAATAGTCAACTGTAATTAATTAAGACTTACCAACATGATTAGGTACTATTTTTTCGGTAATTCGAAATCTAACATAATTGGTCTAAGACTCAACTTAAGTATTTGACATCTTGAGTTCAAGACATAATTAGTGGAGACACTAATTGACATATTATCTCTTTACAACTAACGCATCATCAAGTCGAAAATATAGAGTCAATAATTAAAAATTACACACCGAATAATTTTTCATGCACTATCTTGTGCTCAAAATCGAACGCTTAACCTCTCAATCATGTAGGTTCTCACGTGATTAGGAACTAACTTATTATGTAAAATAACAAATATGCATTTCTCTTCAAAATATGCACGCATGTTAAGAAGTGATCGGGGGAGAGGGATGATCGATCAGAGTACTCCAAGAATGGGTGAGGGGAGAAGATACTTCGTAGAAATAATTTTGACTCGGGTGCGTCGATCGAATGATATCCTATGAATGGAACTTATAAATATAATGGCAGTTTCATGAGCCACCATTGGCCGGACAGGCGATCATCATGCAGTCCTGTACTGCCCACTCCGCATTCCATTTGTAGACATAATCAGTGCCACCGTGGGAGATAAATTTAGAGGTCGCTAACCCCTCCCCGCCCCTCCTTCCCCGCCGCTGACCTGGTCGCCCTGCCAGCTCCAGCCCTCTCCTCCCTCCTCTCGTTTCCTATTGCAGCTGGTGAGACAGGGAGGGAGAAGGAAAAGTAGGGGATGAAAACTGCAGAAAGTTAGGAGGGAACGAACGGGGAAAAAGGGTCGAGCTCGGATAGAAAAGGCCACCAATCACGAGGATACCCATTTGGAATCCCCTCCTGTGGATTCCCATTTCCCAGAGGGTGATCCGCACCTAGCTAACCCCCCCGATGCCCTCAGCTCCCTCTCTCCCTCGTTTCCCCTCCAATATCTGAGACAGAACCAAGGGCAGAGGAGGAGGAAGGAGGACACCCTTCTCTGTGTAGCAACAATGGACACCTTCCGCCTGTTCATATCTCTCGCCGTGGCCACCTTCTTCTGTATGGCCTTCCCGGGCGCGAAAGCGCAAGACTACGGCGGAGAGGAGGAGGCCCCCCCGCCCGCCGCGGACAACTGCGTCGGCGTCTTCATCACCTACAACTTCATCGATCGCACCAAGGAGTACCCCCACGTCAAGAACGCGTCGGCGCAGGCGTGGGCGTTCGAGTCCATGATCACCCTGCTCAACACCGGGAAGGAGGACGTCCAGGCCTGGAACGTCTTCGTGGGGTTCCAGCACCACGAGATCCTGGTGTCGGCGTCGGGCGCGGTGCTCACCGACGGCTCCGATTTCCCGGTGGACGTCAGCAACGGCACCTCCCTGTCGGGGTTCCCGCAGACCGACCTCAAGAACTCCATCGAAACTGCCGGGGACATGACCCAGATACAGGTGGAGGTCCAGCTCAAGGGCACCCAATTCGGGCTGAGGAACCCTGCCGTGCCCATGCCCAAGACCATCCGACTGACCAACGACGGCTACAAGTGCCCCAAGGCCACGCGCAAAGGTACGTACGTGACTGAAGGCGAACCCTTCCCATACCATTAGCGGCGGTTTGCTCGCAAGGACCGCATCTAATACAATATACTACTACCACCCCAGAGGATTAATCACGATATCCACTAATCAATCAACTGTAGTACTCCATAGGTAAGTAAATAAATGTCACAATTACATACAAGAGATCTATCGAGAATCTGCATGCAACTGCAAGTTTGCAATCAGATAGGGTTTTTCCTGCACATATTCGTACGGTTGCATCTTATATATAGATATATATGTGTTATGATTCGTATCAAGTAATTAACATAAGTTAATTCGCAAGTATCTTGTAGGTTCGTACGTAGCTGGGTAACTAGCTAGTCCTTTTTTCTAATATGTCTGGCATATATGCAGTAGTGTTAATGATCGATGTCTCTCTGACAACGTGAACAACAACACTATTTCAAACTCCACTTCATTCTTATGTTGATCGAATTGGTTTATGGGGATGTACTTGTGAACCCCCGAATGCTCCTTCCGGAATTGGTGTGTCATATGCATGTATGCATGCATAGCTCTTAATTAATGATGTTTTTATGCGTGTATGTATGCAGCCAGCCAGATGTATGTGTGCTGCATCAGGGACCCCAAGGTCAAGGCAAACAAGACGGTCAAGGCAACCAAGTTCCTGCCCCGGCTACTCGGCGACCTTACCATTGCCTACGACGTGCTGCAGGCCTTCGAGGGCAAGTACATGGCGCAGGTCACCCTGGACAACTGGCACCCCCTGGGCCGCCTGGACAACTGGAACCTCACATGGGAGTGGAAGCGCGGCGAGTTCATCTACTCCATGCGCGGCGCCTACACCCACCTGAAGGACGCCTCCGGCTGCATCTACGGCGAGCAAGCCAACTTCTACCAGGACCTCGACTTCACCAACGTCCTGAACTGCGAGCGCCGCCCCATCATGGCCGACCTCCCCCCCGAGCGCGCCAAGGACGAGCAGATCGGCAACCTGCCCTACTGCTGCAAGAATGGCACCCTGCTGCCCCCCACCATGAACGTCACCAAGGCGCGCGCCATCTTCCAGCTTCTGGTCTTCAAGATCCCCCCGGACATGAACCGGACGGCCCTCTTCCCCCCGCAGAACTGGAAGATCAACGGCGTCCTCAACCCACGGTACAAGTGCGGCGCCCCGCGCCGGGTGAGCCCCCAGGTGTTCCCGGACCCCACCGGCCTCGACGCCATCTCCAATGCCATGGCGAGCTGGCAGGTCGTCTGTGACATCATCCGCCCCAAGCCCAAGGCCTCCCGCTGCTGCGTCTCCTTCTCCGCCTTCTACAACGACTCCGTCATTCCCTGCAGCACCTGCGCCTGCGGCTGCCCCGACGGGCTGTCCTGCGACGAGGACGCGCCGCCGCTGCTCCTCCCCTCCGAGTCCCTCCTCGTTCCCTTCGAGAACCGTACGGCCAAGGCCAAGGCCTGGGCCAACATCAAACACCGCCACGTCCCCAACCCCCTCCCCTGCGGCGACTTCTGCGGCGTCAGCGTCAACTGGCACGTCTACTCCGACTACCGCAAGGGGTGGACGGCCCGCATCACCATCTTCAACTGGGAGGCCTACACCTTCGTGGACTGGTTTACGGCGGTGCAGCTAAAGAAGGCCTACCGCGGCTACGAGAACGTCTACTCCTTCAACGGGACGCGGCTAACAGGCCTCAACAACACCATCTTCTTCGAGGGGCTGCCGGGGTTGACCTACCTGATGCCGCTGTCGGGCCAGGTCGACCCCTCGTCCGGGGCGAGGGTGCCCGGCAAGCAGCAGTCGGTGATCTCGTTCACGAAGAAGCTGACGCCGGGGATCAACATCGAGGCTGGAGATGGGTTCCCTACCAGGGTCTATTTTAATGGCGAGGAGTGCGCGCTCCCCACGGAGATACCAAGAGCAGATGGGCATCGATCTCATGTCAGCCTCTTGCTCGTGGTTCTCGTCACAGTGATGGCCGTCGTGTTGACAGTGGATAATCTCCTCTGGTGATGAAGAACACGTCGGTCTGTGTGTTTTGATCTGCAACCTAGTCCTGTGACGATCGAGTTCGAACCAGCTCTGAAAAATATTAGGGTTTTGCCTGACAGCATGAAAAAAACGCAAGGAAGCAAAACTGGAGCTGCGGAAAATTTTAGAAACTGCTGCATACAAATTAAATTAATTAACGGGAGGACGAACAAGATATAACATAAATCAAACATGCATATAATTTTGTGGGCCAAAAGGAGAACGCAGGTCAATTCCAGGAAGAAAGCATGAGGGCTCTTCCGCATGCGAGGCGGGGTTCTTGAAATTTTTATCTTTGAATGTTGCTTTGCTATTATTTTGAAAAAGAAAACTATCTGAGAAATGCTAGGACGTGCTGATGCATGATTACTAGAGATCGATGTACTTGTGCCACAGGAAGCCAAAATTGTGTAACGTTTTCTTGTAAAGGTTAATTTGTTAGGTGTACTCCCTCTCAAGTATGACCTCTCTCTATCTCAGTGGATATTGTCCTGTACTTCTCGATCATGCCATGAAGATATAGAAATGGCGTCCACCCTAGAATATGTGACACCAAAAGTTTTGAGAACGTGAATTGACAAGTTTAATGGGGAGTTGGGAACGCTATCATAGTTAGGTATAGAGTTTTGTTGTTATGTGAAGAGACTTTCTAGCGAAATTATCCATTCTACAAACCAATCGGGCACATCCCTCTATGACAAACAAAAGTATGTAGCGACTCTAACTTCTCATTATCTAAAAGGCTTATACCATGCAGGCTCTCACCTCACACATATGGCGCCCATGATAGCATGCAAAATCAGGCACCACACAACCCCATTGCCTTTAAGATTCTATCATATAGGCCATGTCAAAACAGCTTCATTTCATTGTGTCCTCGGGTTGGCCAGCACAATGTGCGTGTGAACGAAGGCAGCAAGCAGCATGCATGTCCTCCTTGAAGAATTCAAGTGTGTGATAAGTGGGAAGACTTTCACGAGAAATCCTCCATATCAATATTTATACATGAAAAAATGATTGGCCAGTTCGTACCCCACCATCTGCAATGATATTTATTATAGACAGATTTGGCAGAAGACCTTCGGTTGCTCTCCTACGACCACTTCCACCCATCTTGCTCTCTGAAGTTGAGTGGACTTGGGCTATGATGGATCTAAAGGACTAGGTACAGCCCCTCGTAACCCAAATTCCTCGTTAAAAGTGGAGACCATATTCCCCCGATCGAAATGGTGGGTTATCGAGCACACAAGCCCTATACAAATACTTGAGTACGTACGAAAGTTTTGGGTAGCTGTATATCCTCAATGGGTCGATCATTACACCAAGAATCAGTTTTCAATGGAATATTTATTTAGTTCAGACGGTAATTATAAAACCAAAGGGATATAACATAAACAGTATTATTCATTAAGAGGATATATATATGACAATATAAGATATATATATATGAGCATATAGCATATGTAATTTTCGTTCTTTTAGATAACATATGTAATTATCAAAAATCCTTTTCATAAGTATTCTTTAAATAAGAAAATAAAAGTTTAGAAAAGTTGTGTCAACTCATTCCACATTTCTCTCTCTCTCTCTCTCTCTCTCTCTCTCTCTCTCTCTCTCTCTCTCTCTCTCTCTCTCTCTCTCTCTCTCTCTGTGTGTGTACGGGTGTACGGAGACGTCAATCAAATGGCTCAATATCGAAGACATGATATAACTTGAAGTACATTAAAATACATAATTCGTGGAAGAAAATGGTTGTCTCAAGATCAATATGATTCTTGAGGAAGGCCAATCCTACCGACCCAATAAGCACCACGTACTCTGTCCAAAGCCAGGGTAGGCCCACCATCTGAGTAGCTCATCACGTCCCCCACCCCGTCAAAACTGCCGTCGTACCCGAGCATGCCCGCAAGTTACATCTGCACCTTAATGGTGAACGACGCCCCACTCCGACAATGACATTAATACGCCACCTGCGCCATCCCTCCTAACAACACCAGTCTACTCCCTCTCCGGTCGGACTCTGCAGCATTAATGGTCAGTGCCCTTGTCAACTAGGGCATTATTAAAACTAATGTTTTTATTTATTTTATTTCTGTGAGCATAGCAATTGTTTGGGAGAGAGAGACTCAATCTTCCTAATTTGTATGTTTCTGGATTGAGCTTTTCAGATCTGTTATGTTTTCACATTTGTTATGCTATTAAAACTAGGAGAAAGATAGGTTATAACTGCATATGCTATTAAAGAGAATGTCTTTGCTAATTTTATTCATGAGAGAATTTTAATTATTTGGGAGAGAGACTCAATTTCCTAAATTGCATGTTTCTGGACTGACTGACACTTTTTTTCTCAGATATGTTATGTTTTTCAGATCTATTATGCTATTAAAACTAGGAAAAAGATAAGTTATAACTTCACATGCTATTAAAACTAATGTCTTTACTGATTTTATTCATGTGAGAATTTTAATTGTATGGGAGAGAGACTCAATTTCCTAAATTGCATGTTTCTGGACTAAGCGACGGAATTTTTTTCCAGATCTGTTTTATTTTCAGATCTGTTATGTTTTTCGGATCTGTCATGCTATTAAAACTAGGAGATAGAGAGGTTAACTACAGGTGCTGTGAAACTTTCTTCAATTGTAAGATTCCATTTCAATTTCCCAGGTGATATTAAAGAGCAACGATGAAACTTTATTTTTTGAGGGAAGATTAGATGGCCTTCGACATAAGGCAATAAACCCCCCCCCCCCCAAATGTCTATGAAAAATTGTTTTATTTGATCCCCCCTTCAACACCATACAGATTCATTACATATGTGAGAAAATTGACAAGCTAAGTTTAGTGATCAAGTTTATCCTCTTTCCTAATATCCATGTACACATTGACAAGCTCTTGGAAGAGCGAGGTGATATTATTTGATATAATTTACAATTTGAATCTATTTCCATGTATTTAGAACATTCTATGAGTCTATTTTGTTAGTTGTAATCTAAGAAGCTTGTTATTATGATTTATGACAAATGTGTACAGATTAATTTTTATATGCCTTAACATTCTTCACTTTGTCTTATTATTTCCCTACTTAATCTGCATACCTCCGGGATATGTTTAATATCACCATTAATTTTGATCTTTTCTTCTCAGTTAGTATGGCCTCTACCAGATTAATTAAGGTATGTTTAATATTTTCAATTTAAAAAAATTACGGATGCGAAGTTTTCAAAATATGATTCTCTCTCTTTTCAGATTGATTGTAAGCTTCAATCTATTTTTTCTGATCCATTGGAATGATACTGTAACTCATGAGGTGATGATCTTAAAAGTTGATGCCACAAATTGGAATGGTTTTTTTTTATTTTCCGTGCAGATAGACCATCAACTGTCACTTGTTCACCAATCTCAGAGAAGCAGTTCACGATGGAATGGACATAAAGACGTGTGGGGGTGGTGGTTCAGTTCATGATAGGCCATTCGCTGCGCTTTTATCTGATCTTTTTATTTAAGATTTTCATATGTTCACAAAAAGTGACCCATGTATCCATCTAAACCTTACATCATAACTGCCGATGAATTTTTTTTTCTATTCCTTTTCTTGTTTGCTGAGACAAAATTGAAGAAATTTTGCGATTGGCATGTTTATTAACTGAAAAGTCTCGTTTCTCCCATTGTCTAGAGTGGCTTCTTCAAAATTGTATTTGATGTTGAAATATCAAGGTATATGTTCGATATTGAGCATATATTCTAGCCATATTTCATGGAAATATTTGTAATTGTATTCCAGCTTCTTGTTTCTTGAATCATATCATTGCATTTCAGAGAACATGTATGCAGTCATAGATGTGAGCTATTCAGAATGTGAGCAGCCCCCCGTTCAAAGATGATCAATTGATCTTCAGTGAGGTGGAGAGACATGTGATGCATTTCTCATATCTGCCTACTCCAATTTCGTCCTTCGATCTGTGAAGTTGCTCATTACAATCAGGAGAAAATGCATCAATATTGTAATGTTCAGATGTAACGAGTTTTTTACATTTTTTTAATTCTTAGATGTACACATACATGTGTACAATTTTGTTCGGATGCAACGTCAAACTTTGAATTTATTGTAAAATTTTAACATTTTTCAATTGTAATGAAAAAATTAGTTGCGCACGGGACTAGATATTTTATGATGTACGTTGAAATTAATGCTCACTTTACCTTACTCAATATCTATTATGTGAGAAGACTACATAAGTATTTGAACTATGAATACATTGTGCGTAAGTTAAAAATATCACAGAAGCTGTCACAAGGCGTCCCGGAACCCGCTCCACTGCGTGTCGAGCCTCCTCCCCTCTCGTCGCAGGGAGCTCCCTCCCTTGCAGAACGGCCGGTGGGGGGAGCTCCCGTCGGGAACTCCCCCCCCCCCTCCTCCTCCTCCACAGGAGGCCTCCGGCAGATGAGTCCCTAGGAGCCTCCTGATTTTGTCAGGGGGGTTTCAAACCCCCTCTGGAACCATCAGGGGAGTCCTCCCCTGGAAACCCCCTGTGGACACCAAAAATTGCACACCCATGATATCCTACTCGGCCCAGCATCAACAACGACGTCGAGTAAACAAGCCCCGGGAGAGACTGCCGTGAAACCTTCTCCAGGAGTCACGACAGTGAAGAGAGATCAACCACCGACAGACCCACGATTCACGGGCCTCGAAGAAATCAAACGGGCCACAACCCGCGGCCCAAAATTGTCCATGCTAGCCCCAGCGGCACACACCCCCCTGGGGGGGTCTTCAGCGGCACACCCCCCCCCCTTTTGGGGAGGTCTTCAGCGGCATAGCCCCCCTTGGGGGGGGGGGGGGTTTCAGCGGCACACCCCCCTTGGGGGGGGGGGGGGGTCTTCAGCGGTACGCCCCCAAGCGAGGTCTTCAGCGGCACACCCAAAAGAGGGGCCTTTAGCGACACACGCCCCATGGCCCTCAACGGCACGCCCCTTTGGGCCTTCAGCGGCACACCCCAAGGGCCCTCAGCGCCACGCCCATTTTGGGGTTCAGCGGCACATTTTTTTGCCCCAGCGGCACACTCTTTTGGGCCTTCAACGGCACACCCTTTTGCCCCAGCGGCACACTCTTCTGGGCTCTCAACGGCACGCCTTTTGCCCCCTCCAACGGCACGCTCGTGCAACCTTCAGTGCCACGCCCTTTGGGCCTCTCTCGGTGCACCTTTTGAGCCCGCCAGCGGTACAACGTTAAGACATGTCAACGGGCCGGACGACATGGTGCCCATGCCCTACACGTCTTCGGCGCGCAGTGGCCTGTCCGAGGTGTCGTCCAGGGGTTGGGCCACGCAAACTACCGCCTCGCCGTCCAGGACGGGAGAGGTCAAACGTAATCATGATGAAGCCACTTCCCGCCTTCGCCCCCCCCCCCCCCCCCCCCCCCCCCCCCTCATGCTCGAAGCCCCGCGACTGAGAGTATAAAGCCACTCCCACTCCCAGACGAAAAAAAAAGGGGGGGGAGACAGGGAGAAGAAGAGGAAGAAAGGAACGGAGACGAACAGAGCCGACCACCGGGAGAAGAGAGAAGAGGAAGAAGAAGCTGCTCCGGCGTTGGAGGCTTCCCGGAGATCAGAGAAAAGAGAGAGAGTAAGAGAAAGAGAGAGAGAGAGAGAGCGTCTGTGTAGCAGTGGAAGTGGGGAAGGGCAGGGAGCCGTCGCCTCTGCTTGACCCCTACTCCCCTCCTGTTTCCCCTCCATATTCCTCCTTTTCTTCTTCTCCCCTCTCATGTGGCTTCGGCCTTGATGTATATCGTAATGTGTATGGCCGGTCGCGGTCATCCTTCTTTATGAATGGAAGTCTCGGGCCCTTTCTTTTGGGTCTTTTCTGGCCTCTCCCGACCTATCCCACTACATGTGTTGTGTTGTTCGTTTTCCCCACTTTTCCGGCGTTTTCGGACTCTCCGTAGTGATGTGATTCCTCCCGTACGATCCTTAGCCTCATGGATTCTTTGCCCTCTTCTATGGCCATCAGTTGCACCTATCAGTTTGACGGGAGAGAAACCCTCCTTCTCTTCCGGAATACCCAGCCATCAGTAGCCCACTCTTGGCCTTCAACCCTCCTTCTCTCTCTGAATATCCAGCTGTTGGTAGCCCACTCTTGGTTTCCCCCCCCCCCTCGACACAGCCTCGACGGCCTTTGCCGGTGCACCTTTGGCACTCTGTCCCCGGCATGGCTCTAAGAGCCTTCACCGGTACGCCCTCAACTCCTCTTCGCCGGTGCGCCCCTTGTTATCGTTCCCCAGCACAGCCCACCTGTGGCGCTTCACCGGTACGCCTTGGGCAGCCTTCGCCGGCACGGCCTCAATAGCCTTCCCCGGTACACCCTTGACTCGATCTCCTCCACCGGCACACCCTAGTGAGTCCCAGGGAAGTCTTTCACCCTGTTGCTTTCAGCTTTTCCGAGGTCTTATCAAAGGTGTTGCCGCCTCCGGACGCCCACCTCCAGTTGTTGGGTTCCGCCACTCCATGTGGGCGCGTTCCCCTTACCTCCCTTATGCTCGGGTCAAGGGGAGATGCTGCCGAATTTTTGTCAGAAAATAACAAAAAATGTTTAAAAGGCAAAAGGAAGCAACAAACGAACAAAACAATCAACGATAAAACTTTCTGACTAATCGAGGCATTGCCGGTAGCATGATGAGAACTGGACCACCTAACAACCCGACAGACCGAACGTCCGACCTATAAGAAAAGGCTGAACAGAACAAAGCAAAGGAAATTTGTATAAGACTACATGAAAATTAAGAAAAGAAGAAAAGAAAAGCCTTAAAATAAATAACAGAGGAGTGCACCTTCGTCACGCCTGTCCCAACCTTCGCCGGCACGCTCCGTTGGTCCCCCAGCGGCAAACCCCAAACAATCTTCAGCTGTACACCCCTTGCTTACCCTTAGCGGCACACTCTCATCCCCTCCAGCGGCACAACCATCCCCCACCTTCAACAGCACACCTCAAACAACCTTCAGCGGTACACCCTTCTCAACCTCCAGCGGCACACCTTCGTTACCCAGCCTAACCTCCACCGGTACGCTCTGTTGGCCACCCTACCTCCACTCCAACAACCTTCAACGGCACACTTATTTGGCCCTTCATCGGCACACTCTACCGCCCCTCCTAACCCCCAGCGGTACACCCTTTTTATCCCCAGCGATATACCCTCGTTACCCTCAGCGGTACACCCTTGTTACCCCCAGCGGCACAACCCTTTTTACACCCAGCGACACACTCCATTCCCTAGTGGTACACCCCATCTCCCTTCGCCGGTACACTATGTACGTATATATATATATATATATATATATGCATAGCACGGTAATAATAATAGCAATAGCAAACGAATTAATGAAAATTATGCTAATCAAAGAACTCTGAACGTGGAGCAGTGACAGCGACAGTAAAAAAGGAGGGGGGGTAAGAAAATAATAATAATAGTAATAAATAAAAAAAGAATCATTAAAAAATGCATAGAGAAGTAATAAACGGCGGAGCAGAGGTCAGAACATATAACTAAGAAAATCCCAGATAAAAGATGCTAGGGTCCACATTGCAGACCATTTCTCCCCGTAACCCGATATCAAAGGAACAATAATGCCGCCCTCTCAGGCTGCGTCTGGACCTTGGGAACCATCCCGACACGGCCAAGCCCTGTTGGCACTCAAAACATGATCCTTCGGCAACCAAGCCGCAAAGATGAATGATACGGCCCACTGAAGCACAGAAGCCGATGAAGACCACCCTATCAAAAACCCTTCAAGCTGACGGGGCCCCAAGTCGCCTTGAAATGGGCACCGGGGATTTCACCTCAGGAGAGTCGAAATGAACCCGCAACCAACCGGCAGCGCAATCAAGCCTGCCCAATGATTCGGCATCGACCTCGTCATGCCGCTACCCCACATCCGTCGCCCGACCAAGGACGACGGTCTACCCCATGTCTCTCCTAAAGGAGGGAAAACGTCCTCGGCCGTCCACAACAAGGGACCGAGGGCTCTGTCAGCAGAGGGTCCCAATTACCCGACACAGGTTCGGCTCCTCGTCGTAATGGGCCCTTTAGTGGCCAATTGATCGCCGTTCAAGGCGGAATTGTCCGGGACGCAACACCATCCTGCAAAGAAGCTTCGAGCACGAATCTGTCTCAACCAGGAGCACAAATCGCAGTGCCAAAGGCCGTACCACCAGGACTTCCGTGTGCTCGGATCAGACACATGCGGAAGTCTGATCAAGGCCGTTCGTCGTGTCGAGAGTTTCCTCGACTCCACATCAAGGTTTTTCAAGGACCAAGGCGAGAGGAATATTCAACGGGAGCTTCCGGAATCATCTCCGGACCCACCAGACCGGCGGCGCCGAGTAAACAAGTTAAAACGGCACTGTCAAACCGGCGCCGTCTAACCCGCGCGCCAATCACAATGGGGGAATCGTTCCCCGGCGCCGTCGAACCGGCGCGCAAAAAGCCAACCGGGACCTTTCCCGGCGCCACCAAATCTGGCGCCCCCCCCCCCCTCCCGGGGCACCGGATTAACAAAATGCTCTATATATGTCTGCCTTCGACCAGAGAAAAAGGGCAGATCGGAGAGGAAAAGAAGGGGGAAGCGGAATTGAAAGAGAAAAAAATAGAGAATTGGAAAAAAAAAGAGGAGAGGTCCAGGGAAAAGGGTGAAAGGGTTCTTCGATCTAGAAAAAACCCCCGTCTGAGCCTCTCGGCGGCGGCCGCTCTGCTCCACTCGAGCTCCCCGGAATCGGAGAAGGAGAGCATCTATCTCTCATCTGTCTAGGTGGGTCTCCGTGTTTCTCTCGGTCGAACCCCCTTATTCCGCTTGGATTTTCTTCCCTATTTCAATGTAAGTGAGGAAGGGGAGAGGCGATGATATGGGCCTACTCCCCCCCCTTTCACCATCTCTGTCATTCACTACCTCTTCCTTCAACCTCTTCCTTCATTCAATGTTAACGACGATCGGGCGACAACGCCGGCGTCGGAATATGCTTGTATGCATTTTATCTGTTTACCGTGGAATGAATGAATATGTATATCAATGGGTTAAAGAGTTTAATGGCCTTACTCTACCTCTGCATCGCTGCCTACTCTTCCTCCTTGAGTTTTCTTTCTGTGGCCGTTGATATGGCGCCGCACAACAATGCCGGCACCGTGGAGGGTGATGTGTACATGTGCACATCTCTCCGATGATCTGTGCACCGAATGGATGGATGTGAGCATGCCCGGCGCCGTGGTTATCTCTCCCATCTGCTTCCTTTGCTTTCTGTTTGCATGTTTACTTGTTTCATGGTGCGAACGAGCTCCGTACCCGCCTTCTCCGATGCCGGATACGCCCTGGTACACCATGGGCTACAGTAATTTCCCCTCTCCCTGGGGCTCTTCCTTTCATGGAATGTCGAAGGCTTCTCCGTCAGAGATATGCGCATGTATGTCTTACTGGTCGACCCTGGGCCTGTCTGCTTGCCCCTCCCTCCTGTTTCGGATCATAAACAGGAGGAGATAAGGCTGTCCCTATAAGCTTGATGTTTGGTTTCTCCGCATCATTGTTCTCCGAGCGTTAGCTCGGTGATCGCTCTGTTAACTTACTAATCCCTCTATGCATATATATATATATATAGCTGTATATATCATGATCAGTTTGCCGACTGAGTATGAGTTGCATCCGCGTCGTGTTACCGTCCTTTTAAGGAGATTTGGTGACCGGGGAGAGGGGAACATCCCCCACTGTTCCATTATGATAACACTCTGTCCACCGGGGACCGTCCAGTAGTGACGAATCTCCTATGGATTAATGAGTGAATAGTAAACGGGTTAATTCCGACATCTCAAATCCACAGTCCTTAATGGACTTTGTGGTGGCCGTGGGTTGTGTTCCCCTGGTAGGCTAGCCCTCGGGGATTCCTTCTCTACATCGGTCATCCCGATCCGAGTGTTGTGGTGACTCGGGTTGCGCGCCCCTCGTAGGCTAGCCCTCGGGATCTTCGCTCCCACATTGAGTTGCCTCATTCACTCACTGTCACCCACGGACTTGGTGCCCCTAGTAGGCTAGCCCTCGGGGTCTTCCTATCCGTTTGGATCTGCCGGCCGCCGTTGCGCCACCCGGCTTTTAGGGGTTTACTCCGCCACGTGAGTACTCCCCGCTTCTCTCCGATAATCCTTTGGGATGGGGAGATGTTGCCGAAATTCTGGCTCGAACGAGTTTAAACTCGGAACAATCGCCGCGCTCGAGTCTGAACCTCGCGCGAGCCCGCGATTCGACCGTTGGATGGCTTGGGACCGATTCGATGAATGATAAACTCGATAAATTCACAAAATCTTCCAAAACATTTTTTAATATATCCATAAATAAACCAACGAAACTCCCGTTTCCGCGAAATCGGGCTAAATCGGCGCAGTTCGTACACGATAACGCCTTAAAACGGCGCGCCCTTCCCGGCGCGCCTTAATCAGACCGCGCCGTTTTAACAGGCTATTTCCCATTTACCTACGGTTCTAGCGTCGTTTTAAGCCTTTTACCTACGTCTTATGGCGCCGTTTCAAGCGTTTTAGCCCCTTTCTTCGCATGCACTGCACCAGTTTCGTTCCGAATCGTGTCGTCGCGTCATTCCAACCCTTTCCCACTCATGGGATGATTTCTTATGCTAACCATAGAAGGACACAAGCTCCTCGACCAAATAAACTGAATAAAATTAGCATGTTCAAGCTTGAATCGATATGTCTCGAATCCTTGCCGTCATGCCTTAGTCCAAGCATTCATATCGCATTAATGCATGCCTAAATATGTGCATCCTTGGTATATCAAATAATATTGCCAGAAGGTCAGGTTACGCCTGATTGGAAGCCTTGTTACGCGTGAAGGTGGCCTTCGAGCCTAAGTCCTCCGCCATGTACCAGGGTCCACCCTAATAAATCGTGTGTAGTCAATCGTAGCATCTTGCATGATCACTCACATGCTCTGTATCCTTTATTCTGGCTTTGACAGCCCGCTATCTCGGCAATTAATCAAAGGTGTTCCCTCCTCGTGGGGGATGTAATTAACGACATAACCTTTATGGTATGGCGGACTGCTGGTCCCGACCGAACCTCACATTCGCCCGACATGGGTCAGAATGAGCGCACAATAAAATCGTCACTCATGTGACTGGCACGCCCGCGTCGTCAATCGGTCAGTTGACTACCAGTTAGTCAAATGGCTGATCGATACGTGAAATAAGGCGTGTATATATGTACATATACACATATATACACGAAATAAGGTAAGAACGACAAGACGGTCGGATAGAAAAAACGTCGCAAACAAGTCTGGCACGCCCGGTGGGACTAGTGTCACCTTTCATCTCTTTGCCGAGATATTCGGACTTTGAAGCCCTCGCAAAGGCTACTAATTATTTCCCTGTTTGTCTTTGCAGGCAGATCGATGACGATCCACGGGATAACTGGCGTCGATTTCGATCATTCGATCGTTGCTGGACACGCCCAAGGGTACCTGGCGGTACCCATGGAATTCGGCAGCTTCCCTGCCGCTGTAGGCTTCCCCAACTTTTTGGGATTAGCCTTCGTCGATATCCTGGAGGTCGAAGCCCCAGAACCTGCCGAGGAAGTCGCGGAGAAGATGGAGCCTCTGAAGGTTCCTTGCTGCGAAGACTTGCCTGAAAGCCCGGCCCCGGCCGCTAGCTGCTTGGTGCACCACGTCATACGTGGGACCCACCCCAATGTCATCAACAAGCACCCTGGAGGACGCCAGCGTCGCCAGGTCCGCCAGAATGCTGCTGCAATCACCGGAACCCTATCGCAGTCCGGGAAATCTATGCTTGTTGGAGGCATGCGCGTCTTCCTCAACGGACGCACGGCCCGGGTGACCCCAAACCGAGTCATCCCCAACATCCCTGTCCGCAATACCTATCAAGCCCTCGCTGGAAGGAGGGCAGAAAGAGAAGAAGTCGGCCCCTATGGCCAAGGAAGCTCGGCACTCAAGCCGAAAAAGTTCAAACAGGTGTGGGTTCCCAAGCGGACCCGACCTGCCTACCATCTAACCCCCATCCGCCGCCGTCCTATGAACGACGAGGCGGGAGTGAGAAGAGAAAGGGGCTTGCCCCCGAAGAATGAAGAAGAAGTGGTTGCGGATCCTCCGCGCCGCAGAAGTTTCTGGGCTGCTGCCCGCCAAGCCAACGTCCCAGTCACGGGACGAAGATTCCAACATCCGGCCGACAGAGCTCGGCTGGCCTATATCCCTCCTGCCGGAGGTCGACAACTATCCCCCGTACTCTATCAAGAGCGGGGTCAAGAGGAGGTAACCTGTCTGATCAGGAACTACTTTCGAGGGCTGGGCAACCCCTCGCTGGGTCAGCGGCGACTAATGCAGACAGTCGCCACGAACGAAGACTACTTCCCGTCAGTGGCGGATGAAGAAGATATGGAAGATAGAATGATGGTGTCGTCAGTCGACGATAATGGGTACAATGACGGTTTCGAGATCGAAGCCGATGAAGCCTTCCCCGAGCGGGAAGAAGAATGAAGAGTTTCTGTGTTCGAGAGGCTGACCTTTCCGCAACAAGCCAGACGGAGGGTCCATCGACAGAGAAGAAGGATGCAGGTCTTTACTTGCAACATGGCTGGTATATCCAGCGGATATGGGGAGCTTCCTGAAGACTCCCAAGAACTGGCTCAATTGGCCGTACGGCCCGGGCCAGCTACCCGCAGAACAGAAGCGGCAAGAGAGCTTCTGACGATCATGAGAGGGAAACAACCCCAAGTCTATCCCCGCTGGGATGATAAGGCCCCCGTCTTGACCGCTAATGTGGTGACGACGGAAGAAGAAGACGACGTCCTCCTCGACATCCTGCCTGAGGGTACGTCCGGGGAAACGACAGAGGGTATCC
This sequence comes from Amorphophallus konjac, assembly GCA_022559845.1. Classification (NCBI taxonomy): domain Eukaryota; kingdom Viridiplantae; phylum Streptophyta; class Magnoliopsida; order Alismatales; family Araceae; genus Amorphophallus; species Amorphophallus konjac. The sequence goes on along the minus strand of CM040122.1, from coordinate 411,440,908 downwards.
CCACCACTATAGATCCATCAGTTCTGATGCTGCTGCAAAAATATCAACGGGAGATAGATTCTCTGAAGAAACAGCTGATAGAAAAGACTGAGCATTCATCAGCTTCTAAATCACTCGAAGTCCAGGGTGAATCATCCCGGGGAGCGGTTCATCGTGACGACCCTCCACCGCTCTATACACTGTCCCAGCCATCAGAGCCAAGCATGGCGACAGCGCAACAGCGGCCGCCACAGCCTCAGCCGCTGCTACCTCCAGTGCTCCCCCAGGTGCATCCGACACCCCCGCTGCTGCATCCTCCACAGGCGACCACCCTGGTCACCCCATACCTTCAGCCAGCGCACTTCTATCCGGAGCCAGTCGACCCCACGGTCGTGAACCGGATGATGGTGGAAAGGATGATCGAGCTGAAGCTCGCAGAGAAAAGTGAAGGCGACTACGTCGCGTTCGATGCCTATCGGGTGCCCTACCCGCAACACCATGCGGCTAAACGGCTTCCCCCAGGGATCAACAAGCCGCCCAAATTCGACAAATTCAACGGGAAGGGGTCCCTTAAAGAGCATATTGCATATTATATGACCGTTATGGGTGATCTGGCCGCCGACGAGTCATATCTGCTGAAGTTCTTCGGGTCCTCGCTGACGGGGCTCGCATTCGAATGGTACTCTAGCCTCTCGGCCGGGTCAATCAGTGATTGGTCGGATATGCAGAGAAAATTCAGAGAAAGATTCCATGTCACAGAGAGGGAGGTCACAGTGGCCGAACTCTACTCAACAAAACAAAGGGTGGATGAGACAGCCCTTGATTACATCAAGAGGTGGAGGAACCTCGGAATGAGGTGCAAGCGGCCCCCGCATCAGGAGGACGCTGTGTAAATATGTAAACAAAACCTCAGGAGGGAGATCCTGGAAAAGATGATTGGTATGGAAATACGGTCGTTCGACCGGCTGAATAATGTGGTGGCTGAGGTGGAGGCTTTTCTAGCCAAGCCTGTCCCGACGTCCGCCGCCAGCACAGCCCAGAAAGGCAAGGCCGCGGAACGGCGCCCCACACCTAAAGAAGCGAATGTGCTTGATATCAAGGCGTTCGAACAACAAAAGGAGAAAGGCAAGAAAGCGGCTCCCCCGCAACCTGCGAAAGCTCCAGATGATAAAGAAGGTCCTTCGCTGAGGGACAAAATGAAGAAAGCTTATTCCTTTCCAAAAGACAAGACCCGAGTCCTGTTCGACTGGGTAACAGAATACAGCATGGTCACTCTGCCCGAGCCAAGGAGGCCGGAGGACCTGAAAAGAAAAGACAATCCGAGATTCTGCCCCTACCACCAGATGTTGGGACATCCAATCGAAGACTGCTATGTTTTCAAAGACGTCATCGAAGGGATGGTGAAGAAGAATGAAATAGAGCTGGGAGAGTACAAAGTAGACCCTCCCCAGCCACATGAAGCTCCTCCCAGAAGAACAGCAGTCAACATGGTCTCCCTCTACCAGGCACTGCCTGAGGAGATCTCTGAAGCAAGCACACGGAGCACCTACGAAATCCATTTCCTGGAGCCGTGAAAGAACAGCAGGGGTGGCAGCGGATCCCTGTGAAGCACAAGAAGAAGAGAGCACCCCGCCCGAAAGAGGGGGCACACATCCGTGGCGTTGCACCCCAACCTGCTCTGCCAGTGGTAGCACCCGTATGGGTCACCCCACCTGCAGCTATCAGAATACATACACCTAACAGGAGGAGACAGACTCCACTGCCGGCGACCAAGGAAACCAATCCTGGAGTCCTTCGACTGCAACACTTAATTGAAGGGCTAGATGAATATGTGCAGCCCGAACTGAAACCTCTGCTGGTACGGGACCATGTCCCATGGCAAGAGCTGGAGCAACTCTCACTCAAGCAAGGGGAGGAAGCTGAAGCAGCACCACCTCAAGAGAGCAACCTTTTCTGGGGGCAAGCACCTGCAGAAACCAAAAAGAAGAAAAAGCAAAAGAAGAAGAAAAGAAGGGCCGCTGGGGCCCATAAAACACAGGTCGTCTCCTGCAATACCCTGTCAGCACTCTTCAACCTACCCGGAGAAGAGGAAGAAGAAGAAATTTGCTTCACACCCCATGCCGGGGGGGGCAAGGCCGAGGCCGCAACTGCTGCGCATGCCACTCGGTCAGGCCTAAAATGGGGGCGCCAGCCACCACCCAATCACAAGATTATGTTCAGAGGAGAGCAACCCTACAAGACACCTCCGCCGGAAGTTAAGGGAGTCCAAATCCCTCCTCCGTCAGGCCTATACAACAAGAGTGGGGGCAAGGCAGTCCCTTCATTCCTTGAATTTATGAAGATGTCAAAAGGGAAGCAGCCCTGCCAAGATGCTAACCCTACACCCGGGGCCGTTCACCCGCAGCCAGCGCAATCTACTGAGGATGCGAATGTAGATGGAGCTTGCCCTACAGCAGCTAATAAAGAAGACCCGACAGCCGGTGCCAGTCAAGAGGGTGCCGAGTCCGAGGAAGATGAAGCAGGCCCGTCTGGACCCACAAATCAAAACGTCCCCAAGCCCAGATGGGTTGAAGAGATGAAGCTCTCCAATGTCTGGGCTGGGAGCCGAATAATGAAGTTGCTCAAGAAGCTCCCCGCTCGATTTACGATCTGGGAAATTCTCTCTTTGAGTGAAGAAACTCGACAGGCGATCATCACTGCTCTGCAGACGCCTGCTCATTTTGAAGCCTGCATAGCTGAGGCTATACCAGAAGCCAGTATGACCTTCTCTCCAGAAGACATGCTGCTACCTACTGCCAGCCACAACATGCCGCTATATATGAAAGGGCACCTGAACGGAAGAGAACTGAACCGGATTCTGGTCGATCCTGGTGCAGCAGTCAACATCCTGCCATATAGAATATACGAGAGGTACCACTTTAATGTGCATCTCGAGAAAGTCGGGGATATGCGTATCGCTGGCTTCAACCAAAAATGTGAAGTATCTATGGGAGTGGCAGAGTTCACACTGACCCTGGCAGATTTCACTACAATGGTGCAATTTCATGTCATTGACTCTCGCACCTCCTACAAAGCACTGCTCGGCCGCCCATGGCTGCATGAAAATATGGTGGTGCCCTCCACGCTCCACCAGTGCATCAAATACAGCCTCCAGGGGAAGGAGGAGAGGATATTTGCTGATATCCACCCATTCGAGGTGTTTGAATGTCACTTGGCGGACGCCAACCTATATACGGGGTCTCCCCGGAAGGTTTCTGAACCTGAAGCCCCCGTAGGGGCGTCGAAGAATAGATCGGGTGACGGTTGGTATCCACCACCGCCGCGCGGATATGTCAAGCCGAAGGTGGTCTCCCACATCACGGCTTCTGAAAATGTCGGCAGGGTGACACCCCCAGCATTATACCCCAAAGCTAAGGAAGTACAGGTCGATCGACAGCACGACCGCATCGGAGTCCCGGCCGGCCTCACCAAGCCAGTCTCCGGCCTCAATGATCCCACTGTCGAACCTTTCAAAGCCTGGGAGGTGACACAGGAAGATGGGTCCAGCAGCTTGTTCTATACAGTTGAGGAGCATCCCACTCAGGAAGACACAGACTGCAGCCTCCCTGAGGATCTAGCCAACCCGTGGGTTCCTGTTCAGGGCCTGGCATTTACAACTGATCGAACGGCCAGGATGTTTCAAAAGCAACACATCCCTCCCGATCAGTCTCAAAAATGCAAGGAAACTTTCCAGAAGATGTGGTATCCTGCAAATCTGGATAAGGAAATGAGACGTGTCTCTCAACATCCAGGGTTGGGCTTCACCCTGGAAGAATATTATTACAGCGGGCGGTACGAGGTGGATACTATCTCCGCCTTCTATCCTACTGAAGATAGCCCTCTGAGGGCAACCTTTGATGAGTATCCGGCGGAAGCCGAATATCTTGAACTCGCTCAGTCCCGAAATCAAGAAGCAGAAACCTCGGCCCCTTGCCGATGCTGGGAGCAAGTTCATCCTGAAGAAGCGGCCTTTCAAGCCGAATTTGATACGGCTAGCAGCAGCGAAGCCGAAGACATTCAAGAAGTAAGAGTCTCTCCCTCTACAGGGGTCCTACTAATGACAACTTCAACACCCTTTCTGCCAATCAGGGAGGCCTTGGTCAACTCCAATCAAGGGGAGCCAGCTACCAGAGAAGAAAAGGCCACTTCTGCGGAAGATACAACTGTCCCAGAAGGCGAAACTTCCTCAACTTCTGCTGTAAAATCAGCATGCTGTCTGGGCCTGACAGTGAACGGTTACTAGCCTGTCATGGCTGTAATCTCATCTGCAAACACCAAGGCTGCTCTTTCATCCTTGGAAGCTGCAACGGCAATGGATATGCTAATAGAACAATCCACCCAGCTGCTAGCACAAGAGATCAAGAAACCTCAGGAAGCTCTGGCGGTGTCTGACGAGGAAGTCGAAGTACTCGACCCTCAAGATGGTATTCCAGACTTCGTTGACCTACAACCAGCACCTCCGGAGATAGAAGACGGAGGCCAAGCCACAGTCGATGAACTGATAGAAGTCAACCTGGGAAATGAGAAGGACCCTAGGCCTACCTTCCTCAGTGCCCAACTGTCCCCAGAGGAACGGGAGTTGTACATTCAACTACTGCTAGAATACCGGGATTGCTTCGCCTGGACTTATAAAGAGATGCCAGGTCTAAGCCCCGCTGTCTCCCAACATGAGCTGGCAATCAACCCTGAAGCCGAGCCGGTGAAGCAACCGCCGCGGCGCATGAGGCCAGAGCTCATCACCCAAATTTGTGCTGAAGTCGACAAGCTCATTGACGTGGGATTTATTGAAGAAAACCAGTACACCACATGGCTGGCGAATATCATCCCCGTGAAAAAGAAGAATGGACAGATCCGGATATGTGTCGACTTCCGAGATCTAAATAAAGCCTGCCCCAAAGATGACTTCCCGATGCCAATAACCGAGGTCATGATCGATGCTACAACCGGCCATGAAGCCCTGTCATTCATGGATGGGTCTTCCGGCTACAATCAGATTTGGATTGCGGAGCATGACCGAGTCCATACTGCTTTCCGAACTCTTAAAGGCATTTATCATTACAAGAGAATACCGTTCGGACTAAAGAATGATGGTGCAACCTATCAGCGCGCAATGACCAAAAATTTTGATGAACTGCTCTACCACAAGGTCGAGTGCTACATAGATGACCTGGTGGTCAAAACCAGAAGAAAAGAAGATCATCTGCAAGACCTCCGGATTGTTTTTCAGAGGCTGAGGCAGCATGAGCTAAAAATGAACCCTATGAAATGTGCGTTCGGAGTGTCGAGCGGAAAATTCTTGGGCTTCATCGTCCGATATCGGGGAATCGAGATAGACCCCGCAAAGATCAAGGCGATTCAGGGGTTACCTCCGCCAAGGAACATCTCCGAGCTGAGATCACTACAGGGTCGTTTGGCTTATATCCGGCGCTTCATTTCTAATTTGTCAGGGCGGTGCCAGCCTTTTCACAAGTTGATGATGAAAGATGTCCCCTTTTATTGGGATGAAGATTGCCAGGCAGCCTTCGACAAGCTAAAAGACTACCTGAAAACTCCTCCAGTGTTGGGCGCACCGGTGAAAGGACGACCATTGATACTGTATATAGCAGCTACACACAATTCTCTGGGGGCAATGCTGGCCCAGAATAATGAAGAAGGGAAAGAACAAGCCCTCTATTACCTCAGTCGGAGACTGGTCAGAACTGAAGAGAAATATACTTATATTGAGAAGATCTTTCTGGCGCTGGTCTTCGCAGTTAAAAAGCTCCGACACTATATGTTGTCGCATGAAATCAGCTTGGTATCCAAAGAGGATCCCCTGAAGTACATTATGTCTCAACCGGCCCTCAAAGGCCGCCTGGGCAAATGGGCGGTAATCCTTATGGAGTTTGCTATCTCCTACGTGCCGCGCAAGGCCGTCAAGGGCCAAGCTATTGCAGACTTCTTCGCTGAGCACCCAGTGCCCGGGGATTGCCCATTGGAGCCGGAGCTTCCTGAAGATGAAACCCTAGACGCCGTGCAAGTACAGCCCTCCTTATGGCAACTATACTTTGATGGCGCTTCCAGAATTGACACCTCTGCCACCGGGTCATCCAGGGTCAGAGCAGGAGCGGGCGTAGTCCTGAAATCCCCAGAAGGAGAAGTGGTGCATACATCCTGTTCCATAAACAAGCAATGCACAAACAATGAAGCAGAATATGAAGCCCTGATAATCGGGTTGCAGATTGCTCTGTCCATGGGAATTCAGATGCTGGAAGCATTCGGAGACTCCATGCTAGTTATAAGACAGTTGGAAGGAGAGTTCGAGGTGCGAAAGCAAGAGCTCCTCCCCTATCACCAGTTGGCAACTCGCCTGATGTCAAGATTTTACTTCATCAGCATCAAGCACATCAACTGAGGCCGGAATGCTCAGGCGGATGCCCTCGCTAAGCTGGCTAGTTCATTGGCAGTCCCGCCAGACACAAGCCTGAATGTAATAGTGATCAACCGCCGACAGGTCCCCAGCGTAACAGAGGTTCTGGCCGACGAACAAGAGATGGAAGTAGCAGTCATCGAAGGGGTTCAGCAGCCCGATTGGCGAGAGCATCTCCTACGCTGGTTTCAACACCAGCAACTTCCAAAAGAAAAGGAACAGAGAATGAAGCTCCTGAGGATCAAGGATTCTCACGAGATGAGAAGCGGGACCTTGTTCCGAATTATGGCAGATGCCCGAAGGAAAGTCCTACTCCGTTGCTTGTCTTCAGCAGAAGCAGGACAGGTGATGCAGGAAGTCCATGCAGGATCAGCTGGAGCACACCAGGCTGGCCCGAAAATGAAAATTGAGATAAAGAAGCTGGGTTACTATTGGCCCACTATATTTGATGATTGCTGCAAGTTTGCCAAAGCTTGTCAGAAATGTCAAGAACATGCTAATGTGGCAAGGAGACCTCCAGTGCCACTGCATCCCACCCTGCCGAGCTGGCCATTTGCTCAGTGGGGCACGGACGTGGTAGGGCCACTGCCAGCATCTTCATCAGGGTGCAAATACATCTTAGCAGCTACAGACTACTTCTCCAGATGGGCAGAAGCAGTAGCATAAGAGATGTGACGGGAGAACTAGTTGTAAGATTCTTCCGGCAGAATGTAATATTTCGGTTCGGGATCCCCAGCCGAATCATCTCTGACAATGGCAGCCATTTTAGAAATCAGAAGATTTATCGGCTGGCCGACAAATACAAAATCGACTGGAGGACATCTTCCCCCTACAACCCTCAGGCCAACGGACTCGCAGAAGCCTTTAACAAGACACTGTGCACGTTGCTGGCAAAGACTGTCAAGTCTAATAAAAAAGATTGGGAGGAAAGGATGTACGAAGCACTTTGGGCCTATCGTACTGTCTACAAGATCCCAACTGGCTGTTCCCCCTTCTCCCTTGTCTACGGGTCAGAAGCTGTGGTGCCAATCGAGCTTGAGGTTCCTTCATTGCGAGTTGCCATCCAGCACGGACTAGTCAATGGTGAGCAGACCAATGCAGAAAGAAGATTGGAAGAGCTCATTGAGCTCGAAGGAAAACGCCTCCGGGCGCAGCAAAACATCCAGCTCTACCAAGCTCGCATGGCCCGTGCTTTTGACAAGCTAGTCAAGGGTCGAGAATTCAAGAAAGGAGACCTGGTAATGGTCAAAAGAAAAGAAGTGATGGCCTCCAACCCCAAAGGGAAGCTGGTCGAAAACTGGGTCGGGCCGTACATCGTCCGCCGAGTATATGAAGGGGGTGCCTACGTCCTGGTAGACCACAAAGGGGTTATCTAGTTCTCTCCCCTCAACGGAAAGCATATTAAGCTGTATCATGCAGCGCAGCCAGCATTCCCCGAGTGATCAGTCGGAATACCTTCTCCTTGGTTTAGTGGCACTCCGCCCTAACCGAGCTACCGTCTCCCTTGGTTTAATGGCATTCCGCCTTAACCGAGCTACCCTTCTCTTGGTTTGGTGGCACTCCGCCCTAACCGAGCTACCTTCTCCCTTGGTTTAGTGGCACTCCGCCCTAACCGAGCTACCTTCTCTCTTGGTCTAGTGGCACTCCGCCCTAACCGAGCTGCCCTTCTCTTGGTCTAGTGGCACTTCGCCCTAACCGAGCTACCCTTCCCTCGGTTTAGTGGCACTCCTCCCTAACCGAGCTACCGTCTCCCTTGGTTTAATGGCATTCCGCCTTAACCGAGCTGCCCTTCTCTTGGTAGTGGCACTCCGCCCTAACCGAGCTACCCTTCCCTCGGTTTAGTGGCACTCCGCCCTAACCGAGCTACCCTTCTCTTAGTCTAGTGGCACTCCGCCCTAACCGAGCTACCCTTCCCTCGGTTTAGTGGCACTCCGTCCTAACCGAGCTACCGTCTCCCTTGGTTTAACGGCATTCCGCCTTAACCGAGCTACCCTTCTCTTGGTTTGGTGGCACTCCGCCCTAACCGAGCTACCTTCTCCCTTGGTTTAGTGGCACTCCGCCCTAACCGAGCTACCTTCTCCCTTGGTTTGATGGCACTCCGCCTTAACCGAGCTACCCTTCCCTTGGTTTGGTGGCACTCCGCCCTAACCGAGTTACATTCTCCTTGGTTTAATGGCACTCCGCCCTAACCAAGCTACCTTCTCCTTGGTTTAATGGCACTCCGCCCTAACCGAGCTACCTTCTCCTTGGTTTAGTGGCACTCCGCCCTAACTGAGCTACCTTCTCCTTGGTTTAATGGCACTCCGCCCTAACCAAGCTACCTTCTCCCTTGGTTTGATGGCACTCCGCCTTAACCGAGCTACCCTTCCCTTGGTTTGGTGGCACTCCGCCCTAACCGAGCTACCTTCTCCTTGGTTTAGTGGCACTCCGCCCTAACCGAACTACCTTCTCCCTTGGTTTAAAGGCACTCCGCCCTAATCGAGCTACCTTTTTCTTGGTTTAGTGACATCCCGCCTTAACCAAACTACCCTCTCCTTGGTTTAATGACACTCTGCCCGAACCAAGCTCCCGAAAGAATACAGCACGCTGTTGCCATTATCGGCCTTACGCCCGAATCGGCAAGGGATCACTCCTTTGCGTTAGCATTCAGCCCTTGCTAACGAATGAACTGCTCTGTCCAGTGTAAGGTCTGATGCTCCGGCCGACAGCCATCTACCATCAACCAAGGGTCGAATGTCGCACTTCGACCTGCCACCCTATACATATCAAAAAAAAGAAGAAAGAAAAGAGAATGGGGTTAAAAATAGAGATACCCCGCCAGACTTGCTCCTATGATCAGGACAAGTGCAAAAATGGCTATAATCCAGCTGTGGCGAAAACCCGAAAGGGCGTCGCAGGTAAAATCGGGTACCCCGCCGCGTGAAAACCCGAAAGGGCGCGCGGGCAAAAGCAAGAGGGGGCTGGCTTCGGTGAAAACCCGAAAGGGCGCTTGAGTCAGTAAAGTGGTAATTTCCAAACGCCTCTCCTATTCTCCACCCAATAAAACTCCGAAAGGGACAATCATCAAAGTCCCGCCGGAAATCCTTTAACACATCCTCTTCGACCCTCGTCATCATCGACGAGATCGGTCGATCTCTACCCTCAACTTGGACCCTACGTCCCTGTTGACAACCCCATCCTTGTTTCAGCAGTGACATATGCCGACGAACAAATCCTTTTCGACCCTCGTCACCATCGGCGAGATCGGTCGATCTCTACCCTTAACTTGGGCCTTACGTCCCTGTTGACAACCCCATCCTTGTTTCGGCAGTAACATATGCCGATGAACAAACCCTTTTCGACCCTCGTCATCCTCGACGAGATCGGTCGATCTCTACCCTCAACTTGGGCCTTACGTCCCTGCTGACAAACCCATGTCGACGAACAAACCCTTTTCGACCCTCGCCATCATCAGGGAGATCGTTCGATCTTTACCCCTAACTCGGATCCTACATCCTTGTTAATAGACCATACCCCTTTGCTTCGACATCTAACCAGTGTCGACGAATCGAAACAGGATTCGATCCTTGTCATCATTGACAAGGCCAGTCAATATTTTCACGGTTCAATTTTTTCGCATCCCAAAAAAAAAAGAAGAAAGAAAAGAGAATGGGGGTTAAAAATAGAGATACCCCGCCAGACTTGCTCCTATGATCAGGACAAGTGTAAAAATGGCTATAACCCAGCTGTGGCGAAAACCCGAAAGGGCGTCGCGGGCAAAATCGGGTACCCCGCCGCGTGAAAACCCGAAAGGGCGCGCGGGCAAAAGCAAGAGGGGGCTGGCTTCGGCGAAAACCCGAAAGGGCGCTTAGGTCAGTAATGTGAATAAAAATGAATGATGAATAGTGATGAGCCATCCTCCGTCCAAAAGGCCATTTACGAGGTCGGGGTGAGGGTCTTCATCCGATATCCCACTTATACACGTCCAGTGTCTACCCCTACTCGGTTTTTGTCACCATCGGCAAGACCGTCTACCTTTTCGACCCTTGTCACCATCGGCAAGATCGGTCGCTACCCCTACCCGGTTTTTGTCACCATCGGCAGGACCGTCTACCTTTTCGACCCTTGTCACCATCGGCAAGATCGGTCGCTACCCCTACCCGGTTTTTGTCATCATCGACAAGACCGTCTACATTTTCGACCCTTGTCATCATCGGCAAGATCGGTCGCTACCCTACCCGGTTTTTGTCATCATCGGCAAGACCGTCTACCTTTTCGACCCTTGTCATCATCGGCAAGATCAGTCGCTACCCTTTCCGGTTTTTGTCATCATCAGCAAGACCGTCTACCTTTTCGACCCTTGTCATCATCGGCAAGATCAGTCGCTACCCTTTTCGGTTTTTGTCACCATCGGCAAGACCGTCTACCTTTTCGACCCTTGTCATCATCGGCAAGATCGGTCGCTACCCTTTCCAGTTTTTGTCACCATCGGCAAGACCGTCTACCTTTTCGACCCTTGTCATCATCGGCAAGATCGGTCGCTATCCTTACCCGGTTTTTGTCATCATCGGTAAGACCATCTACCTTTTCGACCCTTGTCATCGTCGGCAAGATCGGTCGCTACCCTACCCGGTTTTTGTCATCATCGGCAAGACCGTCTACCTTTTCGACCCTTGTCATCATCGGCAAGATCGGTCGCTACCCTTCCGATTTTTGTCATCATCGGCAAGACCGTCTACCTTTTCGACCCTTGTCATCATCGGCAAGATCGGTCGCTACCCTTTCCGGTTTTTGTCACCATCGGCAAGACCGTCTACCTTTTCAACCCTTGTCATCATCGGCAAGATCGGTCGCTATCCTTACCCGGTTTTTGTCATCATCGGCAAGACCGTCTACCTTTTCGACCCTTGTCATCATCGGCAAGATCGGTCGCTACCCTATCCAGTTTTTGTCATCATCGGCAAGATCGTCTACCCTTTTCGACCCTTGTCATCATCGGCAAGACCGGTCGCTACCCCCTAACCTGGGCCTTCCACCCTCATCGAGCAGCAAAATGATTTTGCGACGATATTCGACCCAGGTCGATGGTTATAACACACCTCTCGTCACCAGCAGCAAGGTTCGCTAGGTGCGTCTGCCTACGCTACCTATGTCCCACCCTGGCAAAGGTCCTGTTCCGGGGACGGCCGCACCGCGGTGGAGCGAACACCTCACCCCTTCCCTAAAGGCGTGAGCGCTCTCCTGCGTCATTGGCACGCATCCCCAGGTTCGGGTGATCAGCCAGAAGAGAGAAGGGAGGAAAAGAAGTCGTGACCAAGACGACGAAAAGAGATGCTTTCATTTAATAAGAATTGGCGGAACACATTCTTTTGCCCAGGACATTCCCCAGGGGTACACAAGCTCTAAAGACAAAAAGGAGCAGAACTTCCAAAAGGAAAGGAAACAAAAAGCAAAAGCGAAGTTACGGCAAGGGACGCCGGAAGATATCTGCCAACTCCAAGAGGCCCAGTGAAGAGTGTCGGGTCAATTCTTGCAGCCGGGCCTCAGTAGCTGTCAGCTCTGATAACCTTTCGCCCAATGAGGCAAGTTGTCCTTCGGCCAGATCGGCTTCTTCTCTTGACCGGGTTTCGAGACGTTCGCCTTCCTGAAGTTCGGCTTCGACCTCGGCAAGCTCAGCACGCAGCTCCGCCTCCCGTGCCCTGAGGAGCAGCTGGCGTTCTGAAATGTCTGCGGCAGCGTTTCTCAGCTGTTCCGCGGTAGCCCTCAAAGAAGAAGCAGCAGTGTGGCAATCTGCCCTCTCCAGCTTCACGGCCGTCAGCTGATCAGAGACCTCGCGGCTCAGGAACTCCCGCCTATTGGCGTGCTTTAACAGCATTACGACCCGCGGAGTCCAATCATCCATGGGGCAACCAAATGCTAATAGCGACCGGGAGAGGTGGTCCACCAAGCTTCTCAGCTGCACATAAGTCAGATCCGGAGAAGCTGACATGGCCCGCTGGAGATTATCCCGAGACTGCCACACCATGTCTCCAGAGATTTGTAGGCCCAATGGCGAAGTCTCGGGAAGCTAAAAGTCCACTCTGCTATCTACATCGGCCCAGATATCGTCGGCCACCCCGAGGGACGTCGACGGCATAGTCTGCACAATGCTCACACCCGGCCCGACTATTGCAGCTACAGCAACTGCAGGGACCCCCATAATGGCAACTTCCTTGCCCGCCCTTTGGGGTGAGGCTACAGCAGCCGTATCGGCAACGGAAGGCGCTTGCTCCTCTTGAGTAGTCTCACCGGCCGCCAAAGGAGGAGAGCCCTCTATGACCGACAAGGTCTGAATGACATCGGCCTCGTCTGTAATAATTTCTCCTGCTTCTATATCCGGAAGACCACTTGGCAACAACAATGATTCTGCACCGGTCGCCAAGGCTTGAACCCTTGCAACCTCGGTCGGAGCGCTAACTTCGGTAGTCACGCCAGGCTCCTTTGAGACCGCTGCAGCAGCATAGGTCCGTGGAAGCCGCAGGGCAATGGGCCGTACAACAGGCGGGAAGGCTGACTGACCCACATCCATGCCAGGAAGGGGTATGCGGATCATTATAGCTGGCGGTACCACCTCAGCCTGCATTGCATATGTGTACATCAGCCAGTTGGCTTGGAAATAAAAAGAAGTGTTGCAGGCGGGAATCAAAATGCTTCCTACCTCAACCGGCACTATATTCAGGCCTCCAAGAGTCGCCCCTGAAGATTCTGGCCCTTCTCCTGCAGTCGGGTAGGATGGCCCGTGCTCGGCTCCCAATAGCCTCGGAGGGCTAAACGTTGGCAGGTCGCTCTCATAAGCTGAAGAAGCCCCGGCGTCCTCAGCCTCGGTGTCCGCTATCGGGAACCCCTCACCATCGCCGGAGCCGCCACCGTAATCAACTTGTTCGGAAGAGGATGACTCTTCTGCTTGTTCTCGAACCTCCAGTACCTGAGCGGGAACCAGGCTGCTAGGAGGAGGCCCTCTATCCAGAGCCTCCTCAGCGATCTCCGCCTCGGGAGCATCCGTTGGCGGAATATCTAAGGGCTGGTCCCTCGGAAGCCCTCGCTCTCCGATGACAACCCCTGCCGAGGCACCGACCTCAGGGAGCAGCGTGGGTCGAACATCGACTGGAATGGAAAGACAATAAACAGTCAAGACTTGACTGAAACCACAACATGTCGTTAAGCTCTATAGGCATGCTGCAAATTACCTTCCATGTCTCGATGAGGTGTCGGTGAAGGCAAGTCACCCTCAGTCGAGGCCGAGGGGGCTTCCTCCTCTCTCTCCCCAGCAGCAGCTCCGGTTGCCGCCTCCAACCCAACATCGGCGGAGGTAGTGCCAGCAGCCACTAAAAGGAAGGATGATCAGCCAGGGCGGGGGAAATAAACAAACAAGCCATGCAAGAATAAGAAGTCACCTTCGCCCTCGGGCCCTTGCGTCCAGGCGACCTCAAATTCGGAGAATGACGGAACCCGAGGAAGGGGAACAGTAGTCTTCAGCAGCCTTCCTCCGACGTGCCCGAGTAGCACGGGACTCTGCCCTCTTGGCTTTCTTGGCCCTACTGATGGCCTCCCTGACCTGGGACCTGGTCCACTTCCGCGAGTCCCCAGGGGGTAATGGTGTCATGGTCAGAGCCGGCTCTGGAATATTAAAATATGAAGGCTTCTCCGCCTTAGATATCAACTCCCTACAGTGTCGGGTCGCTCCCATAGAAAGGCGAGCTACAAAAACACATAAGTAAGAAGATGCACACTGAATATAGAAGAAACAGCTGCAGGGCTGAAGAAGAAGTCACGCATTACCTGGCAGCCCGGTGTATCGGGGACTAAGCGGCCAGTAAAGCAGCGCTGGCGCCTTGTCCCGAGAAGCCGCCTCGCGGATGAGCCAGAACACATCACCGATTGTTTCACTTTTCTCCGTCAGTTGAGCCAAATCCTCATGGCCACGGGATGACAAGTGATGATATAAGCTCAAGTGGTCGAAGCCCCAGCCGTCGACATACTTAACAGATATGAGGAGCTGATGGTCCCGGATGGCTTCTAGTGGATCGAAAATTGAAAGCCCATGGGAATGAAGCAGGGCGAATATCCAGGGGGTGTTGGAATATAAGTCAGCCCGCCTGTCTTCCCTCCCGATGAAGGTCCGATAGGGATGAAAACGGTCGATTTCTGGGCGCCAGCTCGCCACACTAGGAAGAGGTTCTCCCACCGGAAGGGGGATTGTCTGAAGAGCAATCCGGTCACTGCTAACCCGGCATAGCCCCCAGAGAGTCTTGATATAATCATCCCTCTGGATCTCTGGCATCTTCGGGTCGGCTCGGGACGACTTGCCCTTCGCAGCTTTCCTGGCTTCTACATATGCCATCACCTCGGTGTTGGACCAGGATTTCAGCCTCTTCAAGTAGGCTGGATCAACATCCAAAACAGGCTCCCACTGCGAATCTAGGAAACGACGCTCGGCGCTATGCCTGCAGTCTTTCCGGAAGTTTCGATAGAAGCCCGTTCGCGCATTCCACCACTTGATGAAGTCTGGAGTCACTCGGGGCAGACGGGCCGGGGTTGGCACCCTGAATGACACGTCCTCCCGACGATGGAAGTAGTCCCACCATCCACGGGCTTCATCCATAGCCGTCTGACCAGCCCGATGTCTATTCGGCAGATTGAATCGTGCTGAAGAAGAAGGAATTTGCTGGTCGTACCCAAAATTCCGGCTGAAACGAAAGGGATAGTACGGCTCCAGCCACAGTAAGCCGCTCTTCCTGAAGACAAGAACACTGGGATGAATAGACAGCGCCCACTCAACCAGTTCCGGCTCCAAGATGGGCCTTGTGCTCTTCGACCCGGTCAGCTGATGAATAAATTCCTCTGTCTCAAATAATCGGCATTGCCGCATCCTGTTGACAAGAGGGCTAGAGCTGGCAGCCAAGCTCCAAAAGTGCAGAACGCCAGGGGAATCTGTTGGAACTGTAGTTAACTTCCCCCGAATGGCGAAAAGCTGATCCGCCAGTGAGGACGGTTCGGCACTGGCAAATTCGAACATCCGCGGCAAAGGATGATCTGACTGCATTGACCGGGGAGCTGCTTCAGGAAATAGGGTGCAGACCCAGGCATTAAAAAAGTGGATGGGACCAACTGTCCGCGAATTTCTGGGAATGCGCGACTTGTGCAAATCCCCCAACATTTTATATATGAGGCACAGAGCCACAGGGCACAGGGACAGCTTCGTCCCACAGGCCATTAAGCAGGCAGGGTAAATAGCCTCCGGTCTGATCACTGTCTCATCCCCTTGAGGGAGGGCAAATGAACAAAGCCAGTAAGTCAGATACGCAGCACAATGTGTAACTGCGTCAACTCATGTGGGATTCGGGCCAGCCTGCCGCCCTCTCCCTGAGGCAGCGGGATATGTCGCCTGGCGTTGAGCCCTTTTCTTCCGCGCTACCGCCGTCGGAACCACCGTGGGGAAGTCCTCGTACTGCTACTCCCCACCGAAGAAATATTGGAGCTACGTGCCCATCCGTACGCGCCTCTTTTCGCCAGGCTTCCGCGCCTCTCGCGAATCAAGCGTCAGGCGCAGCAGAGCGCGATATGCCTTCATCAGATAACGGTAGGCGAAGTCCGTGAAATATCTGCCTTCCCCATCCATCTGGTCTTTCAGCCAGTCTGGAAAATAAACTTCTTCATACGGCTCCCCGTCTATGGGCAAGCCGCTCAGCTGGGAAAGACTCCAGAGGTCCAGTGAAGTCTCACCCTCTGCAGTGTAAAAAGTGTTGTATTCTGGGCAGAAGACTTCGATCATCCCGCAGCACAGACCTCGGGAGATCGGGTACCTATACCGTGAAGCATATACACTCTGGTATACACCCGCATGCACCAGGATGGGGGCGTACTGCCGCAACAAAAAGTCTGTGAATTCAACTGCCCCCGGCCTGAAGGCATGAGCGTCGGTGGCTTTGAGCTCTCCAAACCACCCCACTGAAATCTGATGTTTGAATCGGACCGCCAAACAGTCTAAAAGAAAAGTCTCGTCTTAGTATCCCCAATGAAGCGGGGTGAGGAATAAACCATATACGGGCTTCTCCCTGTCAACACGGCCGGCAGTTTCGTTCCAGCGAACTGGGGTATACTGCGGCACTCTCGTCAGCATCCCAGCCTCGGGGGATAACTCCTGCACCCCGAGCACGGCTCCCCATTTCCTGGGCTCGCCCGGGATGTACATAGGTGTACCGTAAGTGACTGACTCAGCTAGGCTGTCTCGCTCCGCCAATAGGGCTCCTTCAGCTCGGCGGACCAGAATTAAATCACGCTTCCCGCCAAGGTTGAAGCGCTCCAGGAATCTCATCAGGTGCTTATTTTTGGGATGGTCCCGTCTGATGTCGTCCCCTCGGTCATACCTGAACTGGTTGTCGTCGAGAATAAGTAGGCGACCAGTGTCGACAGTATCGGTCTCTGAGTCTGAGGATTCGGCCACCGCAGCCACACGTCTCAGCCCCCGATCAAGGGAATGCACGTTCCCCCAGGTCACAACAACCCGGGATGCGGAGGAAGATGATCCAGCTGCCATATTCTCTGCAAAGCAACGCCTAGAAAAGAACAAAGCAAAAGTCAGAAATCAGTGGATCAAAACAATATTTCTGACAAAATTTCGACAGCATCTCCTCAGCTCGAGGGTTTGCCAAAAAGAAAGCGAAAGCCGTCCACAAAGGGAGCAGCCCCTAAAAATAGCCATAGGCATTAAGCCAAGGCCGAATGGGACACCCGAGGGATCTAGCTCCGAGGACGAGTCCTACAAGGAGCCTCCCGGGGCCCGAAGAATGGGTTCAGAACCCGAACAGAATATCACTCGACTCACCCGCTCAAGGCGCGAAATCGCCCGAACCCGGAACTCACTCGGCGCCGCGGTGGAGGGGAATGAGGAGAGAGAAAAAAAATTTGCAAATGAAGATTTGTGAAGAAGAAACAAAGGAGGGAAGCTTATATAGGGGCCCCCTTTTTTTGTTAAAACGGCGCGCCCCGGAGCGCGCCGTTTTAAACAAATGGCGCGCCGGGGACCCCCGCGCCGTTTTAACTCCAAAATCCCAGGGCGCGCCGTAAAGGCGGCGCCGTTTCAACCTCAGAAGCTCAGGGCCGCGCCGTTTTAAGTGATGCCGTCAAGCTTCCTGCCTCGCCGGATTAACGTCCGAAGCCGGAATTAAGTGCCGTTCGAGCCTCTGTCAACCAAACGAAGCTCATCCGTAGGCCTTGTCGTATTCCTGCCTCACTTGCACCGCCTACGTCTGGGGGGCATTTGTTGGCATGCAAAACATGATCCTTCGGCAACCAAGCCGCAAAGACGAATGATACGGCCCACTGAAGCACAGAAGCCGATGAAGACCACCCTATCAAAAACCCTTCAAGCTGACGGGGCCCCAAGTCGCCTTGAAATGGGCACCGGGGATTTCACCTCAGGAGAGTCGAAATGAACCCGCAACCAACCGGCAGCGCAATCAAGCCTGCCCAATGATTCGGCATCGACCTCGTCATGCCGCTACCACATCCGTCGCCCGACCAAGGACGACGGTCTACCCCATGTCTCTCCTAAAGGAGGGAAAATGTCCTCGGCCGTCCACAACAAGGGACCGAGGGCTCTGTCAGCAGAGGGTCCCAATTACCCGACACAGGTTCGGCTCCTCGTCGTAATGGGCCCTTTAGTGGCCAATTGATCGCCGTTCAAGGCGGAATTGTCCGGGACGCAACACCATCCTGCAAAGAAGCTTCGAGCACGAATCTGTCTCAACCAGGAGCACAAATCGCAGTGCCGAAGGCCGTACCACCAGGACTTCCGTGTGCTCGGATCAGACACACGCGGAAGTCTGATCAAGGCCGTTCGTTGTGTCGAGAGTTTCCTCGACTCCACATCAAGGTTTTTCAAGGACCAAGGCGCGAGGAATATTCAACGGGAGCTTCCGGAATCATCTCCGGACCCACCAGACCGGCGGCGCCGAGTAAACAAGTTAAAACGGCGCCGTCAAACCGGCGCCGTCTAACCCGCGCGCCAATCACAATGGGGGAATCGTTCCCCGGCACCGTCGGACCGGCGCGCAAAAAGCCAACCGGGACCTTTCCCGGCGCCACCAAATCCGGCGCGCCCCCCCTCCCGGGGCGCCAGATTAACAAAATGCTCTATATATGTCTGCCTTCGGCCAGAGAAAAAGGGCAGATCGGAGAGGAAAAGAAGGGGGAAGCGGAATTGAAAGAGAAAAAAATAGAGAATTGGAAAAAAAAGAGGAGAGGTCCAGGGAAAAGGGTGAAAGGGTTCTTCGATCTAGAAAAAACCCCCGTCTGAGCCTCTCGGCGGCGGCCGCTCTGCTCCACTCGAGCTCCCCGGAATCGGAGAAGGAGAGCATCTATCTCTCATCTGTCTAGGTGGGTCTCCGTGTTTCTCTCGGTCGAACCCCCTTATTCCGCTTGGATTTTCTTCCCTGTTTCAATGTAAGTGAGGAAGGGGAGAGGCGATGATATGGGCCTACTCCCCCCCCTTTCACCATCTCTGTCATTCACTACCTCTTCCTTCAACCTCTTCCTTCATTCAATGTTAACGACGATCGGGCGACAACGCCGGCGTCGGAATATGCTTGTATGCATTTTATCTGTTTACCGTGGAATGAATGAATATGTATATCAATGGGTTAAAGAGTTTAATGGCCTTACTCTACCTCTGCATCGC
The DNA here is from genome assembly GCA_022559845.1 of Amorphophallus konjac. Lineage (NCBI taxonomy): Eukaryota > Viridiplantae > Streptophyta > Magnoliopsida > Alismatales > Araceae > Amorphophallus > Amorphophallus konjac. The sequence continues at coordinate 411,421,784 of CM040122.1, read as the reverse complement.
TGCCTCCTCTTCCTCCTTGAGTTTTCTTTCTGTGGCCGTTGATATGGCGCCGCACAACAATGCCGGCGCCGTGGAGGGTGATGTGTACATGTGCACATCTCTCCGATGATCTGTGCACCGAATGGATGGATGTGAGCATGCCCGGCGCTGTGGTTATCTCTCCCATCTGCTTCCTTTGCTTTCTGTTTGCATGTTTACTTGTTTCATGGTGCGAACGAGCTCCGTACCCGCCTTCTCCGATGCCGGATACGCCCTGGTACACCATGGGCTACAGTAATTTCCCCTCTCCCTGGGGCTCTTCCTTTCATGGAATGTCGAAGGCTTCTCCGTCAGAGATATGCGCATGTATGTCTTACTGGTCGACCCTGGGCCTGTCCGCTTGCCCCTCCCTCCTATTTCTGATCATAAACAGGAGGAGATAAGGCTGTCCCTATAAGCTTGATGTTTGGTTTCTCCGCATCATTGTTCTCCGAGCGTTAGCTCGGTGATCGCTCTGTTAACTTACTAATCCCTCTATGCATATATATATATATATATATATATATATATATATATAGTATATAGTATATATCATGATCAGTTTGCCGACTGAGTATGAGTTGCATCCGCGTCGTGTTACCATCCTTTTAAGGAGATTTGGTGACCGGGGAGAGGGGAACATCCCCCACTGTTCCATTGTGATAACACTCTGTCCACCGGGGACCGTCCAGTAGTGACGAATCTCCTATGGATTAATGAGTGAATAGTAAACGGGTTAATTCCGACATCTCAAATCCACAGTCCTTAATGGACTTTGTGGTGGCCGTGGGTTGTGTTCCCCTGGTAGGCTAGCCCTCGGGGATTCCTTCTCTACATCGGTCATCCCGATCCGAGTGTTGTGGTGACTCAGGTTGCGTGCCCCTCATAGGCTAGCCCTCGGGGTCTTCGCTCCCACATTGAGTCGCCTCATTCACTCACTGTCACCCACGGACTTGGTGCCCCTAGTAGGCTAGCCCTCGGGGTCTTCCTATCCGTTTGGGTCTGCCGGCCGCCGTTGTGCCACCCGGCTTTTAGGGGTTTACTCCGCCACGTGAGTACTCCCCGCTTCTCCCCGATAATCCTTTGGGATGGGGAGATGCTGCCGAAATTCCGGCTCGAACGAGTTTAAACTCGAAACAATCGCAGCGCTCGAGTCTGAACCTCGCGCGAGCCCGTGATTTGACCGTTGGATGGCTTGGGACCGATTCGATGAATGATAAACTCAATAAATTCTCAAAATCTTCCAAAACATTTTTTAATATATCCATAAATAAACCAACGAAACTCCCGTTTCTGCGAAATCGGGCTAAATCGGCGCAGTTCGTACACGATAACGCCTTAAAACGGCGCGCCCTTCCCGGCGCGCCCTTTCCGGCGCGCCCTTACCGGCGCGCCCTTCCCGGCGCGCCTTAATCAGGCCACGCCATTTTAACAGGCTATTTCCCATTTACCTACGGTTCTGGCGTCGTTTTAAGCCTTTTACGTACGTCTCATGGCGCCGTTTCAAGCGTTTTAGCCCCTTTCTTCGCATGCACTGCACCAGTTTCGTTCCGAATCGTGTCGTCGCGTCATTCCAACCCTTTTCCCACTCATGGGATGATTTCTTATGCTAACCATAGAAGGACACAAGCTCCTCGACCAAATAAACTGAATAAAATTAGCATGTTCAAGCTTGAATCGATATGTCTCGAATCCTTGCCGTCATGCCTTAGTCCAAGCATTCATATCGCATTAATGCATGCCTAAATATGTGCATCCTTGGTATATCAAATAATATTGCCAGAAGGTCAGGTTGCGCCTGATTGGAAGCCTTGTTACGCTTGAAGGTGGCCTTCGAGCCTAAGTCTTCCGCCATGTACCAGGGTCCACCCTAATAAATCGTGTGTAGTCAATCGTAGCATCTTGCATGATCACTCGCATGCTCTGTATCCTTTATTCTGGCTTTGACAACCCGCTATCTCGGCAATTAATCAAAGGTGTTCCCTCCTCGTGGGGAATGTAATTAACGCCATAACCTTTATGGTATGGCGGACTGCTGGTCCCGACCGAACCTCACATTCGCCCGACATGGGTCAGAATGAGCGCACAATAAAATCGTCACTCATGTGACTGGCACGCCCGCGTCGTCAATCTGTCAGTTGACTACCAGTTAGTCAAATGGCTGATCGATACGTGAAATAAGGCGCGTATATATGTACATATACACATATATACACGAAATAAGGTAAGAACGACAAGACGGTCGGATAGAAAAAACGTCGCAAACAAGCCCCGACCTGATCTTGGGCTGACACTCCGACTAGACTGGATTCGTCTCTCGTCCTCGGGTCTTTCCGAGCCTTTATTAAAATTGTCGTGCACTCGGCATACACTTGAACGGATTCGCTCCGATTTTCCGACGCGTTCCTATCACGGACCTGTGTCCGGATATGAAAAGGTCCACGAGTGACCGACATGGCCAATGGCTCGCATCCTAATGTGGACTTTGGTGTGATTTATGCATGTCTCCCTTTTGCGTAATTAGTATTATTCCTTTCGGCCGCAGGGCCCCTAATTTTGGTAATTAATCAAGGGTGTTCCCTCGTATGGGGGATGTAAATGACGTCGTGACCCTTGCGGCACGACGGGATTTGGTCCCGACACAAACCACACAATCGTCTGACGAAGTCGGATCGAGCGCACCATGGGCTCTTCGGAGTCCGAATAAATTATCACTCCGGTGACTGGCACGCCCACGCACTTAATAAACCAACGAGCGAATAAAAAAAATAATTGCCAGATAAAAAGTGCGTCCACAAGTCTGGCACGCCCGGTGGGACGTGAATCCACCCTTCATCTCTTTGCCGAAATTAGGGGTCCTGTGGCCCCCCTTCTTGTAACACTGATTGCGCTACTTTCTTGAATGCCGGAGAGAGAATTGCATCATGGCCCCAACGATGGCTGTCACTTGCGGCCCTCAAGCCGTCGAGAACCATGTCCGAGGCGGCTACCTGGCGGTCCCCCTCAACTTTGGGAGCTTCCCTCCCACTGTGGGCTTCCCTAATTTCCTGGGGGTGGCCTTTGTCGACATCCTTGACGTGAAGGCACCCGAGGAGCCCCAGACCAACGCTCCCGCTCCGGGGGCCACCGAAGCTGCTGTCGGCCAAGCTGCGGCCGAGAACAATAACGGCGTCCCGACAACGACGTTAAGTTGCAATATGCACCACGTGCACCACACCGCCGGCCCGTCCCGCCAAGGATCGGCGTCCCACCGAAGAAGGCTCCAGAGGAACAACACTGGCGCCGTCTCGGGGCGTCGCATGTCTAACTCCGGGAAATCTATGACCGTCGGGACCCTCCGAGTCTGCCTGGACGGGCAGAGGTCCCAGGTGACACCGAACCGTGTTGTCCCGACTGTCCCAGTCTGAAACTCTTTCCAGGGGCTGGAGAAGCTGAAGGAAAAGGTGACGCCCGCCGTTGTGGCCGTACCACCGAAGAATGTGCTGGTCCACGGGCCGGCCAAACTGAAGCAAGTCTGGGTCCCCAAGGAGGCCCGACCCACTGCACCCGCCCAGGCGGGATCTAGCACTTTCCGCCCGAGAAGGGCCCGAGGAGGTGAGAAGGTCGAACTGACGACCCCAAGCTGCCAACCTGCACCTGTCATGCCGGTGCTGCCTGAGAATGCCCACCGCCATCGTCGAGGGCACCGATACAACGCCGCCCGCCCGGCACTCAGGGCCTACTCTCCTCCTGCCGCTGTCATTGACATGCAACCACAGGCTGCTCTCCCCAACCAGGAGTGGGAAGGGATCGAGCAGGCTATGAGAAACTACCTCCGGGGCCCATGTAGCACTCCCTTGGGCCGCCAAAGACTGCTGGGGACAGTGGCCTCTGCTTTCCAGGAAGAAGGAGCCCGGCCCGCGCCCAGTGCAGAATCGAGGAACCGCTCGGAGGAGCAGCGCCAGTCCCCCGTCCGGGAGGAAGCGCCGCCCCGACGGTCGGTCTTTGACAGGCTGGTGTTCCCGAGAAGATCATCCAGGAGGGCGACGAAGAGAAACAAGAGATGGCAAACCTTCACCTGCAATATGGCGGGAGTTCACGGTCGGTATGGGTCCTTGCCTACCGATCCGGAAGAAATGGCCAGACTCGCCGCCAGGCCGGGACCCCTCACCAGAAGAGGGAGAGCGGCAGGCAATGCGGCCCATACAGGCGCCGAGGGGACCTCCCCTGAAGAACCCCTGGCGGCCCTCACGGCCAACGTGGTCACCATCGGCGACACGAGCGGCGGACCCTCTACATCATCCGAGGACGCCCCGGCCGAAGAGACAGGGGGCATGCCCAGTCTCCCCACGACTGACCTGGCAATGCTGCTCATGATGCAGCGGTTCCAGCAAGAAATTGAGTCACTTAAAAAGCAACTGAATGAGCGGAGCACACCGCCCCCGATGTCCTGGCAGACCGAGGTTTTACCCGAAGCACCCAGGGACAGGGGGCAATCTTCAGAAGCAGCTCTTCCAGCAGCCCTCAACCCTCTCGGGGGCGCGTCCCTACAGCAGGCACATTGCACCGCACCGGCCCCGCCACAGGCCTTACTTTCCCAAGGGTCCCTCATGGCTCCCCAGGCGACCGTGTTGGCCACCCCGAGCGCACAGCCCGCTCATTTCTATCCGAGTCCAGTCGACCCAGCAACAGTTAGCCAGTTGATGCTGGAACAGATGATAGACATGAAACTGGCCGAGAGAGGTGACGGGGATCAGACGCCGTTTGACGTCTACCGGGTGCCCTACCCGGCTCACTACGCTGCGAAGAAGTTGCCGGTTGGCGTCACCAAGCCACCCAAGTTCAAAAGTTCAATGGGCAAGGGTCTCCCAGGGAGCACATTGCTTATTATGTGAACGTCATGGGAGATCTGGCTGCTGACGAAGCCTACCTCCTGAAGTTCTTCGGCTCAACACTTACCGGGCTTGCCTTTGAATGGTATTCTGGCTTGCCCCCGGGTCTGTTGCTGATTGGCCCGACATGCAAAAGAAGTTCAAAGAAAGATTCTATGTTGCAGAACGGGAAGTCACCGTGGCAGAACTTTATGCCACAAGACAGAAGAATGATGAGTCGGCTCTCGACTATATCAAGAGATGGAGGAACCTCAGCATGAGGTGCAGGCGTCCCCCGCACCAGGAGGATGCGGTGCAGATCTGCAAACAGAACTTGAAGAAGAAATCCTGGAAAGGATGATTGGCACCGAGGTCAAGACATTTGACCGCCTGAACAATGTGGTAGCAGAGATCGAGGCATTTCTAGCCCGATACTCCTCCACCCCGGCCATGTCAAGCCAAGAGGCCAGGCAGGCCGAGAAGAAGCCAGCTCCCCCTGAGGTGCACACATTAGATTTCCAGGCCTTTGAGAAACAGAAGGAGAAAGCCAAGGGAGCTGCCAACCTTCCTCCGCCCAGAACCACAGAATGGCGGGAGGGCCCCTCGTTAAGGGAGAAGATGAGAAACAAGCTATATTCCTTCTCCCGAGACAAGTCCAAGCTCCTGTTTGAATGGGCAACCAGTTACAACAAAATCACACTGCCAGAGTCGAAGAGGCCCGGCGACCTGAAGAGAAAGGATGACCCGCGCTTCTGCCTATACCACCGGATGCTCGGGCATACCATTGAAGACTGCTATGTCTTCAAGGATGTTATTGAATCCTTAATCAAGAACGGGGAGCTGGACATGGGGGAGCATAGGTAGACCCCCCGCAACCGCATGAGTTGCCTAGTATAACCTCCACCGTCAACATGGTCTCGCTATACCAGGAGCTGCCCGAGGAGTGGGCGGAGGCCTGCGCCCGCGCCACTTATGAGACTTTTATCATGGCCCCGGCTCAAGACCAAGGAGGTTGGCAGACCGTACCCAACAAAAATAGAAGAGCACATGTCCCTCGACCAACCCTGGGAGTTCATCTGAGGGATGTGACACCTCTGCCAGCACCACCCCGGCGAGCCCGGTTTGCCACGACACGGCCCCTCGGCTGGTCGTGAGGCGGCCCACTCACAACAAAAAGAGCTGCGTCCTGATGCGGATGCATAAGAAACCAGCCCGACGGTCGAAAGGCTCCAGGCTATTATTGATGGGCTCGAAGATTATGAACAGCCCGAAATCCAGCCCGTGGAGCTGAAAGAGTATGTCCCCTGGGAGGAGTTCGAATCACTCGAACTGGCTCCAGGAACAGAAGCTGAAGTAGAGAAAGAACCTCCCCTGTGGGGTGAACTTCCCAAGAGCAGCCATTGGCTGCAGCAGGAAAGAAGAAGAAGAAGAGAAGACCCAGGGGCAAGAAGAAGAAGGAGGTCGTCATCGCCTGCAACACCCTCTCGGCGCTATTCGACACTGCCCTCTCCCTAGAAGGAAAAGAAGAAGAGCCACCCCATGAGCCGGCAGAGGCGAATAAAGCTGAAGTGTCCACTTCCCAACACGCCACCAGGTCGGGAAGGAAGTGGGGGCGCCCTCCTCAGGACAACCTCAACATCATGCTCAGGGGAGAACAACCATACCAGGTTCCCGACCCTGAGGTCCGAGACACCGAGATCCCTCCTCCATCGGGTCTTTGTCCCGGAGGGGCCAGGAGCCAAGGCACCCCTTCATTCGCCGAATTCTTGTTAGCCCGAGCAGGCGGGCAGGCACGCTCCCAAGGGTCTCCTTCGGCTAGGAAAGCAAGCAGTTCCCAAGCTCTACCGGCGGCAACCCCTCCCCAGCCAGAAGAAGAATTCAACGGCATCCCGAATCTTGCCGAATTCATGCAAGAGACGGAGGAAGCCCAACAGGCCCCGCCGGCTCAACAGGCTGCAACAGAACCCACAAAGCAGGCACCCCCTGATCTGACACCCCAGCCTCAAGGTGGGGGCAGGCGCGGCAAGATCGAAGAGATGAAATTACTCAAGGTGCGGGCGGCCGACCGAATAGTCAGACACCTCAAGAAGATCCCGACCCGATTTACCGTATGGGAGATGTTGTCTTTGGACGAAGAAACACGGCAAGCCATCATTGCCGCACTCTAGACGCCAGCGCACCTTGAAGCTTGCCTGGCAGAAATGTCACCTGAAGCGGCTGTGGCCTTCACAGAAGATGACATGCTCCTGCCCACCTGCAGTCACAACATACCCCTTTACATGAAAGGGTAATTGAATGGCCAGCCTATCAACAGGGTCCTGATCGACCCAGGGGTAGCAGTGAATATACTCCCTTACCGGGTGTACCAAAAGCACTACTTTGACGTACACCTGGTTGAGGTCAAAAATGTCAAGATTGCTGGTTTTAACCAGAAATGTGAGGTGCCCATGGGGGTTGCAGAATTCAACTTGACTTTTGATGACTTTCACCACCAAGGTCCAGTTCCACGTCATCAACTCCAACACTTCCTACAAGGCGTTGCTGGGACGGCCCTGGTTACACCAGAACAGAGTGGTGCCCTCCACCTTGCACCAATGCATCAAGTACCCTTGCGAGGGGAAGGAAGTCAGAATCTTCACCGACCTCCACCCGTTCGAGGTGTTCGAGTGTCACTTTTCAGATGCCAATCTGTACTTAGAAAAGGCGAAGCAAACTCCCCAAGCCGCCCAAGACAAGGGAAGAAGAAAGTGGAGTCGGGCAGTTGGTTTCCTCCGCCGCCCCCAGGTTATGTGGCTCCCCCACATGTACCATTCATTGCACAAGAGGGGGGGTACTTCAAGGCAGCTCCTCTCGCCATCTACTCTACACCGGGGACGCCTTGCCTCGAAGACCTGCTGGAGGATGTCAGAGTCCCGCCAGGGATCATCAAGCCCAGTTACAGGATTGACTGTCAAGCAGCGAGCAGCTAAGAACTTTTGAAGTGCCTAACCCGGAGGGGCCATCCACTATCTTTTATGTTGCCGGGAAAAGCCAGTCAGGGAAGACGATGATTGCCGATTCCCTGACGAGTTGCATGACCCGCACGTCCCCATTGCGGGACTCCCCCACATGACCGACCAGGCAGCCAGAATGGTCAGAAAGCAGAAGATTCCCCCCTATCAACCCTCCAGCCGGAAGGAAATGTTTGAAAGAATGTGGAACCCACCAAACCTGGATCGGCGGCTGCTGCAAATCACCAAGCACCCCGGTCTGGGCTTTTCACTAGAAGATTATTACGAAGCTGATGTGATATCAGTTTGGCCTTGTCCGCGACGACCCCGCGGAAACTGTAGATTTGCGGGAAGCCCACCAAGATGTATATTTCAGGCTCTCCGGCTGAGGAGGCACAAGACGAAGAAGTGTTCCTTTGGAACCCCCTCCGCCACCGCTACACCAGGGAGACCTCCTCCTTCCCTGGGGGACCAACCTCGAAGGGTCACCCCACCGAGACGCCCTCACATCGGCCTACTGGCGAAGCAAGGAGCAATAGCATGGGCCATGCTCCGAATTCCCCCCGATACGACCCCGTCATGTACGCCTTGTACCATAGGCAGCAACGGGAAATCGGGGTGTTAAAGGCACGGCTGGCTGAGTTGACCTCGCTAGTGACTGACCTGATCCAAAGTTCTCTCCGCCCGTGGGGTGGCCACATGTCTCGACCCCGAGACACCAGTCCTGATGTCCCCGTCTGGTCAAGAAGGGAGACAAGAGACACGGAAAGCCCATTAACCGGGCGGCCAACCAGGCGAGGCCTGACACTCCAAGAGAAGCTGCAGAAGCCCTACTCTTTCCCAAGAGAGAAGACTCGGGGTATTTTTGACTGGGCCTGCCATTACGGCAAGGTCTCCCTCCCACGGTCCAAGAGGCCGCAGGACACCCGAAGGAGTGGGGACCCACTGTTTTGTCCCTACCACCAGATACTGGGCCACGCCATCGAAGACTGCTATGTCTTCAAAGACATTGCTCAAGACCTCATTGACAGGGACGAGCTCAGAATGGGAGACTATGTGGTAGCCCCGCCACGCCCCACGTGGCGGACAGCCCCAGAAGAGGAGCCTATACACTATCCATCCAGTACCAGGCGCCTGAAGATGCGGCTACCCCGGCCCCCGTCGGAGCTGTCTATGATGAGTACACAGAAGACCCCGAGGTGGCCATGTGCCTTTCTGCACCAGCGGACCCCGCGGACCCGGCGGCTACGGTCCAGGAGGAGTGCGCGGCAAATGCAGCCTCCACGCCCATTCATGAGGAACAAGAAGAGGGGGATGGCGTCCTCGAGCCCGAGGGCAATGAAGACCAAGACTTTGTCGATTTGTCTCCAGCCCCGCCGAAAATTGAAGACGGCGGCCAGGCCACAGTCGACGAATTGATTGAGATCAACCTTGGCACAGAAGGTGACCCCAGGCCGACCTTTCTGAGTGCTCTTATGCCCCTACAGGAGAGAGAGCAATACACAAAGCTGCTGCAAGAATTCCGGGATTGCTTTGCCTGGAACTATAAAGAAATCCCCGGGCTCAGCCCCGAGGTGACTCAGCACATCTTGGCCATTGATCCCAAGGTGGAACCAGTGAAGCAGTCTCCCCGGCGTATGAGGCCGGAATTGATCAGCCAGATCTGCAAGGAGGTCGACAAGCTCATAGATGTCGGCTTCGTGGCGGAAAACCAGTACACCACTTGGTTGGCCAACATCGTACCGGTGAAGAAGTAGAATGGACAGATCAGGATTTGCGTGGAGCGACCTGAATAAAGCCTGCCCAAAAGATGACTTCCCGGTGCCTATCATCGAAGTGATGATCGATGCAACCGCTGGCCATGAGGCCCTGTCTTTTATGGACGGATTGTCCGGCTATAACCAAATCTGGATAGCCGACCACGACCGGATTCACACAGCTTCAGATCGCCCAAGGGGATATTCCACTACAAGAGGATGCCCTTCGGCCTCAAGAATGCTGGTGCTACATATCAGCGGGCGATGACCAAGATCTTCGACGAGCTGCTGTACAGCAAGGTCGAATGCTACATTGACGATCTGGTCGTCAAGACTAAGAAGAGAGATGAACATCTGAGTGACCTCAGGGTCATCTTCCAAAGGCTCCGGCTGTACGGGCTGAAAATGAATCCCATGAAGTGCGCCTTTGGCGTGTCCAGTGGAAGTTCCTCGGCTTTATTGTCCGGCACAGAGGATCGAGATTGACCCCTTCAAGATAAAAGCCATTCAGGAGTTGCCCCCTCCGAAGAGTCTGGAGAGCTGAGGTCCCTACAGGGCCGTCTAGCTTACATCCGCAGGTTCATCTCCAACCTGTCGGGGCGTTGCCAACCCTTTCACAGACTGATGATGAAGAATGCACCCTTCAGCTGGGGTCACGAATGCCAGCACGCGTTCGACCAGCTAAAGAGTACCTGAAGACCCCGCCAGTCCTGGGGGCACCTGTCAAAGGCAGACCGCTTATTCTCTACATAGCGGCTACCGAATATTCACTGGGGGCAATGCTCGCCCAGAATAATGATGAGGGAAAGGAGCAGGCTCTCTACTACCTCAGCCGGAGATTGGTGGGAGCGGAGGCCAAGTACACTCCGATAGAGAAAGTCTGCCTTGCTTGGTCTTCGCAGTCAAGAAGATGAGGCACTACATGCTGTCCCATGAAGTAAGCTTAATATCCAGAGCTGACCCCATCAAGCACATTCTCTCCCAGCCTGTCCCGAAGGGGCGCCTTGGCAAGTGGGCCGTGCTGCTCATGGAGTTTGACATCACCTACGTGCCGCAGAAGGCCGTTAAGGGACAAGCCGTCGCGATTTCTTCGCAGCACACCCTGTGCCCGAAGACTCCCCGTTGGCCACAGAGCTACCCGAGGATGAGACACTGGAGGTGGATCATGTCCAACAAGCTATCTGGCAGCTATACTTTGACGGGGCCTCGAGAACAGAAGCGACCCCGTCCGGACGCGCCAAGGTACGGGCCGGAGCCGGCATCGTCCTCAAATCGCCAGACGGAGAAGTGATGCACACTTCCTGCTGCATTAGCAAGCCCTGCACAAATAATGAAGCAGAGTATGAAGCTCTGATCATCGGCCTCAGGTGGCCCTCCAAATGGAGATCAAAATGCTCCAAGTATTCGGCGACTCGCTGCTGGTCGTCAAGCAGGTCCAGGGGCAGTTTGATGTCCGAAAACCTGAGCTGCTCCCTTATCACACTAAGGCGAAGGGGCTCATGGAGCGGTTCTACCTCCTCGAGATAGGCCATGTCGCCAGAGGGGAGAATGCACAAGCCGACGCCCTGGCAAAACTGGCAAGCTCACTGGCAGTGCCTCCAGATGGATCTCTCAGTATCCAAGTAATAAATCAGCGCCAGATGCCCAGTATGATAGAAGAAGAAACAGAAGAAGAAACAGAAGAAGAAGAGCTAGAAGTCACCACAGCAGAAGCCGTCGGCCTACCTGACTGGAGAGACCCCCTGATGCAATGGTTCAAGTACCAGCAGCTGCCCAAGCAGAGAGAAGAGAAGATCAAGCTAATCAGAATTAAGGACTCTTATGAGCTCCGAAACGGAATATTATTCCGAATGGTGGCCGACGCCAAGCAAAAATTACTCCTCCGATGCTTGTCCATTGAAGAAGCCTGGAGGGTCATGAAGGAGGTCCATGCCGGGACAGCTGGCGCACACCAGGCGGGGCCAAAAATGAAGATTGAAATAAAGAAGCTCGGCTATTATTGGCCTGCAATGTTTGACGACTGCTGTAAATATGCTAAGTCGTGTCAGAAATGTCAGGAGCATGTCACCATACCCAGAAGGCCCCCCGTGTAGTTACACCCAACCGTGCCCAGTTAGCCGTTCGCCTAGTGGGGAACGGACGTCGTGGGTCCCTTACCTGCATCTTCCACAGGCTGCAAGTACATTTTGGCGGCAACCGACTACTTCTCCCGCTGGGCAGAGGCTGTCGCCTTACGGGAGGTCACCGGAGAGATCGTGGTCAGGTTTGTCTGCCGCAAAATTATATTCCGGTTTGGCGTGCCCGACCGGATTGTGTCAGACAACGACAGCCACTTCCGCAACCAGAAGGTCTACTGGCTGGCAGAAAAATATAAAATTGATTGGAGGACATCGACTCCTTACAATCCACAGGCTAATGGGTTGGCCGAAGCTTTTAATAAGACACTCTGCACTCTCCTGGCCAAGACTGTTAGCTCTAACAAAAGGGACTGGGAAGAAAGGATGTATGAGGCGCTTTGGGCGTACCGAACCGTATACAAGACTCCGACAGGCTGCTCGCCATTTTCTCTCGTATATGGCTTGGAGGCAATCGTCCCCGTTGAACTGGAGATACCTTCCCTCAGGGTCGCCATTCAGCATGGGCTTGTCCTTGAAGGGCAGACCAACGTTGAGCGAAGACTCGAGAACTCTCCAGTCTAGAAGGAAAGCGGCTCAGGCCCAATAGAACATTCAGGTCTACCAGGCCCGAATTTCACGCGTCTTTGACAAGCTTGTCAAGGAACGCGAATTCAAGAAGAGAGACCTTGTCATGGTCAAGAGAAGAGATCTCGTGGCTGCCAACCCCAAGGGTAAGCTGAATGAGAACTGGCTCGGACCTTACGTAGTCCAAAAAGTCTACGAAGGCGGAGCCTATATAATTGTCAACCACCGCGGGGAAGTGTAATTCCCGCCTCTTAATGGAAGGCACTTGAGACTGTACCATGCTCCGGCGCCCCCATTCAATCAATAATATTATCCTTCGCCCTATTGTGGGCGGATTTGCGTCATTAATGTCCAAACGACTTGACCATTGTCCATGTTTTCAAAAAGGAGAAGAGAAAAAGAAAAAAAAGAAGAAGAGGAAAGTAAAAAAAAAAGAGAGAGAGAAGAGAAAAGAAAAGGAGAGAAGAGAGAAGGGAAAAAGAGAAAAAAAAAAGGGAAGAGGGGAGAAGAAGAGAAAAAAAAAAGAAGAAGAAGAAAGAAGAAAAGAGAAAAAAGGGAAGAGAAAAAGGGGGGAAGAGAAAAAGAGAGAGAGAAAAGAAAGAAAAAGAGAAAAGGGAAAGGGAAGAATAAAAGCCAAGAAGAAGGGGGAACGCCCCCCATTTCCAATCATCGCCCCGCATCAGCGGAGGTACTAAAATTGACTAAACAAACTCCTCTCTCCGTCCTCCCCGGGCGCTGAGTACCCCTTTGGCTCGGACCTCCCGTCCGGGTCATTGACTAAACAAACTCTTCTCTCCGTCCTCCCCGGGTGGTGAGTACCCCTTTGGCTTGGACCTCCCGTTCAGGTCATTGACTAAACAAACTCCTCGCTCCGTCCTCCCCGGGCGGTGAGTACCCCTTTGGCTTGGACCTCCCGTCCAGGTCATTGACTAAACAAACTCTTCTCTCCATCCTCCCCGGGCGGTGAGTACCCCTTTGGCTTGGACCTCCCGTCCGGGTCATTGACTAAACAAACTCTTCTCTCCGTCCTCCCCGGGCAGTGAGTACCCCTTTGGCTTGGACCTCCCGTCCAGGTCATTGACTAAATAAACTCTTCTCTCCGTCCTCCCCGGGCGGTGAGTACCCCTTTGGCTTGGACCTCCCGTCCAGGTTATTGACTAAACAAACTCTTCTCTCCGTCCTCCCCGGGCGGTGAGTACCCCTTCAGCTTGGACCTCCCGTCCGGATCATTGACTAAATAAACTCTTCTCTCCGTCCTCCCCGGGCGGTGGGTACCCCTTTGGCTTGGACCTCCCGTCCAGGTCATTGACTAAACAAACTCTTCTCTCCGTCCTCCCCGGGCGGTGAGTACCCCTTTGGCTTGGACCTCCCGTCCAGGTCATTGACTAAACAAACTCTTCTCTCCGTCTCCTATGAACGACGAGAAACCCGGCCTCTGACCGAGGCCCCCCCCCCCCGCCTGAGGCCAGTACGCACTTCCAATATTGTGGCGAGACCAGTGAGTCGCCCATTCGGTATGGTGGAGTGGTCCCCTCGTCCTCCCCCTTGGAAGGCGAGCACTCTCCCGTACCCTAACACGGACCCCTGCCTGGTTCACCCAGAGCGAAACACCGCAAAGACTCACGCCCTCCCGGTGCATCCTGACACAAAAAAAGAGAAAAGATATTATACGCAAAAGAGGAGGAAGGAGAAGAGAGGCCCCCCCAGGGGAACGCATGCTGAAAAAAGCGTGTGGAACCATAAATCTGTTGTTCTATTCAGATAAAAGGGAATCGGACTACATGAGCTTCGGGGCATACCCATGTGTTACATTAAAAAAAGAAAGAAGGAGGGGAAGAAAAGTAAGGGAGCGGCGCCTAGTCAATGCCCCTGAAGATGTCCTCGAGGGGGAGGATTCCGACGCAAGGGAAATTCGTCATGTCGCGCAAGCGGCCCCTCCGTTCTTCGAGTCGAGCAAGCTCCGCCTCCACGGACGCCGTCCCGACCTGGGCAACGGCGAAAGCCTCGCCTTCCGCCTCGACTGCTCTTTCGGCTTCGGCAAGGTCAGACCTAGCCGCGGCGAGGTAGCTCTCCAGTTTCACAATTCGGCTCCTAAGGGAGCGAACATTGCTCTGGCTTTCCCCGAGAGCCTTCGCATGGCGCTCTTCATCATGACGCCGGGCCTCCAGAGTCTGTAAATACTCGTCTGCCTGGGCGTCAAGGGCGGCACATTCGTCAGGAGCCTGGGTCTCCAGGAACTCGTGGCGCTTCACATACTTCAGCAGCAGCAGAACCCACCGCGACCATTCCCCCAGTGGGCAACCCAATACCTACAATGCCCTGGTCAGCTGGGTCACTATACTGTGCACCTCCCGGTATGATAAGGTAGGGTCGGCAAAGAGCATCGTCCGCAGCGTCACCAACATCTGCCGGACCGGCGCGCCTGATGAAGTGTGACTGACTGAGGGTACCCTCGGGGGCACAAAATCCACGGAGCTGTCTACCTCGGCCCATAAATCAGCATTCGCCGCGGCCGAGGAAGACGGAAGAGCGAGAGTCAGGTCCTCTGGCTGGCGTCGCTCAACAGAAGGCCCCTGGCCGGTCACCGCCAGGGGAGAAGCCAAGATCACCGTCGAGTCATCTGGTGCCGCCGCCAACTCCCTGGACGGGGAGGCGGGTGCCGCTGCTGCAGGCAAGGGAGGGGCTTCGAGCAAGGCCGGACCCGAAGCCATTACTGGCCGACCCCTCCCCTGCGTCTGTGACCCCTCCAGGTGTGCGCGGAGCCCCGCAAATATTTGCCTCAAGAACGGGTCCTCCATCTGGGCCGGAAGCTTCGGAAGAGGCGGAAGCGGAACTATTAGGTGAGGGATGCCTCCCGCTCGCACGAGTGCCGCCAGACCCTCCACCTCCGGGCCCAAAACCGGAGCCGACTCCTCCACCGCTATCGGGCCGATGGCCGGTCTCCGTTTGGCGACAGCCTTCCGGACGCGGCCAGACGTCTTCCCCGGCGTCGGCGTTGCCTGACCATGTAGAGAAGAGTCAGCTACTCGCCGTCTGGAGTAAAACATGCGGAGACAAAGAAAAAGGGGGACCGTGAAACCCACGCGCTTACCTCGGCCGCCGGGATAAGACTGCCTTCGGGCGCAATCTCCCCCTCCTCCAAAGGCTCGTCCGCCGTTCCGGTAGCACCTGAAGGCTCCACGGCCGACTCCTGCTGCAGGGCCTCGAACAGAAGGGCTAGCTTGCCCATGCCAACATCGACTCCCGTTGGGCGGTCGACCGGCGCGGCCAGGGCAGCCCCCTCTACGAAAGGGGTAGGGTCATCAGGCAACCACGGAAAAAAGGGGGGATCCGGCCCAAGCAAGCTCACACTTACAGCAGCCTTCCCCATAAAGCTTGAGGAGCCAGCAAGTAAGGGGGCCTCGAAGACCGGCTTGGGCGGCCCCGATGCCTCAGACGCGCCCTCGTCAGAAGCCACTTCATCGGAAGAATAGTTGTAATCTACCTCTTCACTCGATGAAGATTTAGCCGCTACGGATTCCTCCCTCACTGGCAAGGGGCCCTCCACTTCGAGGTCGGAAGGCGGCGCATCCTCCCGCGGGCTGGGTAAGGCTGGTACGCCAGACTTCAGCCTCTTTCGCACATATAGCTGCGTCGTCGGGAGATATAGGCGGGGCCCGAATAGCCCGATAACTGCTCCAGCTGCGCACGTCACAAAAAAAAGGGGGGTTATATCAAACCCAGTCGGCTCCCAAAGAATGAAAGAAGTCAATTAGGCCGACGAAGGCAAATACCCTCTTCGGCTCCTACAACGTGGAGCGACCCATGGGCTTCCTCGGCGGGCAAGGCCTTCTCGGGAGCTGTAGCCGCGTCCTCGCCCGGGACCGGCACAAGTGCCGGCCCTTCCGTATCGCCTGAAAGAAAGAGATGCAATTGTCACATGCGCATAGAGGGCTCGTCCGGGAGATGAATGAATCCGAAAAGACGGCGGTGGCCGGCAAGCCTCACCGGCATGGTGACTCGGCTCGGTCCGAGTGACTTCAAACTCCTCGAAGGACAGAATTGAAGCCACCGGAAAGACGGCCGACAGAGCCGGGGACCCCTTGGCCCGCCTTTGCTTCGCCGCTTGCCGCCCGGCCACCTTGGCAGCAGCCAGCGCCTTCTTGACGGGTGACTTAGCTCGGGACCTCCCCTTAGCCTGTGCTGGGGGAGCCGGGGTCGACGCCGAAGCCACCCCCGCCATGGTCGCAGCTTCACCCACATCAGGAATGGGCGCAGGAACCGGCTCCTCCACATCAGGAACAGGCGTGGGCGCGGGCTCTTCCACAGGGGCTGAGACAAAAGGCAACATTCAGGTCTTGAAGCCTCGCTTCAAAAAAAAAAGAGAAACTTAAGAGGCACACTGATGGTCGGAGACGCTAACCGGCAGGTTGGCTCGGCTCGGTCCGGACAACCTCGAACTCCTCAAAAGAGGGGACTCGGGGCACTGGAGGAGTGGTCGTCGAAGCCTTGGCTGCCTCTGTTTTACGCCGCTTCGTCTCCCGCTGCTTGGCCACCTTTGCGGCGTCCACTGCCTTCTTCACGGGCGATTTGGCCCGGGGCCTCTTCGCAGCCTTGGGCAAGGGGGCCGTGGTCGGAGCCGACAGTGCGGCTTCGAAGTAGGCGGGCTTCTGGACGAGCCGAAGCAGATTACGGTATGTCGCCATCTGTGTGCTATCAGGGTGGTCTGTCAAGAGGAAAAGTTTATGCACATATGATTAGCATCCGATAATCTGCTAAGGTCGCAGCAATAAGAATAGAAGAAGTGGGAAGACCAAATACCATGAGGGCCGGTGTATAGCCAAAGTGTTATCGGCCAGTAACTCAGGAACGACTCCTTGTCCCGACGTGTCGCCTCCCGGACTAGCCAGCACACGTCCTCAATCTTCTGGCACCGGTCTGTAAGGGCAGCCAGGTCCGCGTGCTTCTTCGAGGAGAGATGGCAGAAGAGGCTGAAGTGGTCCATGCCCCACCCATCAGCATAATAATATGGGACATGCAGACGCTTGCTCAAGAGTACGGCCGTCGGTTCCTCAATCTTCAGCCCATTTACCCGGAGGAGGACATATAGCCATGTGGTGTCCCTATAATTTTCGGGCCTCCTCTCCTCCCGCCTCATGAACGTGCGGTATGGGCAGAGCGTGTCTCTCTCCGGACGCCAGCTCTTGGCAGGAGTCCCCTCTTCCTCTATAGGGAGCGGGTAGTTAATGAGCTCCAGGCGGTCACTCCCGATCCGGCATAAGTCCCGCAGTGTCTTCTTATAGTTGTCCTTCGCCACCGGAGGCAACTCTACTTTCGGCGTCGGCCTCGCTTCCCGAGCTTCGCGACGGGCGGCCATATATGCCACTACCTCCTTCTCCTGCCTGTTCTTAAGGTGAAGGAGATGCTCCGGCTCAATATCAAGTACCGGCACCGGCTGTCGACTGAGGAACCTCCTCTCGGCCCCATCCCTGCAGTTAGTCTTATGCAACCGGTAGGAGGCCGTCCGGGCGTTCCACCACTTTATGTAATCCTGGGTCACTCGGGGGATGCGACCCGGAGCTGGCACCCTGAAGGAGGCGGAGTCTGCCCGGTGAAAGAAGTCCCACCAGCTCCTGGCGTGCTCGGCAACTGAACTTCCCCGGATATTCCGTGAGGGCAGGCCGAACTGTGCATGGTAAACCGGGATATGCTGATCATATCCGAAGTTTCAACCAAAGCGGAAGGGGTAATACGGCTCCAGCAATACATTGTCCCCCTTCCTAAATGCCAACACACTCGGGCGAATAGACAGCGACCCGTCCCTCAGCTCGGGCTCCAGCAACGGGCGGACCACATTCTCCTGGCTGATGGGGTGGACGTACTTCTCCACCTGGTCATCTTTACATTCCCTCTTATTATTCACCAGAGGGCTCGAGTGCGCGGCCAGCGTCCAGAAGTGAATAGTGCCAGCCGCGTCCCGGGGAACCGTTGTCAACCGGCCCCGAATGTCATACATCCGCATGGAAGTAGAAGCCGGCTCTGCGCTGGCGAACTCTAGCATTCTCGGCACCAGCCCCCAGTCCTGAAGAGCTCGCGGGGCGAACTCGGGGAACAGTGAGCAGACCCACGCATTGAAGAAATGCAGTGGGCATACGTACCGGGCCTGTCTCGGGAACTGATGGGTACTGATATCTCCCAGCGCCTTGTAGATAAAGCAGAGAGTTGCCGGGCACAGGGACAGCTTGATGCCCCACGCCATCTGACACGCCGGGTAGATGGCATCTGGCCGAATAACCGTCTCGTCCCCGTATGGCATGGCAAACGAACACAGCCAGTACACGAGATAGGTGGTGCAATGAGTCTGCGGGTCGACACCCATCGGATTGGGCCCGCTCCGACGCCCCCTGGAGGGGATCTTCACATCAAGCTTGGGCTTCGCACGCTTCTTGCGAGCAACAGCGGTGCCGACACGGGGAAACTCTTCATATTACTTCAGCCCGTCGTAGAAGTATTGCAGCCACAGGGTCATGTGCACCCTCTTTCTGTCCCCACGGGCGGGCTGCCTCCCACCATGTGACAGCTGGTACAACTCCCGATACGCCTTCATGAGGTACCGGTACGAATACCCGAGAGAATAATAGCCATCCCCATTAGTCTCATCCTTGATCAGGTCGGGGAGGCACACTTCTTCATAAGGCTCCCCATCAATGGGCAAGCCGCTCAACTGGCTGAGACTCCACAGGTCAGGGAAGTTTCACCTTCCGCCGTGTAGAAAGTATTGGTCTCAGCACTGAATACCTCTATCATACCACAGCACAGGCCCTTAGAGATGGGGTAGCCGTATCGGGAGGCGTACACGCTGTGATAAATGCCAGCTCGGACCAGCAGTGGGGCGTAGTTGAACAGTACGTACTCGGTGAACTCCACCGCCCCTTCACGGAAGCTGTGTGCATCTTGAAGCTTCAGCTCCCTGAACCAGCCCAGTGATAGTTCATACTTGAACCTGATAGCTAAGCAGTCCAAGATGAATGGTTCCTCCCTATAACCCCATTTTAGGGGAGCCAAGAATAAGCCGAATCGGGGCGACTCACCATGCACCTTCCCAGCGGACATGTCCCATTTTACCGGGGTGAATTGAGGTGCTCGCACCAATTTATCTTCGGCCGGCAGCACCCCCTCGATCCCCAGGACGGGCTTCCACTCCCTGGCCTCTCCCACCAAGTACATCAGGATGCTCCTGGGGACACTGTATAATAAACTGTCTCGGGCTTGCAGGATGGCCCGCTCGGCACTCTTCACGGCCCGGAAGTCTCGCCCTTCCCGTGAGCAAAAATGCTTCAGAAAACGGATGAGGTGTTTGTCCTTCGGGAAGTCCCTCCTGTATTCTCCCGCGGCCCGGTCAAATGTGAAGCCGCCCTCAATTCTGGCAAGCCTGCGGAAGTCCATGCTCTCACTGTCAGACCCCGATGACTCGGCCAAGGCGGCTATCTCCGCCTACTCTTGGTCTAAGTCCTCCACGTTGAGCCATGTGACCGTTGGCACTGGACCTCGCGGAATAAGGTCGGCACCGACAGCAGCAGCAGGAGCAGAAGAACCACTTGGGGCAGCCATTTATCTGCGGAGATACGCAAATAGAAGATCAGAATAAGCCACAGGCAAAAGGGAATGAAAAACTGTAAAGGGGCTTTACTACGAATAAAATAAGTAAGATACTGCCAATTTCTGACGAAATTTTGGCAGAGTTTCCCCTAGGCCAGAGGCGTAAGGGACAAACACGGGTGCGCGCCCACAAGGAGTGACGGCCCCAACAAAGTCATGGTGGGCCCCAAAAGGCAACACCAGAAGTCCGCCTATCAAAGAAGTCTTCTTCCCCAGCTAAAAGTCCCCTGGTCTCTTGGCCGGTACACTCCCCCCTGGAGGCCTTCACCGGTACACCGCCTATGCGCCTTCGCCGGCACACCCTTTGGGGGTCTTCGCCGGCACAGCTTAAAAACCCTTCCCCGATATGCCCCTCTCAGTGATTCGCCGGCACAACCCAAGCAAGGCCTCCCCGGCACACCCTGCAACGGCCCTCACCGGTACGCCCCTGGGGCCGTCACCGGCACACACTCCCTGGGCGCCTTGCCCGGCACACCCAGGAGAACTGCTCCCCGGCACGCTTCTAGGTGCCTTCCCCGGCACGCTCGCGAAGATCGTTTCACCGGCACACTACAGAACTGCTCCCCGGCACGCTTGTGACGCCATCCCCCGGCACACCTCCTGGGGCCACTACTCGGCACGGCTCGTGAGACCGCTTCCCCGGCACGCCCTCACGCCTGCTCCCTGACACGCTCCGGCACCGCCACTCCTCGCCGCCTCGATCACGCCTAGAAGAAGGGAAAAGAGAAGAGGAAGAGAGGAGGGGAGGAAGGAGAAGAAGAAAAGAGGAAGAAGAAGGGGCTAGGGCCCCATCGACCCACGATGGAAAAGAGGGAGAGGAGGAGAAGAGAACGAAAGAAGAAGAAAGGGGGAGGGGGAAAAAGGGGAAGAGGAAGAGGGAGCAGAAGAAAGGAGAAGAGGGGGAAGACCCCTCCGTCACGACCCCTCACCCCGGCGAAGACGACGCCGACGATAACGACGGTGGCGGAGTGGGCGTCCGGTACCGGAGAAGAAAGAGAAGAAGAGGGATGGGGGGCCCGTCCGCTCGGTCACCAAAGAGAGAGAAAGAGAGGGAGGCAGGGTGATTCGAAACGGGCTGACCGTTCGAACCGCCCCCGCCCCCTTTTTATATATAAAAAAAGGAGAGAGAGAAAGAAGAAAAGAAAAGAAGGAGAAAAGAAAAAAGGGGAAAAAGAAGAGAAAAAAGGAGAAAAAGGGGGGAACGAGAGGAACAAAAAGGGGAAAAGAGGCCAAAAGACAAATAAAAGAGGAGAAAATAAAAAGGGGAGAAGAGAGGAAGAAAATAAAAAAGAAAAAAAAGGGAAAAAAAGAGGAAGGGGAAAATAGAAAAAGAAGGCGGAAAAGAAGAATAAACAAAGAAGGCAGAAAATGAAAGAGAAGAAAAAAGGGAAAAGAAAAAGGGGGGAGGACGACAACAATAATAATATATACATATATACGTAGATATATATATATATATATATATATATATATATATATATATATATATATATATATATATATATATAACGCATATATATGCGTACGAACATACACATAGATATATACATAAATATATCTGTGTTCCTTCCATCCGCATGCCCCTATGCATCTGCGGGCGTCCGTACGAGCAAAAACGACTCTACCCCTACAACTCTACCCATGGCATGGTACCACTACCCTACCAATAAACAAGCCCATCCTTGGCAAGTAGCCCTGTGCTTCAGCCACCTCCCGTCACACAAAAGCACCATCACGGGCCTTACGCCCGGATCGGCAGAACCTCTATCCTTGCGTTGGCATTCGTCCCTTGCCAGCGAATAAACCCCTTTCCGGCGCAAGGCTCCGTGCCCTAGCCATCCACTCCATACAATATTGCCATTACGGACCTTACGTCCGAATCGGCACGAATTCTCCCGTTGCGCTAGCATTGTCTTCTTGCCAACGAATGAGCCTTACCTTCCGACGCAAGGCTTCGTGCCCTAGCCGACACCTGCGTATCACTCGCTCGTCAAAAAAAAGAAAAAAAAGAAAAGAAAAGAAAAGAAAATGGGGTTAAAAATAGAGATATCCCGCCGGACTTGCCCCTACACGGGGGCAATGGTAAAAAATGGCAACAACCCGGCTGTGGCGAAAAACCGAAAGGGCGTTACAGGCAAAATCGGGTATCTCGCCGCGTGAAAACCCGTAAGGGCGCGTGGGCAAAAGCAAGAGGGGGCCGGTGCCGGTGAAAACCCGAAAGGGCGCTTGCATCGGTAATGTGGTTCAAAAAAAAGAGAGAGAGAAAGAAAAGAAAAGAAGAAATCAACAAACCAGGTCAGCTCCCGACACCCTGTCGGCGTTGACGAAGAGACCAAGAGACAACAAACCAGGTCAGCTCCCGACACCCTATCGCCGTTGACGAAGAGACCAAGAGACAACAAACCAGGTCAGCTCCCGACACCCCGTCGGAACTGACGAAGAGACCAAGAGACAACAAACCAGGTCAGCTCCCGACATCCCGTCGGCACTGACGAAGAGATAAAGAGACAACAAACCAGGTCAGCTCCCGACACCCCGTCGGCACTGACGAAGAGACAAAGAGACAACAAACCAGGTCAGCTCCCGACACCTTGCCGGCACTGGCGAAGAGACAAAGAGACAATAAACCAGGTCAGCTCCCGACACCCCGTCGGCACTGACGAAGAGACCAAGAGATCAACAAACCAGGTCAGCTCCCGACACCCCGTCAGCACTGACGAAGAGACCAAGAGATCAACAAACCAGGTCAGCTCCCGACACCCCGTCGGCGCTGACGAAGAAACCAAGAGAGAACGAACCAGGTCAGCTCCCGACACCCTGTCGGCGTTGACGAAGAGACCAAGAGACAACAAACCAGGTCAGCTCCCGACACCCCGTCGGCACTGACGAAGAGACAAAGAGACAACAAACCAGGTCAGCTCTCGACACCCCGTCGGCACTGACGAAGAGATAAAGAGACAACAAACCAGGTCAGCTCCCGACACCTTGTCGGCACTGGCGAAGAGATAAAGAGACAACAAACCAGGTCATCTCCCGACACCCCGTCGGCACTCACGAAGAGACCAAGAGATCAACAAACCAGGTCATCTCCCGACACCCCGTCGGCACTGACGAAGAGACCAAGAGATCAACAAACCAGGCCAGCTCCCGACACCCCGTCGGCGCTGACGAAGAAACCAAGAGACAACGAACCAGGTCAGCTCCCGGCACCCTATTGGCACTGACGAAGAAATAAAGAGATCAACAAACCAGGTCAGCTCCCGGCACCCTGTCGGCACTGACGAAGAAACAAAGAGATCGACAAATCATGTCAACGCCCGGCACCCTGTCGGCACTGACAAAGAGAAGGAAAGGTAAATAAACCATGACAGCTCCCGACACCATGTCGGTACTGATGCAAAAGAGAAGAAGAGACCAACAAGTCATGTCAGTCCCCGACACCGCATCGGCACTGATAAAGAGAAGAAGAGACAGGCATACTACGTCAATCCCTGACATCCCGTCGGCACCAACGAAGAAAGAAAGAGAGAGACCAACACACCATGTCAACGCCCGACACCCCGTCGGCACTGACAAAGAGAAGAAGAGACCAACATATCAGCTCCCGGCACCCCGTCGGCACCGACGAAGAGAAAAAAAGAGATCGGTACACCCGCGGGCACCGCCCGCCTCATCCTTCGCCAGCGCTACCCGCGGGTGGGGGGCATTTGTGGACACCAAAAATTGCACACCCATGATATCCTACTCGGCCCAGCATCAACAACGACGTCGAGTAAACAAGCCCCGGAAGAGACTGCCGTGAAACCTTCTCCAGGAGTCACGACAGTGAATAGGGATCAACCACGGCAGACCCACGATTCACGAGCCTCGAAGAAATCAAACGGGCCACAACCCGCGGCCCAAAATTGTCCATGCTAGCCCCAGCGGCACACACCCCCCTGGGGGGGTCTTCAGCGGCACACTCCCCCCCTTTTGGGGAGGTCTTCAGCGGCACACCCCCCTTAGGGGGGGGGGGGGTTTCAGCGGCACACCCCCCTTGGGGGGGGGTCTTCAGCGGTACGCCCCCAAGCGGGGTCTTCAGCGGCACACCCAAAAGCGGGGCCTTCAGCGGCACACGCCCCATGGCCCTCAGCGGCACGCCCCTTTGGGCCTTCAGCGGCACACACCCCAGGGGCCCTCAGCGGCACGCCCATTTTGGGGTTCAACGGCACATTTTTTTGCCCCAGCGGCACACTCTTTTGGGCCTTCAACGGCACAGCCTTTTGCCCCAGCGGCACACTCTTCTAGGCCCTCAACGGCACGCCTTTTGCCCCCTCCAACGGCACGCTTGTGCAACCTTCAGCGCCATGCCCTTTTGGCCCCTCTCCGGTGCACCTTTTGAGCCCGCCAGCGGTACAGCGTTAAGACATGTCAACGGGCCGGACGACGTGGTGCCCATGCCCTACGCGTCTTCGGCGCGCAGTGGCCTGTCCGAGGTGTCGTCCAGGGGTTGGGCCACGCAAACTACCGCCTCGCCGTCCAGGACGGGAGAGGTCAAACGTAATCATGACGAAGCCGCTTCCCGCCTTCGCCCCCCCCCCCCCCCCCCCCCGTGCTCGAAGCCCCGCGACTGAGAGTATAAAGCCACTCCCACTCCCAGACGAAAAAAAAAGGGGGGGGAGACAGGGAGAAGAAGATGAAGAAAGGAACGGAGACGAACAGAGCCGACCACTAGGAGAAGAGAGAAGAGGAAGAAGAAGCTGCTCCGGCGTTGGAGGCTTCCCGGAGATCAGAGAAAAGAGAGAGAGTAAGAGAAAGAGAGAGAGAGAGAGGGTCTGTGTAGCAGTGGGAGTGGGGAAGGGCAGGGAGCCATCGCCTCTGCTTGACCCCTACTCCCCTCCTGTTTCCCCTCCATATTCCTCCTTTTCTTCTTCTCCCCTCTCCTATGGCTTCGGCCTTGATGTATATCGTAATGTGTATGACCGGTCGCGGTCATCCTTCTTTATGAATGGAGGTCTCGGGCCCTTTCTTTTGGGTCTTTTCTGGCCTCTCCCGATCTATCCCACTACATGTGTTGTGTTGTTCGTTTTCCCCACTTTTTCGGCATTTTTGGACTCTCCGTAGTGATGTGATTCCTCCCGTACGATCCTTAGCCTCATGGATTGTTTGCCCTCTTCTATGGCCATCAGTTGCACCTATCTGTTTGACGGGAGAGAAACCCTCCTTCTCTTCCGGAATACCCAGCCATCAGTAGCCCACTCTTGGCCTTCAACCCTCCTTCTCTCTCTGAACATCCAGCTGTTGGTAGCCCACTCTTGGTTTCCCCCCCCCTCGACACAGCCTTGACGGCCTTTGCCGGTGCACCTTTGGCACTCTGTCCCCGGCATGGCTCTAAGAGCCTTCACCGGTACGCCCTCAACTCCTCTTCGCCGGTGCGCCCCTTGGTATCGTTCCCCGGCACAGCCCACCTGTGGCGCTTCCCCGGTACGCCTTGGGCAGCCTTCGCCGGCACGGCCTCAATAGCCTTCCCCGGTACACCCTTGACTCTCCTCCACCGGCACACCCTAGTGAGTCCCAGGGAAGTCTTTCACCCCGTTGCTTTCAGCTTTTCCGAGGTCTTATCAAAGGTGTTGCCGCCTCCAGGCGCCCACCTCCAGTTGTTGGGTTCCGCCACTCCATGTGGGCGCGTTCCCTTTATCTCCCTTACGCTCGGGTCAAGGGGAGATGCTGCCGAATTTTTGTCAGAAAATAACAAAAAATGTTTAAAAGGTAAAAGGAAGCAACAAACGAACAAAACAATCAACGATAAAACTTTCCGACTAATCGAGGCATTGCCGGTAGCATGATGAGAACTGGACCACCTAACAACCCGGCAGACCGAACGTCCGACCTATAAGAAAAGGCTGAACAGAACAAAGCAAAGGAAATTTGTATAAGACTACATGAAAATTAAGAAAAGAAGAAAAGAATAGCCTTAAAATAAATAACAGAGGAGTGCACCTTCGTCACGCCTGTCCCAACCTTCGCCGGCACGCTCCGTTGGTCCCCCAGCGGCACACCCCAAACAATCTTCAGCGGTACACCCCTTGCTTACCCTTAGCGGCACACTCTCATCCCCTCCAGCGGCACAACCATCCCCCACCTTCAGCAGCACACCCCAAACAACCTTCAGCGGTACACCCTTCTCAACCTCCAGCGGCACACCTTCGTTACCCAGCCTAACCTCCATCGGTACGCTCTGTTGGCCACCCTACCTCCACTCCAACAACCTTCAACGGCACACTTATTTGGCCCTTCACCGGCACACTCTACCGCCCCTCCTAACCCCCAGCGGTACACCCTTTTTAGCCCCAGCGGTATACCCTCGTTACCCTCAGCGGTACACCCTTGTTACCCCCAGCGGCACAACCCTTTTTACACCCAGCGACACACTCCATTCCCCAGCGGTACACCCCATCTCCCTTCGCCGGTACACTACGTATGTATGTATATATATATATGCATAGCACGGTAATAACAATAGCAATAGCAAACGAATTAATGAAAATTATGCTAATCAAAGAACTCCGAACGTGGAGCAGTGACAGCGACAGTAAAAAAGGAGGGGGGGTAAGAAAATAATAATAATAGTAATAAATAAAAAAAGAATCATTAAAAAATGCATAGGGAAGTAATAAACGGCGGAGCAGAGGTCAGAACATATAACTAAGAAAATCCCAGATAAAAGATGCTAGGGTCCACATTGCAGACCATTTCTCCCCGTAACCCGATATCAAAGGAACAATAATGCCGCCCTCTCAGGCCGGGTCTGGACCTTGGGAACCATCCCGACACGGCCAAGCCCCGACCTGATCTTGGGCCGACACTCCGACTAGACTGGATTCGTCTCTCGTCCTCGGGCCTTTCCGAGCCTTTATTAAAATTGCCGTGCACTTGGCATACACTTGAACGGATTCGCTCCGGTTTTTCGACGCGTTCCTGTCACGGACCTGTGTCCGGATATGAAAAGGTCCACGAGTGACCGACATGGCCAATGGCTCGTATCCTAATGTGGACTTTGGTGTGATTTATGCATGTCTCCCTTTTGCGCAATTAGTATTATTCCTTTCGGCCGCAGGGCCCCTAATTTCGGCAATTAATCAAGGGTGTTCCCTCGTATGGGGGATGTAAATGACGTCGTGACCCTTGCGGCACGACGGGATTTGGTCCCGACACGAACCACACAATCGTCTGACGAAGTCGGATCGAGCGCACCATGGGCTCTTCGGAGTCCGAATAAATTGTCACTCCGATGACTGGCACGCCCACGCACTTAATAAACCAACGAGCGAATAAAAAAAATAATTGCCAAATAAAAAGTGCGTCCACACCCCCTCTCTGCCCCCCCCCCCCCCCCGAACCCCCTCCCCGCTCCGCCGACCCTCCGCCCCCCTCTCCCCGCCGGCCCTTCGCCCCCCACCCCCCCCCCACCCCCGGCCCCCCCTTTCGCTCTTCGTCGGCCCTCCGACCTCCCACCTCTTCCCTCCCCTCCTCCCTCCACCCCCCACACCTCTTCCCCGATCCCCCGAGTGCGCCGTCTGCCAGCACTCCGCCAACCCACCTCTCCCCGCCCCCCTCCTCTCTCCGCCGGCTCTCGGCCCCCCTCCACCTCTTCCCCTGACTCCCGGCCCTCCACCCCTCCCCCGCCATCCCCCCCACCCCCCCTTGCTTTTTCCTCTCTCACCAACCGCCGCCCCCCATCCCCATAGCCCCCTCCCCCTGCGCGCCGACCCCCCCCCTCTACTCCGCGTTACCCCCCCCCTCCCACGTTCCTCTACCTCCTCCACCTACTTTCCCCCACCCCCGCCTCCTGCCACCGCCGCCCACCCCAGTCCCCCAGACTTCCAGTTCCCTGTGTATCGTCTCCCCAAACCCTTTTGAACCCCACCGTCCCCCTTCCCTTTGTCCTCCCCTATCCTCTGGTCCTATCTCCCGCCGATTTGGGCATTCTCTCAGGCATCGACGGAGAATGGGTCAGGTCCTCGTGTTGCAGGTTATAGGTCTATTCTCTCGGTCTCGAAGAAGCTCGGAGATATTGCGCATTCCCCCCGTATCTAATCGGATATCAGCCTCCCGAGCATCCTCTTCTCACCGCCTCGTACTAGAGCGGTTCGGCAGTCATGCGCGCCTCGAGGAAGAATTATGCCACCTTCAGCACCGGCTGGCTCTTCTTCAGATTTTCCTGGAGCTCCCACCCTTAGTGGTCGCCTTTGATCTCCATTGTTCCTCGTTCTCCTTCTGTATGTTCGTCGCTCTAGTGACGACATGGGCCAAGTATGATTTATTTGTTCGATTTGGATTTTCTACTTTAAACGTTTGGTATGAATGAATTACCGGTTGGTATGTTTACACAAAAAAAATTAGCCGTCACAATTTAATTTATCATGGACGTACGTGTATGACTAGTGGTCGGGAGTATTTATATTTATAAAAATATGTATATTTATCATCAGTGTATATTATTTCAATAATTAATCTCAAAGATAAATTAAATTAAGTCATCTCGTTGATATATATAATTTACATTCTAACATGGGACTTAAAATCTATGTAATCTCAATTTTATAGTTAAAGAGAGGGGAGTGGATTTGGCATTCAGATCGAGCAAAAGGGAGGGTCATTTTTGTCATTTAATCATCCTCTATTCCGGCTATTCCTTGGAGTTGTTAACATGGAGTAGGCCCTATTTTCCAAAAAATTCAACCTAGAATAAAGTACGTGTTATCAAATCAAAAATAAATTTTTACAAAGATATCTTATCTCACTTTTAAACCCGGGTAAGTTATCCTAATCGGTTACCAAAGGGCCCCCGAGAAGATCTAACTAATGAATGAATTATCCATGTTTGGATTCCCATATAAAGGCATATCAAATGGTATAATTCTAGTACAGAATGTTGTTGAGAATCATATCGGGTTGACCACGTGCACAAGGAGTACAAACAGACAAGAGTAAAGGGGAGGAGGAGAAAGAGGAGTACACGGAGATTTGTGTGATTTGTCAAAACCTACATCCACATTCCACAGTGCCTAAATTTCAAGGTACGCACCTTTCGCATTTGACTTTTGCTGGTGATTTAATTATTTTCTTTAGATCAGTAAAATATATACAACCCATATATATATATATATATATATATATCTTCTACTCATGTTCGGGCCTGAAATTGAATGAAGAAAAAAGCCAAGTTTATGTAGGAGGCCATGTGCGTTAGTAAGTGTATGTATGTGCTCATCAATGAACTTGGGGTGAAAGAAGGGAAGCTGCCGGCTCCCTGTCTTGGGTTGTCATTATTTTTCTTCTTCAATGCATAAGGACTTCTGCAAGGGGTTTCTCCAGACAATCAAAGCGTGACTTGACGATGCGGAGCGAGTTGTACAGATTATTTTTGAAGATACAAATTTATCAAGAACGGTTGAAGAGATCCGAGATGAAGAATATTTTTACTTTTTTTATACTTTCGTAGTTAATTTATGAGCTATTTTTAGTTTAAAGTTTATTTGATCGGTTATGTATTTTTTATTTATTTTAAGAGTAGAGATATTTTGATGTTAGAGTAAAAATAGAATGAGTCCAGTTATAATTATATTTCTTCGTAAATAATGGAAGTTAACCTTAATTAAAATTAAATAATGATTAGAAAAAAAATTGTGAAATATATCCGTGTGTTTTATCTTTAGGACGAGATGTCAAAACCTCCTTCTTCTTCTAACGGAGGTCAACTCCTTCCGACTGATTTCTGACGAAAGCCGAAACCCCCTCATCTATCCTTCTTTTTAGTTTGATTCCTCGACGTTTTCTTCTTCCCCGAAACCCCGTCATACTGTCCGCCGCCCTGGCCCTCCCCTCCACCGTAACCCACAGCCCACTGCTCCTTTGTTAGATTTGCTTTTGTTTCTGCTCATCATTAAACCCTGGCCCGCACCCCGTATACCTCCCCCGGGCGCACTGTTCTTCTTCTTCCCCTCCCCCGAGCACTGTTAGTCCCCTTCCCCGGCTCCGCCTCCGTGTCTGCGTCGGCCGACCTGCGCAGGCTGCCACGGCCACCACCGCTGCCCTGCGTGCCCTGCGGCCTGCTCACCACCGGCCTTGCTCCAGCCGTCGCCTCGCCCTCCCCTGCAACAGCGCGGCCGCGCACCGGCTAGCCAAGCAGCAGTCCACCACCGCCGGCCCTGTGGCCACTCCCGATCCCTCTCTTGGGCGCCACCACCGTTCCGGCGTCCATCCGTGCACCACAGCGACCACCTCGGCTCCGGCCCACAGTCATCATCAACTGCCCGTCGTCCGCACCGGCTTCACTGCATCGCCGTTGGCCACTTATCCTTCAATCTAGAACCAACAGGTTGATGTGTTACCTTCACTTTATCTTGCTATCTTCCGCAGTTTGCCATTGGTTGTTGTGACCTCAGTTATCATTAAGTCCCTGAAACAAGTAATTATTTGAGGGTGGAGATGCGTGAGGCACCACGACAAGCCAGACATTTCTATGGCATGGCTGTCATATGTGATTTAGGGTGACAGCTGGGATGCGAGCAGAACGAAGGAGAGGCTAATCTAGATTTGTCTTGCATCAAATTCTCTGTTTTGGGTCATAAAGTCGAGATTTGCAACGTATCATATGCTTGATTAAATGCCTCTCAGTTCTATCTCTCTCTCCCTCTCTCGTATGTTGCTTCTCCTGGGTTACTACTGTAGCAAAGAAACATTGAAGGGCATGTGACCGTGAAGCCTTGTTTTATTATACTGCTAGTTGAAGGGAAAAAAACAAGGAAAGAAATAAAAAAAGACAGGAACAACAGAAAAAGTTGGCACAACATTAAACGATCATTAATTGACGTGGGGAATTAATGCATCAGAATTAAGGTCATATGTTATGTTGAGTTCCCTGTAGCAGAGATTTGTAACATAACATATGTTTGATGGAATGCCCACGAGAGCTCGAATTATTTGGATAGGGTGAATCGTATTTGTCCTGCATCACTTGAGAGTTGATCAAGTCTGTTCTGTCTGCTTATTCCATCCATCCATTAACTAGCAGCTTGCCGTCACATCGCCATCCTCAGTTATTGACCAAATAGAAAGAAAATTTCTGAGAAATTTCTACTGGGGAGGGGCGGCAGATAGGAATCCTATGCATCTCGTCTCCTGGGAAGTTAATTATCTGTATGCCCAAGTAAGGAAGGGAGCTAGGCTGGGTGTTGTGAGACCACCAGCAACGTTTAGAGCAAAGTGCAGGGTGTATGCATGGCGCTGTGGAACCTGCTAGCTGTCAACAGGTGCTGGAGCCGCTGGCTTCATGCACACGTACAATGGAATTATTATCTCCTTCGAAACACATCCGGAAACAGATTTTCCAGTCCAACCCCATGGCTGCATGGTTCAAGGCTGCGTTTGGTCTAAGCCGATCGAGCAGTCGAAGACACAATTTGTTCGCTTGGCAATTAATGCTCAACAGGATTCCGACTTGGAAGCAACTGTCCCGGCTGCTGCATGTTATGCAACAGTGGTGAGGACGTACAGCAGTGAGCATATCTATTTCCAATGCCCATTCAGCAAATGGGCATGTGGAGGCAAGTTGATCTGCAACGTATGGGGTACAACAGGGCTCCCAGGCGACCAGCTTTGGATGAAGCCCGGTGGCCCGGGAGGAATCAGTGCAACTATCTGTTTTAATGCATTCAAATCCATGTTTGTGGAGAATATGGAACGCACGCTGCCAAGCCATCTTTGAAAGGAAATCATGCTTCTTGATCTCATGTGCTGCTAGCTAGCTATTGTTGAGGACACTAGCTAGATCCATTGTTGAGTCAAAACAATGGACTCACAATTTTGCACGACGAGAGAAGTTCCTTATCCAGCAGTTTCTAATTTCGTGATAGGAACCCATGCTCGTAGTGAGCAGTTTGTTATATTTTCTTTAAGTTTCATAATTAGATCTTTCTCTCTCGCTGGGAGAAAGTCTTTAGCAGACCACTTGTATTTCAACTATTCTTTCAATATCGATTTTTGGTACCATTTTACCAATATATATATATATATATATATACATCCACATGGCCTCCTGCATGTGAATTGCCTCTTCTGTACTATTTTTTGAGAAAGAAACAGGTACAAATTCTCCTTAGGTCTTCTCTTCTTATCGCTGCTATCTATCGCATATAAATAAAAAACTCAAACCATAATTCTCATAGAAGTATATCTGAAAACATTCTCATCTGCTCCAAGCATTTGGTATCCTCTAAACATGAGTCATGAACTGAACAAAAAAGCTAGTAAGATTGAAAACAAAATGGAAAAGAAACCCGTAATAAATTGCTTTAGGTTGCTACCATTTCAGGTAATCACCAACAACAGGCAGCGCTTGGGCCAAAGGTCTTTGCCCCCATCCAAAAAAAGCACAGGACCGTGTGATTTAAGAGAACCCCATGTGATGTGAGAGGGTGGTTTCAAGTTTTAATTTTTAAGAGATCAGGGAGGATTTGAATCATGGTGCAGAAATAACGTTTGTTTTTTTTTTTGGGGGGGGGGGGGGGGGAAGGACAATATATAGAGCTTTACAGCTCAGACGGACAGAGATGGGCTTTTGCTTACAAGATGCGAGCCTATCCTGTTATGGCCCATCATCATAGGCCCAGCCCAAATAACTAAACGCGTGGCCAAACCTGCACCAAAGTCAGCCCGGCCCATGCATGCCTACAGTTGATATCCCTAGAGTCACTAC
Source organism: Amorphophallus konjac (assembly GCA_022559845.1). Lineage (NCBI taxonomy): Eukaryota > Viridiplantae > Streptophyta > Magnoliopsida > Alismatales > Araceae > Amorphophallus > Amorphophallus konjac. Next base: position 411,389,090 of record CM040122.1, on the reverse strand, counting down.
TTTCTAGTGTGCTAAATACAACAAAATTGCAATGTTGATCCATGCTTTCAACCCTACTCTCTTCCCCTTTCTCATTCTTCACTTCTTGAAATTAGCCTCCATTATTGGCTTTTGGAATTATCAGAAGCAGAAAAGACTGTACTGCCCTACATTTGCCCCCACTGAAATATCAAACTCACATTGCATCATCCTTGGATCATCATGTATTGAGGCAGAGTGACATGTTTAAGAATTCCACGAGAATAGATAAATAGGAACTTGAAATATAATCATATTGCACAGACAATATGTAAGTAGTCAATTGATATGGGTGAAGCTTGCAAGCAGCAAGCTTATAGTGTTACAAGAGATAAACAATCGATCATCTTTGGCAATTGTACAATTCAATTAAATATTTGCGGAACATGATACAACATCAAGGGACATCTGAACATCTGATATTGCTCCCTTGAGAGTGCTCAAATGGCGGCTAAGCCTCATAGTGTACAAGTCCCCCGGTTACAAAGATTCTGCAAATTGGAAGCCTCAATGGTATTTGCTCTTGTTTTGCCAAGCCATGCGAGGGATATGAACAATCGCATATTATTCTGTTAATGGGACAAAATAATTCGATCTTGTGAACTGTGCATTTATAGGACTCTGGTTACGTCGCCTTTGCCTGTGACATGCACATGTAGACTGTGAGGACAAGCGGGAACCAAGAACATGATAGATGTTAACCATCACAAAATCTGAGAGAAGCTACTGCACATGACGATAGCATGCCAAATGTTAGACAACCAAAGGATTATCCGCACAGCAGAGTTCTAGTAAATAGAATACTTCATAGCATTTAGTAGGCAATGAAAGTCAGCACTCTCAAAACGGTGACACTTTCAATGGTAAAAAGGAGGATTTTCGAGCACCATTCTACACTATTATTATGTCAGCCTACAGTTAAAGATGGAATTCTTTTCTCTGCAAATACCGCTGGTCCTTGACAGACTGGAACAAAGGATAGTAAATTGCCTAGGGCTTCCAAACTGGTTTCATTTTGCTAGAAATCTATCCACATGTTTACCAAGTCTTTGCGGGGATAAATACAAACCTTATAGCCATGGCTCACCAAAGTTCAATTGCGAGAGGCCTTTCTTCTATACTTTTTCAAGTTACTTAAATAAGATAGAGGAGAAACTAGAAATCCTTGAAATGTTCATTTAGTATATTTGAGGATCACCAAGCCCTGTAGTAAAAGAAGCTTAAGCCAAAAAGCAAAGAAAGAAGTTATGTAGAATAAGCAAACTCCGTAAAGCATAATTTGTGGACTATACATTTTTTCTTTACACAATATTGTAAAGGAACAAGAACATTATACACAAGGAAAAAAGGGAAACAGAACCACTTCACCAAGGTCTTAAAGAGAAAACAGAGTAAAAAAGCCCTAGAGAAAATGCATAAGAAAACCCTCAAAGGGAACCCCATGAGACCCAGACTTGGACAACCAAATCCATCCAATCACAAAGTTTATTAATTAAAACTGACTCTGCCTTTGTTGCCTGAGTAACTGAATAATCAATCTCCTATGAAGCCCTTCATCATCATCATCATCATCATCATCAGAGCCTTATCCCAATTATTTGGGGTCGGCTACATTAATCCTGTTCCGTCAAAGATTTCTATCAAGTGCTATATTCATATTTAAACCCAAGAAACTAATGTCCTTCCTAATAACATCGCACCATCTCATTTTAGGCCTTCCCCGAGCTCTTTTACCGGCATCCACTAAGATTCGGTTTTATAATCCTAGGAAGCCCTTATGTCCAAATAAAGGTTTTATAAAGCCCTAGGATTGCCTTCACACAAATGTCTGTTCAAGACTGAACACAAGGTTCATGTATTTTGATGACATGGTAACCTGTTTAGCTACTGAACTCTGGCTGGTACGGTGTTAAATGACTGTTCACTTTTATTAGAAGAATTCTGCTCATCTGTAGAGTTAAATATAAGGAAAGGATACAGACACCAGGACAGCTATTAAATTTTAATCATAGAAAACACAGTTTATCAACTAAATATATGATTAAACGGACAGTGACTAGTATAGAATACTTTCTTCTTTGCTTAACATAGAAAACTTATAGAGTTTTATTTAATTTTTCTTCACTCAACTTGCGGAACATACAAATCTTAGAAATTTTAATCATATTTTCTTCACTCATTTTGAGGAATACACATAGTATGGCTGAATAAACAAAAGATAAAATCAGAAAAAAAATAAACATTTCAACTAATATTTACGAGACAGATAACTCACCTTCTTTAAGTATTTCTTATGTAGCTTCATTGCCCCACTGCAGGCTTTCTTTGCATCTAAATTTCCAGTTATGTCGTTCAAAATCTGAAAGCAATGGGATGTAAATGTTCTAGTGTTAAGGAACATGGAATTTCAATGGTTATGTAAGGAACAAATATCCAGTTGGTGACAAATATCTAATGTGGTTTTAGCGTGATCAAATGGAATGACAGGATTTGTGACACTAATTGTCAATGAAACCTAATCTACAAAATATTAGCAGACTTTCTGTAGTTAAACTTATTTCTCTTTTACTAGAGTTTTTTAATATGAATCAAATATTTGTTGAAATTCATGCTGGCATACTGTTAAGAGAAGGTCATGACAAAGGTACCAAGTTATGAGAAACGGTTAACAAAAGTAGATAATTCTAGATGATCCAGGAATACATGGACTTATCCCTTACCTTAACAACATCATCTAGGCCTCGTGCTTCCTGCAACAGCTTTGAGCTTTTTGTCTTCAATACACTAGCAACAAGAAATACTGAAATGGGAAGAGGCGAATCTGGATTCTTGGATTTATTCCTCATATTCTCTCTCTCAAACTTCCCAAACTGGTGGATAGATTTTGCTTTTGCTTTTGATCCCTCACCCTTTTCATTGGAATCGAGTTCCTCATACATTGCAAAGATAGCAGGGTCATATTCCAGAGCCCACATCATCTGTTCCAGGCATTCAAGATAATTTTGGATGTTTTTGGTAAGTTATGAAGAATTTTGATACTTTAATAAGTAAAAGGAAACAATGCATAGAATTTATCTAGAATGTATCTATGTCTTTTCTTGGATGAGAATATTGGTAAATGATGCAGGGTAAACAAATGACTGAATGTTAAAATAGATAATGGAGAATCACAAGTTTAAATTTAAACAGAAAAAAGTGTTGTTCTGTTACTCCAGAATTAAGCTTGCACTCAACTTCACAAGTGAAAATTTTGATCCATGAATCCATAGTCGAGCTTAGGGTTCCATGAGCAGCTTTGAACCATAAGCCTCCATAGAATGCGTCAAAGAACCATGCCCATGCCAAATAGCAATATTGAACATAAAGATTTTGTCTGACGTGCATATATATAGACCAAAGACATAATACACATATATGGTTTTTAGATGAATGGACCTGATAAAATTTAATTTACTTAAAAAGATACTTCATGAAATCATAATTTAATGAATTCCATTTTCACACATTCCCCATTCCAATGTCATCTGAGGGGTATTACACAAAATGTGCTATCTATACATGTTTGTTTATATGTCTGTCACTGTGTCTCTCTAACCACTTGTACCACTCAAAATTTTAGATGTACAAAATCCGTTCAATATGCAAAGAAAAATATCAATTAATTCCAGATAGGACATACAATGATTCTATCACCACGATGACAAAAGTGAGACACTAAATGAGCAGGAAGAAAAACAAAAGTACATTTTCTTGTAATCACTGATTCAAAATATTGGGAAGACCAGCTTGAAGGATTATACGAGTCATAAAAGTTGCACTTCTTTCACTGGTAACCATTTTTTCATGGATTATTTCCTCAATTATTTTTCAAAATTTATTCAATTAAGCACATAACACTCACTTGAACAACACATTCCCAAGGGAGCCAAAAATGATAGTATACATAGAACCAAAATTGTGCTTGGGGTTGGTTATTTGAAGGTGGCAAATGCAACAAAGAGAAAAAGAAATTACTTAATATGGCAGCAGATATTATTTTGAGTCTATTGAATTTATACCTCCCAAAGGAATAAAGAATCTCCAAAAGAAAATTCTCGACGGAACAATACCATAAGCATACGGAAAGCAAAGAGATAGTCACCCCCGCCGAGTGCCTCTGTAAATATTAGGTCATTACTCAACTTATCAATCAAAGATCTTGTGAAATACTGATGAACAAGAGTAGCTCAAAATTCTGAATGCTAGAAAGTTACAAGCATAATGACAATTTTTGTTGGTTAGAAGTCATTAAAGAAATAATGATAAAATTCAGGTTCTTCTTTCTACCTATCAAGCAACTGTAATCATCATTATTGTCCTTTGAGCCATATACCATTTAATTGGGTAAGCCAAATAAATCCTATTCACTTACCTTATACTCTTTTGAGGTCCACAACATAGTTGTGGGCTGGGCCATAGTACATAAAAAACGAAAAAAAAATCCACCGCCCATGTTTGAATCCCCCCCCCCCCAAAAAAAAACCCAACCGGGACCAACTGAGCCATGCTTAATCAGTGCCATATTGTTTAACCTACAAATGTCAAGGATTTTCTTTATGTTGAACCATCCTGTTTTAGGCCTTCCCCAAGCCTTCACCTTTTTTACTGAGGCTGAACTTGGATGGTGGTGCACATGGCTAAACTATCACAGCTGATATACCTCAATATCAATTGGAGCTACTCCTACATGCTCAAGTATGTACTCATTCCAAATCTTGTCCTTTATAGTATTTCTACACATCCATCTCAATTCTACATGGTTTTATTTTCTCCTCGGTCCTCACAGCCCAACATTCAGTACATAGCAGGACTAAAGCAGTTTTATAAAGTTTCTCTTTAAGTTTCAATGGTACTAAATGATCAAACAGGTTCTGGATCTGCTCTGACTTCCTTCAACCTACCTCAAACTCATGTGCAACATCATCCTAGATCTCTCCACTCTCCATTCTCCTACATGAGAGATCCAAGATACCGAAATCACTACGTCTAGAAATTACTTGTCAGTCAATGATAATTGCACCTATTTCCCCCACCCTCATATGACTAAAACTATACTCATATAATCGGACTTTGTTCAACAAATTCTAGAACCTTTGGATTCTAAGGAATCGCTCCAATGCACTAACTCAACATTTTAACCCTCTGCTCTCATAAATTAGTCTGTAGGTCCAAAGCAACCACATGAAAAGGTTGATGGCGGGGGTGGGTTTCCCCCAGTCATGACAAAAAAAAAAGAAAAACGGATATTGTCATGTAAATGTGCTGTCATTTTGTCTATAAGCAAGTTAAATAAGTACAAGCTGAGTCCTAAACTTTGATTTAAATTGATAGTAACGGGCAACTCACAAGTCTCTGCAGTCATAGTTCTCACTTAACCACATCAATAGATCATTTTGAATAACTTTGTTATCTAACATCCAGCAGATCAGCTCCCTTGGCGCTCAGTTGTTGACATTCTCTAGATCAATGAAAACCAGATCACATGTTCATCTTTCATCTCCCTATTCTCTTCCATCAATTACCTGAATAAGAAAACAACTTGCCAAGGATAAAATCAAACTGATTTTTAGAACACAAGTCACAACCCTATTGAGCAACCACCAACCCTTTGCCAAAGGGAGAACTCCTTATTTATATCACATGATTGCAAGGAGATGGCACAAAGGACACTGAAGGCACTAATGCTACTTAGGTGAAGTTAATGTATCACGCAGCACTATCTTTTTAAGATCCTATTCTAGTTAATGTATCACGCAGCACTATCTTTTTAAGGCAGATGAGAGATCCTGTTCTAGGAATTTTCCTTTTCTATCCCAATGTGATATCATATGACACCCAATTGGTTTAGGTTCCAATACTTTCCAAAATGAATGCAGTAAACCAGGAAACAAATTCTTTTGATCACTGAACCTTTGAAAGAAATTGGCTTCCACTGCCCAGTATCACAGTCTTGCTAATTCTCCAGGAAAGAAGTCAAACAATGAGTGAGACAGCCCTGCTTGAAAACTCTAGATCCGGTGAAGTAGCCTTCTGCCTTCCATTTAACAGAAATAAGAATCTACTTGTGAAGAAAAGTTCTCGATGTATCTGCTTTGTTACATATCAAAAACCTCTTGCCTCCAACACTTTCCACAGTCACGAATTCATCCTTAGCTTCCGTAGAGAATCCACTTCTTGTCTTCCATAGACAAAAGCAGAAAATTGCATCTTGACATAACATTGTCTAGTACAAGATGCCCCTTGATATATGCTGCCTGGTGGTCCTAACAAGCTTAATCTCGAACCTGAAGTTAAAATGCCCTTTAACATATGCTGCCCTGTGGGCCCAACAAGCTTAAGCACTACCCTACCCAGTCTTCCAGACAAGACCATTGCAATGACGTTATAGACAACACATGCCAGTGACAAGATTTATAAGTAAAGATTCATGGAAAGGATCGGCCAAATCTTTCTTCACTATTGAAAATATGGGCACGTAGAATTATATGGCCTGTCCAAAGGCAGATGTTGGTGATTCCATCTACAATGAGACTTTGTCACCTGAAGTACAAATAAGGAATTCCACAAACGCCTCATCATCAGTGAGTCACAACTTACAACAGATCGTCCTCAAGAGTTGGGAGGCAATCCTGAAACCATAAAGAGGTCACCATCCCAGTCATGATGACACAGCTGCCTGGAAAATTTGACTGTCTCTCTGATCTTTTTCTCCTCTGAATACTGCCAGTGATTACCCTCATGGCATTCATCCTTCTACTGTTCATCATGGCATGGGAATAGCATTACCCGCATTTTTTGGGATTTGGTAGTCTGGGAGATTCTATTTATATTTATTTAGGTGAATAACTGGCCTGTTAAGTTTCCATCAGATCCTTGACCAAATTGAGGAATATCCATTCGAGACTTGTCTGCAGCACAGTACCCTGTCAAAGTCTCCTGTCATGCACCACTGGGCATTGCAGCTCCTGTTTGATATCTGTAAGTTTGTTAAAGAGGCTCATGTTTCTTCTATCAACTGCAGTCCATATACTCTTCATAAAACCCAGATCATATCACAACAAATTTCAAACTGAAAGACTGGTATTGTAAATAGTTACTATCAATTTAGCCTTATCCCATGCTACAAAGTGGCCCCTCCTGAAAGCATTGGTATAACAGAAGTGTTGGTGAAAGCTATTTAATCCCATACCATGTATTCATGAGCCACTCCATGTCTATGTTAGTTCTAATCCTGTATGTCCGCTAACTTGAGTTTTGTGTCAGCAGTTTTCAATAACACAAATAATTGTGGACAAGTAAAAAAAAAATCATAGTGAAGCAATATCTATTGAAATTGAAAGAACAGGCAAAATGAATGAATATGAGAGATTACTTGGACATTTTATACAATCATGTAGACAAACACAATATATACCCACCAAGATGTTGATGAAGCTTTGGATCAATAACTTGAGTGACTGATGCTAGACTATGGAGTTGATTTTCTACTCCAACAGATCTCTCTGTGCATCTGAAATTTCCTCGCTTTAAATTTTCAAATGACAATAAATATCATAAGAAGCTAGTAAGCAATATACAAAAACAAAGACATAACTAGTTTCTGAACAAATGATAATAATTACTAAGAAATAAAAGAATCTCATTTCCTTTATGATAACCAAATGACCTAGTTACTAAACAATATTGATAGTTATGAATAACTTTTCAACTAATGAATAGTTCCTAGAAGAGCAGAGTATAAAAGTCTTCATTCTGAAATAAATCAAAACGATTTGCTGGCATTTTTCTTCTTTTTCTTTATTCTGGGTGGAGGAAACACCTTATAGGTTTTTTTTCTTTTTTTTGTTACCAGGGGAAACCCACCCCCGCCACCAACCTCAGTGTGCCGCTGCTTTGGACCTACACACCCTACCGCTTGTGGATCATGGGGTCTGCCAGCTGGGGCAAGGGGCGGGCTTGGTAAAACCCTTGACCGATGCTGGTAAAACCCTTGACCGATGCTGCCCAGACCCAAGCCAGGGAACCACCTGTGGGTGCAGACACTATTGCGAAGGCACACCGCGCCTAGCCATTGAGAGGAATTGAACCTGTGACCTCGTTGTTCCCAACAAAGTGTATAACCATTCAACACTCCTGTAGGTTAATAGTATTGAACCCAGGTAATACTCGCCACGCGGCCAGCCACACCAACGCATGACGCGTCAATGCGAAAACAGGCCAAGAGGAGTCAAACCCTAAAGGTTGACCCTTCGTAAACCTAAATACGTGAGAATGCTTCCTTCTAATAGCATTCTTTTCTGGTACACGAAAAGCTGTAGACGACAGCATTAACTGCCATGTCTGAGCTATAAAAGTAAACTCCCAGCCAGTAAGCAGTTAGCTTTCCTCTACAAGCATTGGAAGTGTTGATGAATCAACATCAAATAGAGTTTAGTTTTTCTTATCATATCAGCAATAACATGCACGATAAGAGCAACCCTTTCCACACAAAACCTAATAACCTTGGTAGATCCATTTTCTTCGATGTAGAAACTTGGCAACACTTACAAAGGACTGAAATCAATTATCACTTACAGGATCTCAGCCAAGGGTAGAGAGCAGCAGTGCTTCAATATATATTTCACCATGTGGTCAACATGCTGCAGGATATAAGAGCAGTCCTAAATCCCAATATGCAAAGTGGAATATGGCTACTAATCATATGAAAAGCACATGATGAGCTAGTGTGCTCTCATGATCACAGTCAGTTCCGAGGTGCTATCTATGTGAACAATGATAGCAGCACTTTTCATTTTGGGGGTAAGAAGTTAAGATATACCACCAATTACATTGACCGATAAGCAGAGGTGATGCATCCTTTTGGGCTTCGAGTCAAGGCATCAACCGAGAATCCAACACAAAATAGACACAATAAAAAAAGGCACAGGAAAAAGTCTACAACACCATAGAGTTCAACCAGAAATATTCTCCCAGCCCTTGTGACGGTCGTAGACAAAACTAATCACAATGTCCTTGAAAAATCTTTTCATGGGTTCTTTGGATTGACACAGATGAAGAAATCTCCTTGGAGAGCCTCCTATACTAGTCCCCAAAATTGTTCACATGCACCCCATGGACCCCACACTTCCTCAGCAGTTGCTCACGCCAAAACAACAGCATGCACCAAAAAACTGAAAAGGTCAGCCCGAGTAACTGACCCACCGACAAGTATAGCATCTAATGTCACCCAGAGAGGTTTTACACAAGAATGCATTCCAACACAACAAATATCAAATTTAGTACTAAAATGTTTGTTTCTGAATTTGAAGAGGAACCCACCTGCTAAATCAACCCAGACTCATACTGATAGTCCATGTTAGGTTTCTCTAATTGTCACTTCAAGTCATCTGTGAACTGCTCTTTTATGTATTAAAAATTATCATTTCATGAACACTTCATTTCATGTTGCATCTTCACACAAAGTTCATTTAACTTTTTCTTTTAAACTGCACAGGTCGGTACATAAGAGTGGGTGGCCAGATAATACATGCATTCCGGTAAGGTTTATAGGATTCTGTCTTAGGACATGCATGGCCCTATCTAGGAATATGATGCGGAGCAAGACTAGCGTCATCGGGCTGTATTTGTGCATCGCGAGATGGCATTATTTTCACGGAAGATAATCAGCAAGCTAGTAGAGTCATTTTTTATTTTATTATGTATTTTGATTTTTATCTAGAGTCATTTCTATTTTTCTGTAATTTTAGTGTGATATTCACACTATTTCTTGAGTTTAGGGGTATTTGGGTCCAAGAGAGTCATGATAGGATGAGGGTTAGCCAAACCACTACAAAATGGAGTTGTAATCTTCTTTTTCAATTAATGGAGAATTAGCATTGGAGTAAACCCTACACCACCCGGGCATTCGCCTAGCGCCAGGGCCCTCGCCCAGTGCCAGCAGACCCGGTCGCTCTGCAAACACCTAGCGCCACCTGCACGTCCGCAACCAACGCCTCGCCTCCAGGCCACCATCTGCGACCACCCTCCAAGCGGCCACAGTGAACCACCAGAATAGCAGCAGCCCACCCAGCCCCATTCCCCCTATCTCTGCCGGAGGACCCACTGCCCTCCACCACTCCGCGCTGACCATCTTGGGGCTGCCACTCCGGAGCTGCTGGCCGCCTCCTTCGACCGCCCTGCGATCCCGTCGACTGCCACCTGGGTGGCCTCACTATCTTCGGCCCGCCTCGACCAGCCCAATCATAGGCCTAATAGCAGCCGAGAGGCAAGCCCAATCCAGCCCGTGACGGATCCACATTCGTTCCTCATCAAAATGGTATTAGAGCTTAGGGAACCGGTTTGTTCTATCAAATCGGGGTCCAAGGTAAAATTCTGCCCGCGATGTACTTCAATTATGAGGTATTTTTGCCCAGCAAAGAGCCAGCAACCGTGATTCTCAATGAGCGTGAATCGAGAAAATATATCTTCCAGTCTATCGTTGATTCTCTCTTAAAAATGAGAGAAATTATTATTTACGGCAAGGAAGTATTTGTAAAGTTTCATCGATCTGCTAAAAATCCGGTCACAAAGAGAACCTTTAGGTATTTTCATGGAGCAAGATGCACAATTCAACCCAATGGTTCACACATTAGGTTGGGAAATGAGCGGATGAAAGAATGTCAAGCCATCATAGCTCCTTATGGGGAGAGTTGCACCATGCAGCCTGCTCATCTTGGCAAAGACATTTCGATTTCCAAACTCCTACTTGCAGGCATTCTGCACTTTTGGGAAGACACTACAAGATTACCTAGCTAAAATTGCCACACCACTTGTTGAAGTATGGGATCATAGTTTATTTAATATTTCTGGGTTACACTTGGTTGATTATAAGTGTTCGAAGGTGATCTCGGGCGTAGTTGACTACGTCTCGCCTCCTTCCGACAGCTGGTATCATGTATTATTTACAAAATTTGGATTGGGTCTTATCTCTGAAGAAGCGTTCAATCCTCCTCTCTTACGTCTCACTAATCCTAATGCAATACTAACAATTGACCAGTCTGACGAACTGCTTTTGTTGGAGCCATCTCAAGTTGATTTGATGTGGCAAAATTTCTGCGATTCACATAAGAAGCGGCGGATCGAGATTTCCGATATAATTATTCGTACCAAATTCTCAACTTATGCTCTTGTGATCGTCTTCGTCATACTTCAACACTTCGAAATTCAAGAACATTTTTTTTAAACCAGGGGTTATTGATGCGGAGCAAAACTAGTGACATCGGGGCCATATTTGTACGTCGCAAGATGGCATTATTTTCACGGAAGATGATCAGTGAGCTAGTAGTCTCACTTTTAATTTTATTATGTATTTTGATTTTTATCTAGAGTCCTTTCTATTTTTTCTGTAATTTTATTTGGTGCGATTTTGACACTATTTTCTTGAGTCTAGGGGTATTTGGGTCCAAGAGAGTCATGGTAAGATTAGGGTTTGCCTAACCACTATAAAATGGAGTTGTAATCTTCTTTTTAAATTAATGAAGAATTAGTGTTGAAGTAAACCCCAGTCCCAGTCATCTCCGTGAGGGAGAGCCCAAGAGTGGTCCCTACGAGAAGGCGGGCGTGAGGTCCACACCCACACCTCCGTACCCCCGTCCCCACCTCCTCCTCTCCCTTCACCCTCGTCGTCTTCTTCCTCTTTCTCCTTCTCTTCTCATCACGAATAGTGCGACCACTTCAAGCCGCCACAGTTGTGCTGCAGCCTCCCTCGGCTAACGAGTGCACAAGCAGACACCCCATTGTCCCACTGTCTCCGTCACCTACACTCCAGAGATCGACAACCCTCCCCAGGGCATTCGCCCCACGCGACCAACACATCGCCTCCCTGCCACAATCTGTGACCACCCTCCAAGCAGCCACAGTGAACCGCCAGAACAGCAACGGCCCACTTAGCCCCGTCATCTGGCCACATTCCCCCTTTCTCCTCCGGAGGACCGTCGCCCTCCACCACCCCACGCCAACCACCTTCGGCCCACCACTTCGGAGCCGATAGCCACCTCCTTCAGCCACCCTGTGGTCCCGTCAGCTGCCACCCGGGTGGCCTTGCTGTCTTCGGCCCGTCTCAACAAGCCCAATCACAGGCCTAATAGTAGCCGAAAGGGAGGCCCGGTCCACATGACAGATCCGCATTCATTCCACATCAGAATAGTAAATATTGGTCGGTGTGGTTTGCAGTGTTACAAGCATGCTTTATGTATCTATTTATTATGCCCAAAATCTATAGAAATTTAGGTCAGGGGGAGATAAATTAGAGATGAAATGTCATCATGTAGGGATCGTCAAGGTCATAAGTACACCATCATAAAGTATCTGGTATTTCCCCTTGAGGAGGAATCTCATCATTGGCAAGATGGACTAGCTGCAACGTCTCTTGACTTTCCTCCTAGACTTCAGACCAGATGCAATAGGGGAGACTCGTGGCTTTGGAGATGGGAGAAGGGGGGCCAGTTCTTAGTTTGGTCTGTCTATTCTTTCATCTCTGATGGGGCACTGCGCCACGTCCTTGGCACTGCGGATCTGGGCACATAGGAGCCCACTCAAGGTGAAGGTTTTGGTCCGGAGGATTTCCCATGGCCGACTCCCGACTTGTGATAAGGTGGCACCTTTCCTCCACCAGATTTCTACCATATGTTGCATGTGTAGGGACGAGAAGAAGGATCTGAACCATCTATTCACAATATGCCCTTGAGGATTGGCCAGAGATTCCAGCAGCCCCTTGGGCAGTTTGATGCAGTGCAGCAGCTCTTCACCAAGTGGCATGGGCGGTGGACGCTGAAGGGTGACAAGATTATTTGGTGGCTTATCCTTCATGCCACTCTTTGGGCCTTATGGAGCAAAAAAAACAATAAAATCTTCCAAAAGGAAGCGAGGCTGGAAGAGAGGGTTTTTGCTTTTCTTTGTGAAATAGTGGCTTTTTGGGATAAACACTATTGTAAAGTGGAGAATCATAACTCCTCGCTCTTCTTGTTCTTGGGGAGTCAATTGGGGACATTGTTTTTGGTGTCGTGGCCTTTTTGTAAAGGGGGATGTGTGTGTTGATAGTTCATACATGCACATCCCTTTCTTTTATTAATATATTAGTGGTACCATCCACGTTTCAAAAAAAAATCTGGTATTTTCCCTTTTTTTAAGATGAAGTATCTGGCATTTGTCTTAAATGTCCATTGACAGATTTGCAAATGGAAGTTGGCAAGTTCCAAGAGATTGCAAGAAGACTACAATATCATAATCTCAAAAGCATTCCTTACTGATCGCCAAAAATAATGATCTTCACATAAATGGTTTTTTAAGGAAATGAAACAAAAATAAAAAATGATAACTGTACTTTACGGGTCAATCATGCAGTGTTTGGAAATAAGTGACTTTGTTGCATAGAAAAAACAATTATCTCAATTAACTGTATTTCAAGATATGTGAATTTTCCTCTTTTTTAATCGGCGTAGATGTTAAATTACAACAAAACATACAAAATATGGGTCAAGGAACTTCAGTTCAGTTGCATGAAATGAAATAACCGAGGATAAAGAGGTATACCAATCTGCGCATCAAGCGCTCAAAGCACCAGAATGCATCTGCTTCATCTTCAAAAAGAATTACCATTGGGGAGCAAAGATCACTCATTCCTGTTCATATCCAGGCATATAGATATTTAGTTGCTCCCCATGAAACTAACAGTGAAAAAAACATATAGAAACATTTTTTCTTAGTTAAGGGACCATTGTGATTTGAACGATTCAACTATGAAATCACCTATTGAACGTCATAAATGGATAAGTGGAAAATATATATTGAACAACAACATGAACTAAAAAGATAACAGTGTTAAAATTTCTAGAAAGGACAAACATGATAACGCACCTTGACCATAGCCAACATCCTTATCTATCCAGGCATAAATAGCAAGAATATCCCAAAGCTTTGACAGATTCTCCTGCTTCTCATAGAACACTAGTGTTCTGTCAGTCCGAACCACATCAAGCCCTAGCATAAATGCCATTCGTTAATTAGATAAAAACGCTGGCTAGATGGCAATCATGGTGTAAGCTCATTCACAAATTACATCCCGAATGTAGAGGTGCAAACAAACAAGAGAGTATAAGTACTAAGTCTAATATTTAAAGCATGAATCACTAACCAGTCATGTTTCAATGTAAGATTCAATTTGTATGTCAATAAAAGGAAACAGATGTCAGGTTGCCATAAGGAATATCTAGAAAATGTTGGACAAAATGATATCGGATCAAGGAAGGCAGTATCGGTTTCGGTACCGGTTTCGGCCGGTTCCGAAACCGATACGTACCGGTTTCGGTATCGGTTTCGGTTTCGGCCGAAACCGGATGAAACCAGTTAAAAAATTAAAAAAAGTAATGATCCTGTCTGGTTTCGGCCGAAACTGACCGGTTTCGGACCGAAACAGGTCAGTTTCGGCCGAAATTCTTAATGGTTTCATCCGAAACCATTTAAATAATATTTTTTAATTGTTTCGGACCTGCTACAGTGTTTGGGTGTGGTTTCGGATCGGTATCGGCCGAAACCGATACGTTTCGGCCGAAACGTATCGGTTTCGGCTGAAACTGCCAACAATGTATCGGATGGGCCAAGAGTTGCACTAATGCTGTTTCATCAAAAAAACCACTAAAGAAATATTTACATTAATATGGACAATCCCAGTAATCAGCAAGGAAATTGATAGATGCTGAAGAAGGCCAATGGTTGATCCAAAATAGGAACTGCCTGTTGCCACAATAAGAAGAATATGCAATAATAGGAAGTACAAATATGAGATGAAGCCTCACCAATTTGATGCAGGGTAAGTTTCCACTGTATTACTTTTTTGTCCAAGGGAGCATTACTACCGTTGCTGGAATTCTGGTCCGAAGTGTTTGATCCATCACTTGTCTGAAGCTCTTGACTATCATGGTCACCTTCAGAATGAACTACTTTGTCAGGATTGGCTTGCAGTTGTACTATTGGATCCTGAATAGGCTCACCATCCTCTGTAATTATTGGTGCTGTGATAATGCGGCCACTTCCAACAACTGGATCCATCTCCCGGCACAGTTCCTTGTATCTAGCATATTGCTGTCTACATGGGAAAAAAGGATCCAGGACTGTTAAACATAAGAGTTGAAGTGGTCTCTTTTATGTCTTAAATCAGCTGAAATGCAACAAGCTATTAAGGAAAAACTTGGCTGGTGTATCAGACAAAAAGTATGTAAGCAACGATAATCATTAAGATCTAAAGAATACATAGGAATACTAGGAAAATGTATCCAGCATGCCTCTTGATGTCAGGAAAAAGTCCCCCTCCTCCACCTGCTTCTGCAGGGAGAAGTCGCGGCAAAATAGAGAAATAGAAAGGCGTTTCATAACGTTAAAAAGCATCTAGAAGACCATCACTCAAAAGTACTCTTGCTACGGGTGGACTCAGATGGGAGGGGATATGCACGTTGTTGAGCTGAGGGATTGATTACAGGAAGTGGGCGATTACCCTGTGCCATTACATTCACACATAAAAAGGAAAAGAAGACTCAATACTAACATATAGCCATATAAATCCTCGAATAAAAAGAAATTAAATGTGACAACAACCGATGTTAGCAACATTCATCATGTGTGATTTTTCATGTGCTGGTGAAGTTAGTAAAGAGAGATGCAGGATTACCTTCTTTGTTGTCTCAGCTGCTCTCTCTCATCAAAGGTGCTAAGAGGATCATAGCAACCAAGCAGAAACTCCCAAACCTCCCCTCTTATTGACGGATGAATTCCCTGATTGGATAATCATACAACCAAGATGTTGAATATTTCCATGTTTATCATAAGAGCCATAAAAAGTAGTTCACCAATAAAAATACATTTACATGGGCACAATGGCATAGGTGCAGATAGCAATTTTATTGAGGCCTGAGAATCCTAATTTGATTGTTGCTCGGACTTGATTGTTAAAAATAAATAAAAATATTTTGGAACACAATATAAGAATTTCTATTATGTCATCAGTCTGTTTTTATATTATGCAAGGTAACATAGCGTATTGCCTGACCACAAAGTACATTGTCACACTTACAGGAGGGATACAAAATATCATCAAAACATTTTATACAACAGGCTTGTCAATGTAAAGCATACCTTTACAAATAGAAGAAATCAGTAAAAACAGACCAACTGGTTGATCATGCAAATATAAACTTCAATTATAAGGCAGAATAGATGATCTAACATAAGCAAATACAGAAAGAATGACATTGTGCCAAAAAAAAAAAAACTTTTCACGGGCTGAAAACTCAATTAGTTTGTAATTTATGCCAGAAAGAAACAGATTTAGAAAATCATTCATGGAGCTGAAGTACTCACCCCACGTTGAATTCGGCTGAGCGTCTTGCCTATGTCCAAGTACCCTTCCGGACTAAAGGCAGCCTGCCATCGCCTGACACTAAGAGTTTTCCCAGCCTACATGTAAGAAACTGAATGTGAAAGTAGAAGAGGATCTAATGCTATTGCTACTGCTTTCTTCGAATTGAATTTCCTATGGTTACGGATGGACAAATACAAGGGACATAGTCGTTAACCATCAAATGCCAAGGACAGATTAGCAATTCACGTGCACCGGCATGTATAACGTATATACATAAAATTGACAAATCCGCATCATTTCAACAAGCTGATGAAGTGATCAAACGGACATACGGGATCTTTATAGATTAAGCTAATCACAGAAAACGCTGCAATTGACGAAATATGATGCCAATATGTGGGCACAGAAGCAATGAACATTAAAAGGACATGAAAGAATATAGGTCGATATGTGGGAGCCAATTTGTCCCGTTTGCCAAAAATATATGAAAGGCTGCAAGCAGATATTTGGAATATACCCATGTTCAGAACCTCCCATCACATGGATTTTCATTTTCCAACTCCGAACACTACAAACACCCACTTTTCTCCCTCTCAAGAACAGCACGGGAATAAAGTTCCAATAAACCAAACAATGCAGCATCGGAATCACGACAAACCGCGGGAGAAAACCCCATTAAAGGTGTCCAAAACAGAGAAAGCCTTCCAGTTATCGTTTGCGCACCTTAATCTTGAACCGGGTCTTGGGTACGTCCACGCACTCCGGCCTCACGGCGTAAACATCGTCGGTGGAAACCCCGTTGTCCCTCCACATCGCCGCCCCAATCCAAATCCGAACACCCAAGCTGCTCCACCTACCAGCGATCGATGGAAACGCACCACAACTTCTTTTCTTTTCCCCGCGCAACTGTGGCAGGAAGCAAGAACCCGGCCGGCACCCTCGACCCAGATCTCCTCCGGACAGGGAGAACGGGTTAGCTGGAGGAGAGATCCGATCAGGCGCCGGCGGGAGAGACAGAGGCAGGGAAGCGAAGAAGGAAGAGTTAGAGAGAGAGGGGAAGCGTTCCCGGCCGCGCACGGCCGGCTGTCCGAAAATCCCAAAATGCTTTATTGGAGCGGCGTTGTCGCGAGGACAACCGCGCGGACGAAGCGGTCGTTGGAGGGGGAGAGGGTGGTGGTGGGAAAGGAAGGGGTCGGTGTGGGCCCCACACATTGACCCCAACTCCGAGCCGGCCGGTACGCCAGTTGGTTTCCCTGGGAGGTGCGTCTCTCTGAGAATCACGATCTGACGGTGGGAATTGCGCCTCTGCTGGCCATCGAAGCGGAGCGACGTCCGCCTCCGCCGTCCGATTCGCATCTTACGAGAAAGATAACGTTGGTGTTTGGGGGCAGCGATTTCGGTTCAGCTGCAAAAAAAAACTTTTCAGTCTTAAATAAATTCATTAATCTCAGGGACTCTTAATTTTATTTATTTTCAACCATCGTTTTCGTACAGACAGTTAGTCTCATACATCATGCACGAGAGTTGCACCCAATAATACACAAGTGATCGATGGATAGTGAGGAGGGTAAAATCGACTTGACTTATGTAAGGCTTAATTTTATCATGTCTATTCGGGTTTACGATCTACGACGCATCTAAGGGCACTCGATAGTTGCGGCCCGTAACAAACGGCCCATAACGATGGAGTCTCGGATTCGCTAGCGTAAGAAGGGTTTCGACCCAGGCGTAACGGCCGTCAGATGACTCTCCGATGATCAAATATTGTCTCCCACGACATCGGCCTCAATTTCATTAAGGGCGAGTACATCCTACGGGCACCGTAAGACTCGTCAGAGAATTGGCCGACTTCGAGATATCAGTCCCTCAGATGGAAAACTCTCCCCAAACAACAAAGCAATATATATAGGTCCAAGCGCCCCAAAAGCACCCAAAGTTTAATGATAATATGGTGTAGCTTTTGCCATTAAGAACTTCGGAAAGAATTGAAAGCAGAGAAATCAACCATGACTGGTGGGTAACTAGCTAGGTGTTAAGGTTCCAAAAAGTTTGCTTGTTCTACACTTGGCTATTTTACATGGAATGATATGGCAGATGGGAGGATGTTATGTATAAACATAGGACAATTACATGATGCATGGAGGATGCGCGGCCATGGCAGGGTGTATGTCTTATGATCGTGAGGCACCTGAACCTCCAAGGTTGAAGGATTAAAGGTGTTATGGAGTGGTAGGCAGACTTTAATTAATGAGGGTGATTAATGATTTAGTGGGTGATTAAGAAATTAAGGTGTAAGGAGATAAGTTGGAACTGTTGAAGGCAACAAGAAAGTGTTAAGCTTGATTAATTAGCGGCAAGATATAAGCCTAGAAATAGAAAAGATAATTTCATAAGAAAATTTGGGGGCACGCCCACAAGAGATGGTTCAGACGTGTCAGTTGCAAACCGATAATTAATACTGATGAAGCTAATAGAACGCATTCATGTTGAAGGCTAAAATTTAGAAGAGGGAGGTACAGAATCTCTTAAGCGAGGGGTGGATCCAACGTTAAAAAGTTTGGTAACAGAGTGTATGAATTGAATTTTCAATTATATATTATACAACAAAACATATCATATTCAGCTTTTACTTTAAACATGATTTGCTCCCTTCTTATATATGTGGTTATGATTAGTATGAAGTTACTCGGATTTTTTTCTCAATTTTTTTTAAGTTGACCAACTGTGAGATTAGACAATCAAGCAAGCGTGCGATCACCGCGTGAAACGAACAAGTCGGTCAATTCGGTCGCATGGCTGACAGCCCGGTCGACCCCATAATGGGACCTGAATCCATCGTCCAGCATGGAAGAGATGCTTGGTCCCGGATAAGCCTAACAATTATCTATTTAAATTTTAAATTGAATTCGCATTCGCATTCATTTAATCATATAATTATCTGAATATAATATTCGACAAAAAAATTAATCGGATATCAGATATTCGATTATTAATTGAATACGAATTTGGATATTGAGATATCTGTGTTGAATATTATCCGGCCGAATACGAACCCTTAGATAAATATCTAAGGATACACATATTCTATATATAATTAACTCAATCTTAATATGTTATTTGATCGCTCTTTTTTAATCTTTTTTATCTCAAAATATAATTTAAAAATAAGAAATCCACTTACACCGATTTGATAAGTTATCTTTTATTTTTTAAGATGAAGTCTACTCTTTTGATAACATCTCTCAAAATAAAAATAACTTTCACTCTTTCTTTTTTTTGAGGAAAGAACTTATGATGCTCCCACACGTCTCACACGACTCACCTCTAAGTAGACTTCTTAATTATCCATTTAAAATTTGAATCAAATTTAAATTCATATTAATCAAATAATTATCCGAATAAAATATATGACAGATAATTTAATTATTAATCAGATAATTTGATTATTAATTAAATACGAATTCAGATATCATACTATCCGATCCATTTACAGGTTTAATCCCTGCGACGTAACAGAGCCCAGCCACTTGTGATACTAGCTCCGCCCGCCGTAGGAAAGCCCATTCTAATCAGCCCAACTTTGTGCTAGCTATGCAAAGCCCAGAGGTGGCGGCTAGACCAATAGTCACATGCAGGGCTTTAGGCTGGATCTTTCCATCTCCATGAAGATCCTCCTCTGATGCACTGATGATGATGGCAAAGGAATGGCATAATTAGCATGGAATATTCAGGGTTTTCTGTACGTAATAAGAATGGGAATTGAATTTTCTTGTTAATATATTGCCACGAATATATTATGTTATAATATCCAGGGCTTATATTGTATGTGGTTAGAGTTGCATTGCTAATATATATTTATATGGTGATATCAACTGAGAAGGGGAAAATATACTAGGCCCAAAATAGCCTTGTAACGTCAGGTCTATTAGCGGGTGAGAGTCGTCAGACTCGAAGTGGCCATTGTCAGTCGATCAAAGGTCTTTAAATGTGGCCCAATTAAGGTCCAGCAAGTGCTGGTCGACTCACAGGCAAGATCTTTGCGTAAGAGCGTCTCAGACATCGTAAGACTACCTAATGGCCGAACGATGAGACCGTCATTACGGGGTTTATCCCGACAAGTACTGAATCGCGCCCACACTGTCGAGATACATGTCACGATATCCTTTCTCATAGAACGGGTGAGTGGATAATAGACGATCCCTACTATCAAGTACAACACTGCTCCACTAACCACGCGATCGCTAAGTCGGAAAGGGATGATGCCACTACAACTAACATAAATAGGCCCCCATACGGACCTAGAAGGGGACCTAGATAGAGACATCTACAACTATGCAGAGTGTGAACAATACAGAGAGAAGAGAAGATAGAGAATTCTCCATCTGGTTCTCCCGACTCTAACTTCGCCTCCAAGCACTCTTCACACTGCCTGGCATTCTCTACGTCTCCGTGCATCATCTTCACTCTACAAACTCTTGATTCTCTCTCTCTCTCTCCTTAGCTCTTTCTTTATTCTCTCAGTCGGTTGTGAGTTAAGTATCGGAGAGTTTTTCTCTAGGATCACTCTCAGGATTCCTTTTGACACTCCATCTAGTGATTACAGGTTTTCTCGGAGTAGTCAGTCATTTTTCTCTTTCAAACAAATCTTAAAGATGTAGTACGAGATGGAGTTAAAACTTTTTAATCTCTAAACTTACATGTAAATACTAAACCTGATAACTTTTCATTTTATACATGTCGCTCAATTACCTTTGTTTACTCTTTATAAAAATAACCGATCTTAGCTCAAATGCCCATAATACCCTTAATTTTTCTTACATAAAGTAAGAATGACAATGCCCCTCTTTACCTGCACCCAATGAAACTCAAAAAAAATAAGAAAGAAATAAAATGTCATATATAAAAGGCTAGCCAGGAATAATTTGGGCACATGAGTTCCACCCTTCCTAATGAATGCAGAACGTGGTACTGTCAGTTGATGAGACCCTATATATATATATATATATATATATATATGAAGAGGCGAAATCTCGCGCTGAGTCCTGAGCGGGCTGTGGATCACCGGAAGATGAACTGCAAGACAGGGAAACGTATCAGAGGGCCCAGGGGGTTTCTCTGGGCCAAAACCCTCCGATGGCTAAGTCAGTAGAGCTGTGGTGGAAGTAATAATGGGGAGGAGAAAAGCTAGTGCGCGAGATTCCTCTCCACCAGAGGGTGAAGCGGATTGCTCAGAAGTTTGGGTATATGAGTACCTTTCTTCCCTTTCCATCAGAGGGTATCCCTGATTTAAATAGTGTGCCGCCTTCAAGAGTCCTGCCAGCTGAGGGGTCTCCGGCGGGAGTTACGTCCTCAACGTGGGCTTTCATGGCCTTATCGTGGGAACGTTATCGCCTTGAAGTCCGATGGCTTCTTGATTCCCCTGTCCGTTGGGGACTCTTAACGGCAGCACGAACGGATAATGTCTGATCTGGCCGAGCTCCTGAGACGCCAGCCCTGTCCGGACGATGAGCATAGCTCGGTAAGAGAGGGGTCGGATAGGTCGGCTGATGCCTGTCTCTCCCGGGCGGGGAAGCGGCTTGGGCCGGACCTTCCTTATGACCTGACCATCACTCGGGCCCTCCGAGCCTAGAGGCCGCCGGGGAGAGTTGGTTCCTCGAGTGTTTGTTTATTGGGCTTTTCTTTCCAGAGTGGGCCATGTGGGCTGTCACTCAGGTGGGCTTGCCTCGTTGGACCCTGTTGGGTCTTGTTGGGCTGCTCTTTGGGTGGGCTACAGAAATCCCCCTCTCCACTTGTCCCCCTCCTACTCCCGAGCCATGGAGGCTCGGTCGAGTAGTTTCTGAGGCTTTGGACCGGTGTGGCTCAGGTGGGTGGAATTCTGTTGGCGTGATGGAGCCACGTGTAGTGGTCGCCTGGGCCCGTAATGATGATCCTGACGGATTTGAACTGAAGGGGCCCCCCTTTTCTCGGAGCACGGAACGACGCGCCGCCTTCCTCCAGGGTTTTATAGGCGTTGGGCGATGTTCGTCGTTCTAGGCTTCTCAGGGTTTTGGGCTTTCCTTAGTTTCTTTGCTTCTGGGGCTCCTTGATGCGCCGTGAGGGCACAGTGGAGGCGCAAAGTCTTGCGGCGGCGTTTGAGGAGTTGGCGAGGATAACCGCGGAGGCGGTCCGGCAACTTCCTTCCCCTCCGGAGTCTTTGAGCTCGCGCGAGGGATCATCTTCCGGCTCAATGGCTGGTCTGCCTTTGGAAA
Source organism: Amorphophallus konjac (assembly GCA_022559845.1). Taxonomy (NCBI): domain Eukaryota; kingdom Viridiplantae; phylum Streptophyta; class Magnoliopsida; order Alismatales; family Araceae; genus Amorphophallus; species Amorphophallus konjac. The sequence continues at coordinate 411,366,395 of CM040122.1, read as the reverse complement.
TGGGGCAGGTGAGGCGGGAGCCCGTCCCCAACTGCAGTGAGTTGGGGGAGGCCGAGGTGAGGAAGCTGGAGTATCGCTTTCGCTTGTCTCTCAGGTACAGCTTCGCTGCCGTCGCCCCGTACGAGACGAGTCTGGACAGCCGTACGGGGCACATTTACACTTTCCTTCTGGCTTGGAAGAGTGGGTTCCGCCTTCCCTTCGAGCCTCTTGTACTCCAGCTTCTCGAGTTTTTCCGGTTGGCGCCTATTCAGTTGATGGCCAACTCGTATCTCCTTCTCTCCGCCTTTCGGATTCTCTGTCGTCAGCACGACATTTTTCCTTCCTTGGACCTCTTTCATTATTTTTTCGAGTTGAAGGCGCACCCGTCGGCGGGGAAGGGCTTCTACTTTATCCAGGCGAGGAGGAACAGGAGTTGCATCTCCCTCACTGCGAAGGACTCCTCGCACAAGGGGTGGAAGACCCAATTCTTCTAGGTGAAGGCGGAGGCGACGGACGAGTTTTGGAGATGTCCGATCTCGTCTAATTTTCATCCGAATCTTCCTCCTCGCCAGGAGGAGTTCCCTCCCCACGTGGAGCGGCAGGCCGCTCGTCTGCTGGGTAACCGCCAGTCGACCGAGGAGCTGGTGACGCCGAAGAACATCGAACGGTGTCTACTTACGCGGTTGACGTCGACAGGTACCGCTCTCGAGGTTCTTCTCCTGTGGTGGTAGTTACTTTCCTTCTCCTGACCGGGTCTTCTTCCTTTGTGGCAGACGTTAGGCGGGAACCTCTGGAGGAAGCTGCTGAGGTCATTGATCTGGGAGATGACTCGGCGGCTGATGAACCAGATGCTTCTGCGAGTCGCGCCCAAGCCCGAGATAAGGGCAAGGGGGTGGCTCCCGAGGGATCTTCACGGCCAGCTGGTACGAAGCGCAAGGATCCTACGGCGGAAAAGTTACGGGAGGCCGCGAATGCCAAAAAACGGGCCAAGAAGGCCGGTCTTCCTCCTACCGCCGGGGGCGACTCCGGCTTGGCGGCGCTCCCCTCTCGGGGGCAAGATGGGGCCGACCCCTCGGGGCCAGCTCCCCCACCTGCCAGGCGAGAGGGGGCCGAGGAGACCGGGGGTCCTTCAGAGGGCGGCGATAGGTCTGCTCTCCCCCCCACGGGGGTAGAGGGGGCCGATGTGGAAGTAGCTGACGCCGAGGCCGAGGGATCGACCGGAGGCGGTGGTGTCCCGGTCGGCGAGGTGCGGGCCGAGACAGGCAGGGCTGGGGGTTCGCCCGCTAGGGCGTTGCAGCCCCAGGTGCTTGGAGCTCCTGGTGCGGTCGGTCCCGCGGCGCCGGTCGAGGTTGGGGGTTCGCCCGGGGAGGCGTCGCTACCCCAACCGACCGTGGCACGCGAGGCGGCCAGTTCTGTTGCTCGAGCAGAGCCTTCTGGCGGGGTGCCCCGGGCGGAGCGGTCCCCTCTGCCGGAGCCCTTGGAAAGGCTCGGCATAACGGGCGACCTGTATTGGGTCTGCCGGTCGATTGCCGCAAGGACAAAGGGGGGAGAAAGGCGCAATACCCCCCCCCCCCCCCCGGGATCCTCGACGTTCTGATGGAGGGCGGCCTGGTCATAACTCGGTCGGCGGCTTTGATGGCGGAGGCGCACGCTCGGGCAGAGGCGGAGCGGTCGAATCTTGCCTGGACCCTTGGGGGATGCGAGAGGAAACTGGCCCGACTCAAGGGGGAGCATGAGGGGCTCCAGCAGGAGTTCTCCGCGTTCCGGGAGGTGACGCGGGCTAGCCGATTGGAAGCCGGGGTGCTGACCGAACAGCTCGCCAAGACCCGAGAGTCTCTCGAGAGGACAAGCCGATCCCTGGAGGAGGAGCATCTGCGTCGCCTCGAGCTAGACAATCGCTGGGAGCTCGAACGCGCCGAGCTGCTAGATCGGGCGGAGATGGCAGAGCGTCTCCGAGCTGAGGCTGAGGTGGACCGGGCCCGGGCAGAGGAGCGTGCGGCCGAGGCGGAGCGGGCTCGGGTTGAGCTCGTCGGAAGGGCGGGGCAGATCGAGGCGGAGGCAATCGAGCATTATAGGAGCTCGGATGCTTACTCGGCCGACCTGGTGGAAGCCGCCCTACCCTACTACGAGGTAGCACTACGCCGGGGTGCTCGAAAGGGGTTCAAGCAGGGCTATCGCCGGGCGGTAGATTACGCCAATGTTGGCACTCAAAATATGATCCCTGGCGACCAAGCCGCAAAGACGAATGATACGGCCCACTGAAGCACAGAAGCCGATGAAAATCAACTTATCGAGGGTCCCTCGAGCTGACGAAGCCCCAAGCCACCTTGAAGGGAACACCGGGGACCTCACCTCAGGAGAGTCAAAGTCAACCCGCAACCAATCGGCAGTGCGATCAAGCCTGCCCAATGATCCGGCATCGACTCTGTCATGCCGCTACCCCACATCCGACGTCCGACCAAGGACGACGGTCTACCTTATGATTCTCCGAAAGAGGAAGAATGCCCTCGGCCATCCACAACAAGGGGCCGGAGGTTCTGTCAGCAAGAAGATCCCGATCACCCGACACGGGTTCGGCTTCTCGCCCTAGTGAGCCCATTAGCGGCCGATGGATCGCCGTTCAAGGCGGAATTACCCAGGATGCAGTGCCATCCTGCAAGGAAGCTTCGGACACAGGTCCGTCTTGATGAGAGGCACCAATCACAGTGCCGAAAGTCGTACCGACGGGACACCCGTGTGTCCGGACCGGAAGCACACGAAGTTCTGATCAAGGCCGTTCGTCGCGTCAAGAGCTTCGTCAACACCCCGTCAAGGCTCCCCGAGAGCCAGTACGAGAGAAACAGTCAACTGGAGTCTCCGGAACCATCCCCGGACCCACCGGCCTGGCCGTGCCTGGCAAACAGGTTAAAACGGCGCCGCTTAAAACGGCGCTGTCAAACCGGCGCGCAAAGACCAAATAGGGGCCTTCCCCGGCGCCGTCTATCCGGCGCGCAAAGACCAAATAGGGGCCTTCCCCGGCGCCGTCAACCCGGCGCGCTTCCTGGGGCGCCGTTTTAACCCAAGGCTATATATAGCCTGTCGAGGAGAGGAGATCAAGAGAGATCCGATCGGGAGAAGAGGCGGATTTGAAAGAAAAAAAAAGAGAGAATTAGAAAGAAAGAGGAGGAGTCCAGAGAGAAGGGTTGGAGGGTTTTCGTCTATCTGCAGAAGCTCCCGTCCGAACCTCTCGGCGGCCGCCACCCTGCTCCATCCGAGCTCCCCGAAGTCGAAGGAGGCCACCTGTTTTCTCATTTGCTTAGGTGGGTTGCCCCGCGATTTCTCCCGGCGACCCTCTTCTTTTCTCTTTTGGATTTTCCCTGATAGAATGTAAGTGAGACGGGGGGAGGGGCGATGATACGAGCCTTTCCTCCCCCTTCTCCCACCGTTATTTCTGCCCCTTTCTCTTCGTTCGGGATGAGCTTCCTCTGTTAATGTAAAACGGCGACCGTGCGACAACGCCGGCGTCGGAATATGCTTGTATGCATTTTGTCTGTTTACCGTGGAATGAATGAATGTTTATGTCAGTGGGTTAAAGAGTCTAATGGCCTTACTCTACCTCTGCATCGCTGCCTCCTCTTCCTCCTTGAATTTGTTTTCTGTGGCCATTGATACGGCGCCGTGGAGGGTGATGTGCGCATGTGCACATCTCTCCGATGATCTGTGCACCAAACGGATGGATGTGAGCATGCCCGGCGTCGGGGTCATCTCTCCCATCTGCTTCCTTTACTCTCTGTTTACATGTTTACCTGTTTCATGGCGCGAACGAACTCCGTACCCGTCTTCTCCGATGCCGGATACGCCCTGGTACATCATGGGCTACAGTAATTTCCCCTCTCCCTGGGGCTTTTCCTTTCATGGAATGTCGAAGGTTTCTCCGTCAGAGATATGCGCATGTATGTCTTACTGGTCGACCCTGGGCCTGTCCGTTTGCCCCTCCCTCCTGTTTCTGATCATAAACAGAAGGAGGTAAGGCTGTCCCTATAAGCTTGATGTTTGGTTTCTCTGCATCGTTGTTCTCCGAGCGTTAGCTCGGTGATCGCTCTGTTAACTTGCTAATCCCTCTATGCACATATAGATATATATATAGCTGTACGTATCATGATCAGTTTATCAACTGAGTGTGAGTTGCTCCGCGTAGTGTTACCGTCCTTTTAAGGAGATTCGGTGACTGGGGAGAGGGGAACATCCCCCTTGATTCTTTTATCTTGACCTCCCGGCTCGAGGGATCTATTTGGCAGTAATGGATCTCCGAGGGCCAGTGAGCACACAGAAATTGGGGGTAATCCCAACACCATAAATCCACAGTCCTTAATGGACTTTGTGGTGGCCGTGAGACGCGTGTGCCCCTCGTAGGCTGGCCCTCGGGGTTCCCTTCTCTACTCGGTCGTCCCGACTAGAGTAGTGTGGTGATTTGGGTTGCATGCCCCTCGTAGGCTAGCCCTCGGGGTTTTCGCTCCCACATCGAGTCACCTCACTCACTCACCGTTACCCACGGACTCGGTGCCCCTAGCAGGCTAGCCCTCGGGGTTTTTCCTATCCGTTTGGGTCTGCCGGCCGCCGTTGTGCCACCCGGCTTTTAGGGGTTTACTCCGCCACGTGAGTACTCCCTGCGTCTCCCCGACTATCCTTTGGGATGGGGAGATGCTGCCGAAATTTCGGCTCGAACGAGTTAAGCTCGGAACAATCGCCTCACGCGAGCCCATGACTCGGCACCGATTCCGATGAATAATCAACTTAATAAAATTCTCAAAACCATCCAAAATCTTAATAAATCTATGAATAAACCAACGAGGCCCCTGCCTCCTTGAAATCGGGCTAATTCAGCGCGTTCATGCGCGATCACGCTTTAAAACGGCGCGCCCTTCCCGGCGCGGTCTTCCCGGCGCGGCCTTCCCGGCGCGCCCTTTCCGGCGCGCCCTATCCGGCGCGCCCTTTCCGGCGCGCCCTTCCCGGCGCGCCCCAGCTCCCCACGCCGTTTTAACGGCCTGCCCCTTTACCTACGGTTATGGCGCCGTTTTAAGCTTTTTACTTACGTTTCAGGGCGCCGTTTCAAGCGTTTTGATCCCTGTCTTCGCATGCACTGCACCGGTTTCGTTCCGAATCGTGTCGTCGCATCATTCTAACCCCTTTCCCACTTATGGGATGATTTCTTATGCTAATCACAGAGGGGTGCAAGTCCTTCAACTAATAATCATCATGTAGTTCCCTTTTCCGGCTTCGACAGCCCGATATCTCGGCAATTAATCAAAGGTGTTCCCTCCTCGTGGGGGATGTAATTAACGTCATAGCCTTTACGGTATGGCGGACTGCTGGTCCCGACCGAACCTCACTCTCGCCCGATAAGGGTCAGAATGAGCGCATCATAAATCGTCACTCATGTGACTGGCACGCCCGCGTCGTCAATCAGTCAGTTGATTACTAGTCAGTCAATTGATTGATCGACCCGCGAAATAAATGAATGAAAAATACCAACGAAAAGGAGCGAAGGAAAAGACGGTCGAAACAGTCTGGCACGCCCGGTGGGACCGGTGTCACCTTTCATCTCTTTGCCGAGATATTCGGGCTTCGAAGCCCTTTCAAAGACTACTGATTGTTTTCCTGTCTATCTTTTCAGTGCAAACAATGACGACTCATGGAATAGCTGGCGTCGACTTCGACCAATCGATAGTCGCCGGACACGCGCAAGGGTACCTGGCGGTGCCCATGGAATTTGGTAGCTTTCCTCCTGCTGTGGGCTTCCCCAACTTCTTGGGGTTGGCCTTTGTCGACATGCTGGAAGTCGAGGCCATGGAACCCGTCAAGGAAGATGTGAAGGAAATGGAGCCTCTGAAGGCCCCCTGCCGTGGTGATTCGCTCAAGAACCCGGTTCCGGCCGCTAGCTGCCTGGTGCACCACCTGGTACGGGTGATGCATCCCACTGATATCAACAAGCCCCCTGGAGGACGTCAGCGTCGCCAGGCTCGCAAGAACACTGCCGTGATCACCGGAACTGTCTCTCAGTCCGGAAAATCAATGCTGGTGGGAGGTATGCGTGTCTTCCTCAACGGGCGCACGGCACGGGTGACCCCAGATCGCGTCATCCCAAACGTCCCTGTCTACAACAACTATCAAGCTCTCGCTGGAAGGAGGGCAGAAAGAGAAGAAGCCGGCCACCATGGCCAAGAAAACCCGGCGCTCAGGCCGAGGAAATTCAAACAGGTGTGGGTTCCCAAGCGGACCCGACCTGCCTACCATCCAACACCCACCCGCCATCGTCCTATGAACGACGAGGCGAGAGCGAGAAGAGAAAGGGGCTTGTCCCTGATGAATGAAGAAGAGGTGGTTGCGGATCCTCCGCGTCACAGAAGTTTTCGGGCTATGGCCCGTCAAGCCAACGTCCCTGCCACGGGGCGAAGGTTCCAACAGCCAGGTGACAGAGCTCGACTGGCCTACATTCCTCCTGCTGGAGGTCGACCACTCTCCCCCATGCTACATCAAGAACGGGGTCAAGAAGAAATGGCCTGCCTGGTCAGAAGCTATTTCCGAGGATTGGGTAACACCTCACTCGGACAGCAGCGGCTGATGCAGACAGTCGCCACTGAAGAAAATTACTGCCCTTCAACGGCAGATGAAGAAGAAATAGAGGATATAATAAGGATGTCGTCGGTCGATGACAACGGACACAATGACGGCTCTGAGATCAAAGCCGATGAAGCCTTCCCCGAGCGGGAAGAAAGAAGAAGAATTTCTGTGTTCGAGAGGCTGACCTTCCCGCAACAAGCAAGGCGGAGGGTCCATCGACAAAGAAGGAGGATGCAGGTTTTCACTTGCAACATGGCTGGCGTGTCCAGCCGATATGGGAAGCTTCCTGAAAACTCCCAAGAACTGGCTCAGTTGGCCGTACGGCCGGGACCAGCTACCCGCAGGACAGAAGCAGCAAGAGGGCTTCTGACAGCGATGAAAGAGAAACAGCCCCAGTCATACCTCCACTGGGATGACAAAGCCCCCGTCTTGACCGCTAATGTGGTAACGACGGAAGAAGAAGACGACGTACTCCTCGATATCCTGCCCGAGGGTACGTCCGGGGAAACGACAGAAGGTGTCCCCACCACTATAGACCCATCAGTCTTGATGCTGCTGCAAAGATATCAACGGGAAATAGATTCCCTGAAGAAACAGCTGATGGAGAAAACTGAACACTCATCAGCCTCCAAACCACCCGAAGTCCAAGGTGAATCATCCCGGGGAGCGGCTCGTCGAGACGACCCTCCACCACTTTGCACACCACCCCAGCCGTCAGAGCCAACTGTGACGACAGCACAACAGCGGCCGCCACAGCCTCAGTCGCTGCTGCCTCCGGTGCTTCCTCAGGTGCACCCAACACCCCCGCTGCTGCATCCTCCACAGGCGACCACCCTGGTCACCCCGTACCTGCAGCCAGCACACTTCTATCCGGAGCCAGTCGACCCCACGGTCGTGAGCCGGATGATGGTGGAGAGGATGATCGAGCTGAAGCTCGCAGAGAAGAGCGAAGGCGACTACGTCGCATTCGATGCCTACCGGGTGCCCTACCCGCAACACCATGCGGCTAAGCGACTTCCCCCGGGAGTCAACAAGCCGCCCAAATTTGACAAATTCAACGGGAAAGGTTCCCCAAAAGAACATATTGCATATTATATGACCGTTATGGGTGATCTGTCCACCGACGAGTCATATCTGCTGAAGTTCTTCGGGTCCTCGCTGACGGGGCTCGCATTTGAATGGTACTCCAGCCTCTCGGCCGGGTCAATCAATGACTGGTCAGATATGCAGAGGAAATTCAGGGAAAGATTCCATGTCACAGAGAGGGAGGTCACAGTGGCCGAACTCTATTCGACAAAACAAAGGGCAGATGAGACCGCCCTTGACTACATCAAGAGGTGGAGGAACCTCGGAATGAGATGTAAGCGGCCCCCGCATCAGGAGGACGCTGTGCAAATATGTAAGCAAAATCTCAGGAGGGAGGTCTTGGAAAAAATGATCGGGATGGAAATACGGTCGTTCGACCGGCTGAATAATGTGGTGGCCGAGGTAGAGGCTTTTCTAGCCAAGCCCGTCCCGCCGTCAGCTACCAGCACAGCCCAGAAAGGCAAGGCGGCGGAACGGCGCCCCACACCTAAAGAAGCGAATGCGCTTGATATCAAGGCGTTCGAACAACAGAAGGAGAAAGGCAAGAAAGCGGCTCCCCCGCAACCTGCGAAAGCTCCAGATGACAAAGAAGGTCCTTCGCTGAGGGACAAAATGAAGAAGGCTTATTCCTTTCCTAAGAATAAAACTCGCATCCTGTTCGACTGGGTAACAGAATACAGTATGGTCACTCTGCCTGAGCCAAGAAGACCAGAGGACCTCAAAAGAAGAGACAGTCCAAGATTCTGCCCCTATCACCAGATGCTGGGACATTCAATCGAAGACTGTTATGTTTTCAAAGACATCATTGAAGGGATGGTGAAGAAAAATGAGATAGAGCTGGGAGAGTACAAAGTAGACCCTCCTCAGCCACATGAAGCTCCTCCCCGAAGAGCAGCAGTCAACATGATCTCCCTCTACCAGGCACTACCTGAGGAGATCTCTGAAGCAAGCACACGGAGCACCTACGAAATCCATTTCCTGGAGCCCGTGAAGGAAAAGCAAGGGTGGCAGCAAGTCCCTGTGAAGCACAATAAGAAGAGGGCACCCTGCCCGAAAGAGGGGGCACTTATCCGTGGCGTCACGCCCCGGCCTGCTCCGCCAGTGATAGCGCCTACGTGGATTACTCCATCTGCAGCTATCAGAATACATGCACCCAACAGAAGGAGACAGACTCCCTGCCAGTGGTCAAGGAAACCAACCCCGGGGTCCTTCGACTGCAACACCTGATTGAAGGGCTAGATGAATATGTACAGCCCGAATTGAAACCCCTGCTCGTACGGGACTACGTCCCATGGCAGGAGCTGGAGCAACTCTCACTCAAGCAGACGGAGGAAGCTGAAGCAGCACCCCCTGAAGCGAGCAGTCTATTCTGGGGGCAGGTGCCCGCAGAAGCGAAAAGGAAAAAGAAGCAAAAGAAGAAGAAAAGAAAGGCCGTTGGCGCCAATAAAGCACAGGTTGTCTCCTGTAATACACTATCAGCCCTCTTCAACCTACCCGGGGAAGAGGAAGAAGAAGAAATATGCTTTACACCCCACACTGGGGAAAGCAAGGTCGAGGCCGCCACTGCTGCACATGCCACGCGGTCAGGCCGAAAATGGGGGCGCCAACCCCCACCCAACCACAATATTGTGTTCAGAGGGGAACAACCCTACAAGACACCTCCGCCGGAGGTCAAGGGAGTTCAAATCCCTCCTCCGTCCGGTCTATACAACAAGAGCGGGGGCAAGGCTGTCCCCTCATTTCTTGAATTTATGAAGATGTCAAAGGGGAAACAGCCTTGTCAAGACGCCAACCCTACACCCGGGGTCAATCACCCTCGGCCAGTGCAATCTACGGAGGATACAAATGCAGATAGGGCTTGCCCTGTAGCAACCAATAAAGAAGACTCGACAGTCGGTGCCAGTCGAGAGGGTGCCGAGTCCGAGGAAGATGAAGCAGGTCCGTCTGGACCCACAAATCAAAACCTTCCTAAGCCCAGATGGGTTGAGGAGATGAAGCTCTCCAATGTCCGGGCTGGAAGCCGAATAATGAAGCTGCTCAAGAAGCTCCCTGCTCGTTTTACGATCTGGGAAATTCTCTCTTTGAGTGAAGAAACTAGACAGGCAATCATCACTGCTCTGCAGACGCCTGCCCAGTTTGAAACCTGCATAGCTGAGGCTATACCAGAAGCCAGTATGACCTTCTCTCCAGAAGACATGCTACTGCCTACGGCCAGTCACAACAGGCCGCTATATATGAAAGGGCACCTGAATGGAAGAGAACTGAACCGGATTCTGGTCGATCCTGGCGCAGCAGTCAACATCCTGCCATATAGAATATACGAGAGGTACCACTTCAATGTGCATCTCGAAAAGGCCGGGGATATGCGTATCGCGGGCTTCAACCAGAAATGTGAAGTATCTATGGGGGTGGCAGAATTCACACTGACTCTGGCAGATTTCACTACAACGGTGCAGTTTCACGTCATTGACTCTCGCACCTCCTACAAAGCACTGCTCGGCCGCCCATGGCTGCATGAAAACTTGGTGGTGCCCTCCACGCTCCACCAATGCATCAAATACAGCCTCCAGGGGAAGGAGGAAAGGATATTTGCTGACATCCACCCATTCGAGGTGTTTGAGTGTCACTTGGCGGACGCCAATCTGTATACGGGGTCTCCCCGGAAGACTTCTAAAACTGAAGCCCCCGTAGGGGCATCGAAGAATAGATCGGGTGACGGTTGGTATCCACCACCGCCGCGCGGATATGTCAAGCCGAAGGTGGTCTCCCACATCACGGCTTCTGGAAATGTCGGCAGGGTGACACCCCCAGCATTATACCCCAAAGCTAAGGAAGTGCATGTTGACCGACAACACGACCGCATCGGAGTCCCGGCCGGCCTCACCAAGCCTGTCTCCGGCCTCGATGGTCCCACCGTCGAACCTTTCAAAGCTTGGGAAGTGGCACAGGAAGATGGGCACAGCAGCTTATTCTATACAGCTGAGGAGCATCCTACTCAGGAAGACACGGATTGCAGCCTCCCTGAAGATCTAGCCAACCCACGGGTTCCTGTGCAGGGCCTGGCATTCACCACTGATCGGACGGCCAGGATGTTTCAAAAGCAACACATCCCTCCCGATCAGCCTCAAAAACGCAAGGAAGCTTTCCAGAAGATGTGGTATCCTGTAAATCTGGACAAAGAAATGAGACGTGTCTCTCAACACCCGGGTCTGGGTTTCACCCTGGAAGACTACTATTACAGTGGGCGGTACGAGGTGGACACCATCTCCACCTTCTATCCAACTGAAGACAGCCCTCTGGGGGCAACCTTTGATGAATATCCGGCGGAAGCCGAACATGCTGAATTAACCCTATCCGGGAATCAACAAATGGAGACCTTGATCTCATGCCGATGCTGGGAGCAGGTCCATCCTGAAGGAGCGGCCTTTCAGGCCGAATTTGATACGGCTAGCAGCAGCGAAGCCGAAGATGCTCAAGGAGCAGAAGTCTCTCCCTCCGCAGGGGTCATGCTAATGACGACTTCAACACCCTTTCTGACAGTCAACAGAGCCTCGGTTTACTCCAATCAAGGGGAGCCGGCTACCAGAAAAGAAAAAGCCACTTCTGTGGAAGACACAACTGTCCCAGAAGGCGAGACTCCCTCAACTCCTGCTACCAATCCAATAGGCTGTCCGAGTCCGGCGGCAAATAACTGCTGGCCTGTCATGGCTGCAACCTCACCTACAAGCACTGAAGCTGTCCTCTCGCCCTCGGGAGCTGCACCGGCAATGGATCTTCTAATAGAACAATCCGCCCAGCCGCTAGCACAAGAGATCAAGAGACCCCATGAAGCTCTGGCGGTGTCTGACGAGGAAGTCGAAGTACTCGACCCTCAAGATGGTATTCCAGACTTCGTCGACCTCCAGCCGGCACCTCCGGAAATAGAAGACGGAGGCCAAGCCACAGTCGATGAACTAATAGAAGTCAACCTGGGAAATGAGAAGGACCCTAGGCCTACCTTCCTCAGTGCCCAACTGTCCCCAGAAGAACGGGAGCTGTACATCCAGCTGCTGCTAGAATACCGGGATTGCTTCGCCTGGACTTATAAAGAGATGCCAGGTCTAAACCCTGCTGTCTCACAACATGAGCTAACAATCAGTCCCGAAGCCGAGCCGGTGAAACAACCACCGCGGCGTATGAGGCCAGAGCTCATCACCCGAATCTGTGCTGAAGTTGACAAGCTCATTGATGTGGGATTTGTTGAAGAAAATCAGTACACCACATGGCTGGCAAATATCGTCCCTGTGAAGAAGAAGAATGGACAGATCCGGATTTGTGTTGACTTCCGGGATCTAAATAAAGCTTGCCCTAAAGATGACTTCCCGGTGCCAATAACCGAGGTAATGATCGATGCTACAACCGGCCATGAAGCCCTGTCATTCATGGATGGGTCGTCCGGCTACAATCAGATTTGGATTGCGGAGCACGACCGGGTCCATACTGCTTTCCGAACTCCCAAAGGCATTTATCATTACAAGAGAATGCCATTTGGACTGAAGAATGCTGGCGCAACCTATCAGCGCGCAATGACTAAAATTTTTGATGAATTGCTCTACCACAAGGTCGAGTGCTACATAGATGACCTGGTGGTCAAAACCCGAAGAAAAGAAGATCACCTGCAAGACCTCCGGATTGTTTTTCAGAGGCTGAGGCAACATGAGCTAAAAATGAATCCTATGAAATGTGCGTTCGGAGTGTCGAGCGGAAAATTCTTGGGCTTCATCGTCCGACATCGGGGAATCGAGATAGACCCCGCAAAGATCAGGGCGATTCAGGGGTTACCTCCACCAAGGAACGTCTCCGAGCTGAGGTCACTACAAGGCCGCTTGGCTTATATCCGGCGGTTCATTTCCAATTTGTCAGGGCGATGCCAGCCTTTTCACAAGTTGATGATGAAAGATGTTCCCTTCTATTGGGATGAAGATTGCCAGACAGCCTTTGACAAACTAAAGGATTATCTGAAGACTCCTCCAGTATTAGGCGCACCGGTGAAAGGACGGCCGTTGATACTGTATATAGCAGCTACACACAACTCTCTGGGGGCAATGCTAGCCCAGAATAATGAAGAAGGGAAAGAGCAAGCCCTCTATTACCTCAGTCGGAGACTGGTCAGAACTGAAGAAAAATACACTTATATTGAGAAGATTTGCTTGGCACTAGTCTTCGCAGTTAAGAAACTCCGACACTATATGTTGTCGCATGAAATCAGCTTGGTATCCAAGGAGGATCCCCTGAAATATATCATGTCCCAGCCAGCACTCAGAGGCCGTCTGGGCAAATGGGCGGTGATCCTTATGGAGTTTGATATCTCCTACGTCCCGCGCAAGGCCATTAAAGGTCAAGCTATCGCAGACTTCTTTGCTGCGCATCCGGTACCCGGAAACTACCCGTGGGAACCAGAACTCCCCGAAGATGAAACTTTGGAAGCCGCTCAAGTACAGCCGTCCCCGTGGCAGCTATATTTTGATGGCGCTTCCAGAATTGACACCTCTGCCACTGGATCGGTCAGAGTCAGAGCAGGGGCAGGCATAGTCCTGAAATCCCCAGAAGGAGAAGTGGTGCATACATCCTGCTCCATAAATAAACCATGCACAAACAATGAAGCAGAATATGAAGCCCTGATAATCGGGTTGCAGATTGCTCTGTCCATGGGAATTCAGATGCTGGAAGCATTCGGAGACTCCATGCTAGTTATAAAACAGCTGGAAGGAGAGTTCGAGGTGCGAAAGCAAGAGCTCCTCCCCTATCACCAGTTGGCAATTCGCCTGATGTCGAAATTTTACTTCATCAGCGTTAAACACATCAATCGAGGCCGGAATGCTCAGGCAGACGCCCTCGCTAAGCTGGCTAGTTCGTTGGCAGTCCCGCCAGACGTAAGCCTGAATATAACAGTAGTCAACCGCCGACAGGTCCCCAGTGTAACAGAGGATCTAACCGACGAACGGGAGATAGAAGTAGCAGTCGCTGAAAGGGTCCAGCAACCCGATTGGCGGGAACATCTTCTATGCTGGTTTCAACACCAGCAACTTCCAAAAGAAAAAGAACAGAGAATGAAGCTCCTAAGGATCAAGGATTCTTACGAGATGAGAAGCGGAACTTTGTTCCGGATTATGGCAGACGCCCGAAGGAAAATCCTACTCCGTTGCTTGTCGTCAGCAGAAGCGGAACAAGTAATGCAAGAAGTTCATGCAGGATCGGCTGGAGCACACCAGGCCGGTCCGAAAATGAAGATAGAAATAAAGAAATTGGGCTATTATTGGCCCACTATATTCAATGACTGCTGCAAGTTTGCCAAAGCCTGTCGGAAATGTCAAGAACATGCCAATGTGGCGAGGAGACCTCCAGTGCCGCTGCATCCCACTCTACCAAGTTGGCCGTTTGCTCAGTGGGGCACGGACGTGGTGGGGCCACTACCAGCATCTTCATCAGGGTGCAAATACATCTTAGCAGCTACAGACTACTTTTCCAGATGGGCAGAGGCAGTAGCACTAAGAGATGTGACGGGAGAACTAGTTGCAAGGTTCTTCCGACAAAATGTAATATTCCGGTTTGGGATTCCCAGCCGAATCATCTCTGATAATGGCAGCCATTTCAGAAATCAGAAGATTTATCGGCTAGCCGACAAATACAAAATTGACTGGAGGACATCGTCCCCCTACAACCCTCAAGCCAATGGATTAGCAGAAGCCTTTAACAAGACTTTATGCACGTTGCTGGCAAAGACTGTCAAGTCTAATAAGAAAGATTGGGAAGAAAGGATGTACGAGGCACTTTGGGCCTATCGTACCGTCTATAAAACCCCAACCGGCTGTTCACCTTTCTCCCTCGTCTATGGGTCGGAAGCTGTGGTGCCAATCGAACTTGAGGTGCCCTCGTTGCGAGTTGCCATCCAGCACGGACTAGTCAGTGGTGAGCAAGACAATGCAGAAAGAAGACTGGAAGAGCTCGCTGAGCTCGAAGGAAAACGCCTCCTGGCGCAACAAAACATCCAACTCTATCAAGCTCGCATGGCCCGCGCTTTTGACAAGTTAGTCAAGGGTCGAGAGTTCAAGAAAGGAGACCTGGTAATGGTCAAAAGAAGAGAAGTAATGGCCTCTAACCCCAAAGGGAAATTGGTCGAAAACTGGGTCGGACCGTATATCGTCCGCCGAGTATATGAAGGAGGAGCCTACGTCCTGGTGGACCACAAAGGAGTCATCCAGTTCTCTCCCCTCAATGGAAAACATATTAAGCTGTATCACGCAGCGCAACCAACCCTCCCCGAGTGATCGGACGGAGCTACCTTTTTCCTTGATTAGCGGCATTCCGCCCTAATCAAGCTACCCTTTCCTTGATTAGCGGCATTCCGCCCTGATCAAGCTACCTTTCCTTGGTTAACGGCATTCCGCCCTAATCAAGCTACCCTTTATCTTGGTTAGCGGCACTCCGCCCTAATCGAGCTACCTCATCTTGGTTAGTGGCATTCCGCCCTAACCGAGCTACCCTTTCCTTGATTAGCGGCATTCCGCCCTGATCAAGCTACCTTTCCTTGGTTAACGGCACTCCGCTCTAATCAAGCTACCCTTTATCTTGGTTAGCGGCACTCCGCCCTAATCGAGCTACCTCATCTTGGTTAGTGGCATTCCGCCCTAACCGAGCTACCCTTTCCTTGATTAGCGGCATTCCGCCCTGATCAAGCTACCTTTCCTTGGTTAACGGCACTCCGCCCTAATCAAGCTACCCTTTATCTTGGTTAGCGACACTCCGCCCTAATCGAGCTACCTCATCTTGGTTAGTGGCATTCCGCCCTAACAGAGCTACCCTTTCCTTGATTAGCGGCATTCCGCCCTGATCAAGCTACCTTTCCTTGGTTAACGGCATTCCGCCTTAATCAAGCTACCTTTCCTCGGTTAGCGGCACTCCGCCCTAATCGAGCTACACTTTTCCTTGGTTAGTGGCACTCTGCCCTAATCGAGCTACCCTATCTTGGGTAGTGGCATTCCGCTCTAATCAAGCTACCCTTCTTTATCTCGGTTAGTGGCATTCCGCCCTAGTCAAGCTATCCCCGCCCTTGGTCAGCGGCATTCCGTCCTGATCGAGCTACGTTTTCCTTGGTTAGCGACACTCCGTCCTGATCAAGCTATCCTTCTTTGGCTCTCATTCCGAATAAAAAAAAAATAATAATAATAAAAAATTAAATAAATAAATAAAAGAAAATAATAATAAATAAAATAAAAATGGGGTTAAAAATAGAGATACCCCGCCAGACTTGCTCCTCTATCGGGACGAGTGCAAAAAATGGCTATAACCCAGCTGGGGCGAAAACCCGAAAGGGCGTCGCAGGCAAAATCGGGTACCCCGCCGCGTGAAAACCCGAAAGGGCGCGCGGGCAAAAGCAAGAGGGGGCTGGCCTCGGTGAAAACCCGAAAGGGCGCTTAGGTCAGTAATGTGAATAAAAAAAAATTGAATGATGAATAGTGATGAACCATCCGCCGTCCAAAAGGCCACTTTCAAGGTCGTGACGAGGATCTTCATCCGATATCCCACTTATACACGTCCAGTGTCTCTACCTTTTCGACCCTTGTCATCATCGGCAAGATCGGTCGCTACCCTTCCGGTTTTTGTCATCATCGGCAAGACCGTCTACCTTTTCGACCCTTGTCATCATCGGCAAGATCGGTCGCTACCCTTCCGGTTTTTGTCATCATCGGCAAGACCGTCTACCTTTTCGACCCTTGTCACCATCGGCAAGATCGGTCGCTACCCTTCCGGTTTTTGTCATCATCGGCAAGACCGTCTACCTTTTCGACCCTTGTCACCATCGGCAAGATCGGTCGCTACCTATACCGGTTTTTGTCATCATCGGCAAGACCGTCTACCTTTTCGACCCTTGTCACCATCGGCAAGATCGGTCGCTACCTATAACAGTTTTTGTCATCATCGGCAAGACCGTCTACCTTTTCGACTCTTGTCACCATCGGCAAGATCGGTCGCTACCTATAACGGTTTTTGTCATCATCGGCAAAACCGTCTACCCTTTTCGACCCTTGTCACCATCGGCAAGATCGGTCGCTACCCTTCCGGTTTTTGTCATCATCGGCAAGACCGTCTACCTTTTCGACCCTTGTCATCATCGGCAGGATCGGTCGCTACCTATAACGGTTTTTGTCATCATCGGCAAGACCGTCCACCTTTTCGACCCTTGTCATCATCGGCAAGATCGGTCGCTACCCTTCTGGTTTTTGTCATCATCGGCAAGACCATCTACCCTTTTCGACCCTTGCCACCATCGGCAAGATCGGTCGCTTTCCCCCCAAACCTGGCAAAGGCCCTGTCCCAGGAACGGCTACGCCGCGGTGGAGCGAACACCTCATCCCTTCCCTGAAGGCGTGAGCGCTCTCCTGCGTTATTGGCACTCGTTCCCGAGTTCAGGTGATTAGCCGAAAGAAAGAAAAGACGAAAAGAAGTCGTGGTCAAGACTACGAAAAGAAATGCTTCCATTTAATAAAAGTGGAGAATACATTCTTTTGCCCAGGGCATCCCCCAGGGTACATAAACTCCAAAGACAAAAAAAAAAGGAACAGAGCTTCCAAAAGGAAAGGAAACAAAAAGCAAAGGGAAACCAAGACTACGGCAGAGGACGCCGGAAGATGTCCCCTAGTTCCAAAAGGCCCAGCGAGGGGTACTGGGTCAATTCCTCCAGACGAGTCTCGGTGGCTGTCAGCTGCAATAACCTCTCGTTGAGTGAAGCAAGTCGTCCTTCAGCCAGGTCGGCCTCCTCTGTCGTCTGGACTTCTAGGCGCTCGCCTTCCTGCAGCTCGGCCTCAGCCTTAGCTAGTTCCGCACGCAATTCATCTATCCGTGCCCTGAGGAGCAGCTGACGTTCCGAGATATTCTCAGCGGCGTCCCTCAGCTGTCCCACCGTCACCTTCAGTGAACTGACGGCAGTGCGGCAATCTGCCCTCTCCAACTTCACAGCAGCGAGCTGATCGGAAACCTCCCGATTCAGGAAATCCCGCCTGTTGGCGTGCTTCAGCAACATCACAACCCGTGGGGTCCAATCATCCATGGGGCAACCAAATGCCAGTAGCGGCCGGGAGAGGTGGTCCACCAAGCTTCTCAGCTGTGCATAAGTCAAGTCTGGAGAAGCTGACATGGCCCGCTGGAGATTATCCAGAGATTGCCATACCATGTCTCCAGAAAATTGTAAGCCCAATGGCGAAGTCTCGGGGAGCCGAAAGTCTACCCTGCTGTCCACCTCAGCCCAGATGTCGTCGGCCACCCCGAGGGACGTCGACGGCATAGTCTGCACGGCACCCACTCCCGGTCCGACCACTGCAGCCATATCAACTGGAGGGACCTCCATAATAACAACTTCTTTGCCCGCCCTTTGGGGTGAATCTGCAATAGCCGTGTCGGCAACAGAAGGCACATGCTCCTCTTGAGTAGTTTCGCCAGCCGCCAAGGGAAGAGACCCCTCTATAATGGACAAGGCCTGAGTAACATCGGCCTCATCCGCAATAATTTCTCCGGCCTCTATGTCTGAAAGACCACTAGGCAACGACAACGATTCTGCACCAGTTGCCAAGGCTTGAACCCCTGCAACCTCAGTCGGAGCGCTAACTTCGGCAGCCACACCGGACTCCTCTGAGACCGCTGCAGCAGCATAGGTCCGTGGAAGCCGCAGGGCAATGGGCCGTACAATAGGCGGGAAGGCTGACTGACCCACATCCGTGCCAGGAAGGGGTATGCGGATCATTATAGCTGGCGGTATCACCTCAACCTGCATTCCATGTATATACATCAGCCAGCTGGCTTGAAAATTAAAAGAAGTGCTGCAAGTGGGAATCAGAAAGCTCCATACCTCGACTGGCACTATATTTAGGCCTCCTAAGGTGGCCTCTGAAGATTCAGGCCCCTCTCCTGCAATCGGGTATGATGGCCCGTGCTCGGCTCCCAATAGCCTCGGAGGGCTAAACGTCGGCAGGTCGCTCTCATAAGTTGATGAAGCCCCGGCGTCCTCAGTCTCGGTGTCAACCATGGGGAACCCCTCGTCATCGGCCGAGCCGCCGCCATAATCAACCTGTTCAGAAGAGGATGACTCCTCTGCTTGTTCTCGAACCTCAAGTACCTGAGCGGGAACTAGGCTGCCAGGGGAGGGCCCTCTAACCAGAGCCTCCTCAGCGATCTCTGTCTCGGGAGCACCCGTTGGCGGAATATCTAGGGGCTGGTCCCTTGGAAGCCCTTGCTCTCCAATGACGACCTCTACCAAGGCGCCAACCTCAGGGAGCAGTGTGGGCCGAATGTCGACTGGAGTCAAAGGACAATAAACGGTCAAGACTTGACTAAAAATACAACATGTCACTGAGCTCTATAGGCGAGCTGCAAATTACCTTCTGTTTCTCGATGAGGTGTCGGTGAAGGTAAGTCGCCCTCAACAGAGGTCAAGGGGACTTCCCTCTCCCCGGCGGCAGCTCCGGTTACCGCCTCCAACCCAACAACGGCAGGGACAGTGCCGGCAGCTACTGAAAAGAAAGATGGTCAGCCCAGGCGGCCGAAACAAGCAAATAAGCCATGCAAGAATAAGAAGTCACCTTCGCCTTCAGGCCCTTGTGTCCGGGCAGCTTCAAATTCAGAAAATGACGGAACTCGTGGAAGGGGAGCCGTGGACCCTTCCTCAGCGACCTTCCTCCGACGTGCCCGAGTAGCACGGGAGTCTGCCCTCTTGGCTTTCTTAGCCCTGCTAATGGCCTCCCTGACCTGAGACCTGGTCCGCTTCCGCGAGTCCCCAGGGGGTAATGGCGTCGTGGTCGGAGCCGGCTCTGGAATGTTGAAGTATGAAGGCTTCTCCGCCTTAGATATCAGCTCCCTACAGTGTCGAGTCGCTCCCGCAGAAAGGCGGGCTGCCAAAAAAAAAACAACACATGAGTAAGAAGATGCACACTGAATATAGGAGAAGCAACTCCAGGGCTGAAGAAGAAAACAAGCATTACCTGGCATCCCCGTATATCGAGGACTGAGTGGCCAGTAAAGCAATACTGGCGCCTTGTCCCGGGAAGCCGCCTCGCGGATCAGCCAGCATACGTCACCAATTGTTTCACTTTTCTCCGTCAGTTGGGCCAAATCTTCATGGCCGCAGGAGGACAAGTGATGATATAAGCTCAAGTGGTCGAATCCCCAGCCGTCGACATACTTGAAGGATATTTGAAGCTGATGGTTCCGAATGGCTTCTAATGGACTGTCAACTGAAAGCCCATGAGAATGAAGTAGGGCGAATATCCAGGGGGTGGTGGTGTACAAGTCAGCCCGCCTGTTCTCCCTCCCGATGAAGGTCCGATAAGGATGAAAATGGTCAATCTCCGGGCGCCAGCTCGCCACAGTAGGAAGAGGTTCTTCCACTGGAAGGGGAATTGTCTGAAGAGCAACCCGGTCACTGCTGACCCGACACAATCCCCAGAGGGTCTTCACATAGTCATCCTTCCTGATTTCAGGCATCTTCGGGTCGGACTTGGATGACTTGCCCTTCACAGCTTTCCTGGCCTCTATATATGCCGTCACCTCGGCATTGGACCAGGACTTCAGCTTCTTCAGATATGCGGGATCAATGTCCAGAATGGGCTCCCGCTGGGAATCTAGAAAGCGGCGTTCGGCAACGTGCCAGCAGTCTTTCCGGAAATTCGATAAAAACCCGTTCGTGCATTCCACCACTTGATGAAGTCTGGAGTCACTCGGGGAAGACGAGCCGGGGTTGGCACCCTGAATGATACATCCTCCCGGCGATGAAAGTAATCCCACCATGTGCGGGCTTCCTCTGTAGTCGTCTGACCGGCCCGGTGCCTGTTTGGAAGATTGAACTGGGCCGCCGAAGAGGGAATTTGTTGGTCATACCCAAAATTCCGACTGAAGCGGAAAGGATAATACGGCTCCAGCCACAGCAAGCCGCTCTTTCTAAAAACAAGAACACTCGGGCGGATAGACAACGCCCAATCAACCAGTTCCGGTTCCAGGATGGGCCTCGTGCTCTTGCGCCCAGTCAACTCATGAATGAACTCCTCTGTCTCAAACAATCGGCACTGCCGCATCCTGTTTACCAGAGGACTAGAGCTGGCAGCCAAGCTCCAGAAATGAAGAACTCCCGGGGAATCTACTGGAACTGTAGTCAACTTCCCCCTGATGGCAAAAAGCTGATCCGCCAGTGAGGATGCTTCAGCACTGGCAAATTCAATCATCCGCGGCAGCGGGCGATCTGACTGCATTGACCGGGGAGCCGCTTCCGGGAATAGGGTACAGACCCAGGCATTAAAGAAGTGGAGGGGACCAACTATCCTCGAATTCCGGGGAATACGTGATTTGTGCAAATCCCCCAACATCTTGTATATGAGGCATAAAGCCACGGGGCACAGGGACAGCTTCGTCCCCCAAGCCATCAAACAGGCGGGGTAAATCGCCTCCGGCCTAATCACCGTCTCGTCCCCTTGGGGAAGGGCGAATGAACAAAGCCAATATGTCAAATACGCAGCACAATGTGTAACTGCGTCAACTCCCGTGGGATTCGGGCCGGCCTGTCGCCCTCTCCCTGAGATAGCAGGATATGTTGCTTGGCGCCGAGCCCTCTTCTTCCGCACCACCACTGTCGGAACCACTGTGGGGAAGTCCTCATAGTGCTGTTCCCCACCAAAGAAATATTGAAGCCACGTGCCCATCCGCACGCGCCTCTTTTCGCCGGGCTTTCGCGCTTCCCGCGAGTCAAGTGTCAGGCGCAGCAGGGTGCGATACGCCTTCATCAGATAACGATAGGCGAAGCCCGTGAAGTAGTTGCCTTCACCATCTGTCTGGTCCTTCAGCCAATCTGCGAAGCAAACTTCTTCATACGGCTCTCCATCTATCGGCAGGCCGCTCAGCTGAGAAAGGCTCCATAAATCCAATGAAGTTTCACCTTCTGCGGTGTAGAAAGTATTGTACTCTGGGCAGAAGACTTCAATCATCCCGCAGCATAGGCCTCGGGAGATCGGGTATCTATACCGGGAAGCGTATACACTCTGATAAATTCCGGCGTGCACCAAGATGGGGGCGTATTGCCGCAACACAAAGTCAGTGAATTCAACCGCTCCCGGTCTGAAGGCGTGAGCATCGGTGGCTTTGAGCTCTCCAAACCACCCCACTGAAATTTGATGTTTGAACCGGACCGCCAAGCAGTCCAAAAGAAAAGGCTCATCTCGATATCCCCAATGGAGCGGTGCGAGGAACAGACCATATATGGGTTTCTCCCTGTCAACACGGCCAGCAGTTTCGTTCCAGCGAGCTGGTGTGTACTGTGGTGCTCTCGTCAGCATCCCGGCCTCCGGAGACAGTTCCTGCACCCCTAGCACTGCTCCCCACTTCCTGGGCTCACCCGGGATGTACATGGGTATACCGCAGATGACAGATTCGGCCAAGCTGTCTCGCTCCGCCAGCAGCGCTCCTTCAGCTCGGCGGACCAGGATTAAATCACGCTTCCCGCCGAGGTTGAAGCGCTCGAGAAACGCCATCAGGTGCTTGTCTTTGGGGTGATCCTGTCTGATATTGCCCCCTCGGTCATATCTGAATTGGTTGCCGTCGAGGATCAATAAATGGCCGGTGTCGACTGTGTCAGTTTCTGAGTCCGAAGACTCAGCCACCACGGCTACACGTCGGAGCCCCCGATCAAGGGAATGGACGTTCCCCCATGTCACGGCGACCCGAGATACAGAGGAAGAAGAGCTGGAAGCCATGTTATCTGCAAAACAGAACCCGGAAAAGAACAAACAAAAGTCAGAAATTAGTGGATCGAAACAATATTTCTGACGAAATTTCGGCAGCATCTCCTCAGCTCGAGGGTTTGCCAAAAAGAAAGCGGAAGCCGTCCACAGAGGGAGCAGCCCCTAAAAGCAGCCATAGGCATTAAGCCAAGGCCGAATGGGACACCCGAGGGATCTAGCTCCGAGGACAAGTCCTACAAAGAGCCTCCCGGGGCCCGAAGAATGGGTTCAAAACCCGAAGCAATAAACCACTCAACTCACCTACTCACAGGCGAAAATCGCCCGAGCTCAGAGCTCACTCGGCGCCGCGAGAGATGGAGAGAGGAATGAGGAGAGAGAAAAAAATATTGCAAATGAAGACTGAAGAAGAAAAAATGGAGAAGAGAGCCTTTTATAGGCCCCCCCTCTCATCTCGTTAAAACGGCGCGCCCCGGAGCGCGCCGTTTTAAGCAAATGGCGCGCCGGGGAGGGCGCGCCGTTTTAACTCCAGAAAGGGGTAGGGCGCGCCGTAAAGGCCGCGCCGTTTTAACCCCGAAGGCC
Organism: Amorphophallus konjac; assembly: GCA_022559845.1. Taxonomy (NCBI): domain Eukaryota; kingdom Viridiplantae; phylum Streptophyta; class Magnoliopsida; order Alismatales; family Araceae; genus Amorphophallus; species Amorphophallus konjac. The sequence continues at coordinate 411,343,395 of CM040122.1, read as the reverse complement.
CAGGGCGCGCCGTAAAGGCCGCGCCGTTTTAACACTCGAAGCAAAAGCCGCGCCGTTTTAAGCAACGCCGTCAGGCTTCCCGCCTCGTCCGACGGGCATCCGGAGCCAGAATTGAGCGCCGTTCGAGCTCTCGTCATCACACGAAGCTCATCCGTAGGCACTGCTGCACTCCTGCCTCGCTTGCACCACCCACGTCTGGGGGGCATTTGTTGGCACTCAAAATATGATCCCTGGCGACCAAGCCGCAAAGACGAATGATACGGCCCACTGAAGCACAGAAGCCGATGAAAATCAACTTATCGAGGGTCCCTCGAGCTGACGAAGCCCCAAGCCACCTTGAAGGGAACACCGGGGACCTCACCTCAGGAGAGTCAAAGTCAACCCGCAACCAATCGGCAGTGCGATCAAGCCTGCCCAATGATCCGGCATCGACTCTGTCATGCCGCTACCCCACATCCGACGTCCGACCAAGGACGACGGTCTACCTTATGATTCTCCGAAAGAGGAAGAATGCCCTCGGCCATCCACAACAAGGGGCCGGAGGTTCTGTCAGCAAGAAGATCCCGATCACCCGACACGGGTTCGGCTTCTCGCCCTAGTGAGCCCATTAGCGGCCGATGGATCGCCGTTCAAGGCGGAATTACCCAGGATGCAGTGCCATCCTGCAAGGAAGCTTCGGACACAGGTCCGTCTTGATGAGAGGCACCAATCACAGTGCCGAAAGTCGTACCGACGGGACACCCGTGTGTCCGGACCGGAAGCACACGAAGTTCTGATCAAGGCCGTTCGTCGCGTCAAGAGCTTCGTCAACACCCCGTCAAGGCTCCCCGAGAGCCAGTACGAGAGAAACAGTCAACTGGAGTCTCCGGAACCATCCCCGGACCCACCGGCCTGGCCGTGCCTGGCAAACAGGTTAAAACGGCGCCGCTTAAAACGGCGCTGTCAAACCGGCGCGCAAAGACCAAATAGGGGCCTTCCCCGGCGCCGTCTATCCGGCGCGCAAAGACCAAATAGGGGCCTTCCCCGGCGCCGTCAACCCGGCGCGCTTCCTGGGGCGCCGTTTTAACCCAAGGCTATATATAGCCTGTCGAGGAGAGGAGATCAAGAGAGATCCGATCGGGAGAAGAGGCGGATTTGAAAGAAAAAAAAAGAGAGAATTAGAAAGAAAGAGGAGGAGTCCAGAGAGAAGGGTTGGAGGGTTTTCGTCTATCTGCAGAAGCTCCCGTCCGAACCTCTCGGCGGCCGCCACCCTGCTCCATCCGAGCTCCCCGAAGTCGAAGGAGGCCACCTGTTTTCTCATTTGCTTAGGTGGGTTGCCCCGCGATTTCTCCCGGCGACCCTCTTCTTTTCTCTTTTGGATTTTCCCTGATAGAATGTAAGTGAGACGGGGGGAGGGGCGATGATACGAGCCTTTCCTCCCCCTTCTCCCACCGTTATTTCTGCCCCTTTCTCTTCGTTCGGGATGAGCTTCCTCTGTTAATGTAAAACGGCGACCGTGCGACAACGCCGGCGTCGGAATATGCTTGTATGCATTTTGTCTGTTTACCGTGGAATGAATGAATGTTTATGTCAGTGGGTTAAAGAGTCTAATGGCCTTACTCTACCTCTGCATCGCTGCCTCCTCTTCCTCCTTGAATTTGTTTTCTGTGGCCATTGATACGGCGCCGTGGAGGGTGATGTGCGCATGTGCACATCTCTCCGATGATCTGTGCACCAAACGGATGGATGTGAGCATGCCCGGCGTCGGGGTCATCTCTCCCATCTGCTTCCTTTACTCTCTGTTTACATGTTTACCTGTTTCATGGCGCGAACGAACTCCGTACCCGTCTTCTCCGATGCCGGATACGCCCTGGTACATCATGGGCTACAGTAATTTCCCCTCTCCCTGGGGCTTTTCCTTTCATGGAATGTCGAAGGTTTCTCCGTCAGAGATATGCGCATGTATGTCTTACTGGTCGACCCTGGGCCTGTCCGTTTGCCCCTCCCTCCTGTTTCTGATCATAAACAGAAGGAGGTAAGGCTGTCCCTATAAGCTTGATGTTTGGTTTCTCTGCATCGTTGTTCTCCGAGCGTTAGCTCGGTGATCGCTCTGTTAACTTGCTAATCCCTCTATGCACATATAGATATATATATATATATATATATATATATAGCTGTACGTATCATGATCAGTTTATCAACTGAGTGTGAGTTGCTCCGCGTAGTGTTACCGTCCTTTTAAGGAGATTCGGTGACTGGGGAGAGGGGAACATCCCCCTTGATTCTTTTATCTTGACCTCCCGGCTCGAGGGATCTATTTGGCAGTAATGGATCTCCGAGGGCCAGTGAGCACACAGAAATTGGGGGTAATCCCAACACCATAAATCCACAGTCCTTAATGGACTTTGTGGTGGCCGTGAGACGCGTGTGCCCCTCGTAGGCTGGCCCTCGGGGTTCCCTTCTCTACTCGGTCGTCCCGACTAGAGTAGTGTGGTGATTTGGGTTGCATGCCCCTCGTAGGCTAGCCCTCGGGGTTTTCGCTCCCACATCGAGTCACCTCACTCACTCACCGTTACCCACGGACTCGGTGCCCCTAGCAGGCTAGCCCTCGGGGTTTTTCCTATCCGTTTGGGTCTGCCGGCCGCCGTTGTGCCACCCGGCTTTTAGGGGTTTACTCCGCCACGTGAGTACTCCCTGCGTCTCCCCGACTATCCTTTGGGATGGGGAGATGCTGCCGAAATTTCGGCTCGAACGAGTTAAGCTCGGAACAATCGCCTCACGCGAGCCCATGACTCGGCACCGATTCCGATGAATAATCAACTTAATAAAATTCTCAAAACCATCCAAAATCTTAATAAATCTATGAATAAACCAACGAGGCCCCTGCCTCCTTGAAATCGGGCTAATTCAGCGCGTTCATGCGCGATCACGCTTTAAAACGGCGCGCCCTTCCCGGCGCGGTCTTCCCGGCGCGGCCTTCCCGGCGCGCCCTTTCCGGCGCGCCCTATCCGGCGCGCCCTTTCCGGCGCGCCCTTCCCGGCGCGCCCCAGCTCCCCACGCCGTTTTAACGGCCTGCCCCTTTACCTACGGTTATGGCGCCGTTTTAAGCTTTTTACTTACGTTTCAGGGCGCCGTTTCAAGCGTTTTGATCCCTGTCTTCGCATGCACTGCACCGGTTTCGTTCCGAATCGTGTCGTCGCATCATTCTAACCCCTTTCCCACTTATGGGATGATTTCTTATGCTAATCACAGAGGGGTGCAAGTCCTTCAACTAATAATCATCATGTAGTTCCCTTTTCCGGCTTCGACAGCCCGATATCTCGGCAATTAATCAAAGGTGTTCCCTCCTCGTGGGGGATGTAATTAACGTCATAGCCTTTACGGTATGGCGGACTGCTGGTCCCGACCGAACCTCACTCTCGCCCGATAAGGGTCAGAATGAGCGCATCATAAATCGTCACTCATGTGACTGGCACGCCCGCGTCGTCAATCAGTCAGTTGATTACTAGTCAGTCAATTGATTGATCGACCCGCGAAATAAATGAATGAAAAATACCAACGAAAAGGAGCGAAGGAAAAGACGGTCGAAACAGCCAATGAGCAAAACTCTGCGATCGAGTTCCCCTTTGGCCAATGTTATGACTCGGATGAGTCGGTTTCCAGCTCTTCCTCGTCGGTCGGGGAAGATTCGGAGGGGTCGCCTCCATCGGGGTCACCGACTCCGGGCGTCTCGGGAGGGCTCACGACCGAGATAGTTCTCGCACAGGCGAGGTCAGTGTCCGAGCCGGCCGTCACCGAAGGCGCCGGGGGTGACGCGTCTCCTTCCGCCGTTCTCGAACATCAAAGTGGGCCCGAGGCCTGATGTATTTTGCCTCTTTCCCTTTTTGTCTCTCTTTCCTCTTTTTAGAGGGTTTCCTTTCGGTGTGGTAATAAATGACTAGCTCTGTTTGAATACCATCCTTGCTGTGATTTGGTTGGCAGATCTTGAGTAGTTGGGAGGTGCCGATATGTCCTGCGTGATTTTCGCACGCTGTTTTGGTAGGCTCCTGACGGGGCGTCTTTCTGTTCCCTCATGCTTTGAATGTCCGGCCGCTTCGTGAATCCCGCTAGGGCGGGAAACGAGGAATTGGAGGTGACTGTTCAGGGGAGAAACCCTTTGGCGTGTTTCCGAGGGGGGGTCATTTAAGGCGTGTAGCCTCCTTTGGCCTATAAGAAGGACCGAAAGGCGCCCTTTCCTCTTTACTGCTCAGGATTTTCTCTAACAGTCTTTCCTCACTCCTTCCTCTTCACTCTGCGTTGTGCCCTTGCATTCGGAGCATGGAGGATCCTTCGGAGGGCGACGCCGCCGACGACGGGGAGCGGCGGGCTCCCGCTGTCCTGTAATGTTGAACGGATCCCACGGTCGCCGCGCGTGTACGAGACGGGTCCGACGGTCGCCGCGCGTGTGGAAGCACGCCGTTGGCCTCTTCTTAGCTCCGACGAGGCTTCCGGGTGGACGCCGAGGCGGAGGACGGATGGGGGCATCAGGGGAGCCTGCCGTCACTTCCCTCCGTGTGAGGGGAGGAGGCGTATCAAGCTCTCTCCTCACCGAGGCCTTCCTCCGTCTGCAGCCTCTTTCTCCCTCTTCTGCTCTTCGTTTCTTTCACTCTTCGGAGGCTGCTTGCTCTCTCCTTCCTTCCAAGGAGTTGGCAGATTGGAAGAGGGGAGGCCTTCACGGCGCTCCTTTTTCCTGGTTGTTGCCAACTTGGGAGGTAGCCTTCCTCAACGTTTAAAGGTGGCCTTCCTCCTGCAGTCCCTCTGTCACCTTTGTCACGGGCCACCCGAGCCAACTGGCTCGACCACCTTTTGTCCGAGCCTGTTTCCGCACGAGGCAGAGTCAGTGGCTAGACGCGAGGAGATCAAGACCGAGTCAGTCGAGCGATGACCCCTTGAAGCGGTGTTAGACGGATTTTTGTTTTTTGTTTTTTGCTATGTGATGTACTGGCATTTGCCTATCTGATGTGCCAATGGTTTGGAATGAAAATAAAAGGGATTTATTCCGTCCATCTTGCTGTATAATTTCAAAAAAAGAATTTGAGTAGTGCGGCTGCGTTCCATGTCCGAGGAATAGGTTCCCCTTCCATTGTCGCTAACCTGTACGCACATTTTCCGAGCGTCTCGACCACTCGGTAGGGGCCTTCCCAGTTAGGGGACAGCTTGCCCGCCGCCTCTAGTGGTCGAGAGGCTTCGGCCTTCCTGAGGACGAAGTCCCCCGGTTGGAAACGTCTGTCTCAGACCTTGGCGTTGTAGTATCGAGTGAGGCGGCGCTGGTACTCCATTGCCCGGACGTTCGCGATCTCTCGGAGTTCGTCTGCTAGGTCGAGGTTCTCGAGCAATTTTTGCCCGTTTGCCTCGAGTGAGAAGCTGATCACTCGGAGAGACGGATTGGCGATCTCCAATGGAACGACGGCTTCGGTGCCATATACCAACTGAAAAGGGGTTTCACCGGTTGCCGTCCTGGGGGTTGTTCGGTGTGACCACAGTACGCTAGGCAATTCCTCGAGCCAGCTACCCTTAGCCTTGCCGAGTCTGGTTTTTATGCCTTTCAAGATAGTCTTGTTGGCATTTTCAACCTGCCCGTTGGCCTGAGGGTGGACGACCGAAGTGAAGTGGTTACGGATATTTAGGTCGGCGCATTTGTCTCGGAAGTACCGAGAGTCAAATTGCCGACCGTTATCGCTTACTATCACTCGGGGGATGCCAAAGCGACAGATGATCAATTTCCAAACAAAGCCCCAAACGACTGTCTCGGTGATCCTTGTCGTAGCCTCGACCTCGATCCACTTGGTGAAGTAGTCGATGGCGACGATGATGAACTTCTTCTGGGACTGGGCCGTTGGGAATGGCCCAAGGATATCGATTCCCCACCGAGCGAAAGGGTAAGGCTCGGCTAGGGTGACAAGTTCCGTAGCCGGCTGATGGACCAAGTGGTCGAACCGCTGGCATCGGTCGCACTGTTGAGCATAGGCCGAGCAGTCGCGCTGCAGGGTGGGCCACCAGTACCCCTGTCGTAACAGGATTCTGGCCAGCGACCTTGCCCCTGAGTGCGCTCCGCACAGGCCTTCATGAATCTCTTGGATGGCTCGGCCTGCCTCGTCGGGACCGAGGCACTTCAGGAGGGGACCGGAGAACGATCTTCGGTAGAGAGTGTTGTCGAGGACGACGAAGCACCGAGCTTGATACTTCATTCGGCGGGCTTCTCGAGGGTCGGAGGGCTCTTGGGAGTCTTGTAGCCAGGACAGGTAGGGGGAGCGCCAGTCACTTGGAGTGGCCGAGTCAACAGTGAGGAGCTCCGTGTCAATGCTCGGGCGCTCTAGCTCTTCTAGGAGGACCGATCGTGTACCTTCCGGGTTTAGGGAGGAGGCCAATCGAGAGAGGGCGTCCGCCCGAGAGTTTTGCTCCCGAGCTATCTGGACTACCCCAAATTCCTCGAACTATTGGGCCAGGCTCCGGACCAACTAAAGGTATTTGATCATTGGTGCCTCCCGAGCCTCATACTCGCCGTTGACCTGACCTGCGACTAGTTGAGAGTCGGTGTGGATCCTGACTCGCTCGACCCCCAACCGTCGGGCCATGCGTGCTCCCGAGATAAGGGCCTCGTATTCGGAAGCATTGTTGGATGCCTGAAAGTTGAATTTTAAGGCGTACTGTAGCTCTATCCCTTCGGGCGACCTCAGGAGGATCCCCGCACCGCTACCTGCCGAATTGGACTATCCATCGACGAACAGTTCCCAGGTTGGCCCGGTCGTGGTCGGAGGCCTGTCCTCGGCGGGGATGGTGCTTTCGGCAATGAAGTCGGCGAGCGCTTGGCCTTTGATTACTGATCGCGGCCGGTACGAGATGTCGTAGGCCCCGAGCATAATGGCCCATTTGACGAGTCACCCTGAGGCCTCGGGGTGGGCCAGAATCTTCTTCAGCGGCTCGCCGGTTAGCACGGTGACGGGGTGCCCCTGGAAGTAGGGGCGGAGGCGCCTTGCGGAGGTAACCAACGCTAGCACGAGTTTCTCGGTTGCGGGGTACCTCCGTTCGGCCTCATTGAGCACCTTGCTAGTGTAGTAGACCGGTCTTTCGATTCCCGAGTCATTTCTGACTTGGACCGAGCTGACCGTGGATGGCGTCGCCGAGAGGTAGAGCAGCAAGACTTCGCCTGGGACGGGCTTGGAGAGCACCGGTGGCGAAGCCAGGATCTCCTTAAGCTCAGCGAATGCTGTCTGGCACTCCTCATCCCATGCGAACGTAGCAGATGCTAGCTTGGGTCCCCTCATCAGTTTGAAGAAGGGCAAGCATCGTTCGGCCGCACGGGACAGGAAACGGCTGAGAGCGGCGACACGCCCTGTCAGACGCTGGACGTCTTTAATGCACGCGGGCGGGCGCATGTCCAGGATGGCCTGGACTTTGTCGGGGTTGGCTTCGATCCCGCGTTGAGTGACCAGGAAACCCAAGAACTTCCGGATTTTACTCCAAAGGCGCACTTGGCAGGGTTGAGCTTCATGCTGTACTTCAGGAGGGTGCCGAAGGTTTCGGCGAGGTCGGTGAAGTGGTCTTGGGCCTTGGGGGTCTTGACGAGCATGTCGTCAATGTAAGCCTCGACGTTCCGACCCAGCTGTCCCTCGAACATGTGATTTACCAGTCGCTGATATGTGGCTCCGGCGTTCTTCAATCCGAAAGGCATCCGGGTGTAGCAGTACACGCCGCAGTCAGTGATGAAGGCGGTCTTCTCGACGTCTTCTGGATTCATTCTGATCTGGTGATAACCTGAATAGGCATCCAGGAAACTGAGTATCTCGTTGCCCGAGGTTGAATCAACCAATTGGTCGATGCTCGGTAGCGGATAGCAGTCCTTGGGGGTAGCCTTATTCAGATCGGTGAAGTCCACGCACATTCGCCACTTGCCTGTGGTTTTTGACACCAGGACGACATTGGCTAGCCACGTAGGGTACAGGACTGGTCTGAAGAGGCCTCTCTCTTGTCCCTTGGTGACCTGCGCCTTGATGATCGCCTACTTCTCGGGGGCATGCTTCCTTCTCCGTTGCTGTACGGGCCTGACGGTGGGGTCGAGGCTGAGCTTGTGCATCACGGTCTTCTCTGGTATGCCAGGGAGTTGATCATCGGACCAAGCAAAGATCCGGACGTACCCAGAAAGAAATTTCTTGTATTGCTGCTGTTCCTTGGGTGGAAGGTCGGCTCCGATCCTTACTCCGAGGGCCGGGTCATCGTTTAGGAATACCGTTAGCAATTCGCCACCGGGCTCGGCGGTTACGGTCTTCCCTTCGATTCCCTTGGGGCCCTTATCCCCCCCGTCCGGCCTTGAGGCTTCCACCGAGATGTTGTAGCACCTTCTAGCCGTGGCCTGGTTACCTCGGACTTCCCCCAACCCGTTTTTGGTGAGAAACTTCATTTTCTGGTGATAGGTAGATGGTACGGCCTTTATTCGGCTGAGAATTCTCTGGCCGAAAATGGCGTTGTACGCTATCATACCCTTGATCACTATGAAGTCCGCCATGACCGTAACGGTTTTGGGTGGGGTGCCGATGGTGACCGGCAGGCTTACGGCTCCCTCGGGGTAGGTGGCCAGGCCGTTAAACCCGTAAAGGGGTGTTCGGATCGGGCGGAGCTTGGATGGGTCTTCCCCCATCTTGAGGAAACAGTCATAAGATAATACATCGGGGGCGCTCCCATTGTCAACCAGAATTCTATCTACGTTACAATGGTTTATTGTGGCCGAGATAACGAGGGCATCATCATGCGGGGTGCTCAGCCCTTCCAGGTCTTGGTCGGAGAAGACTATGACCTGGGGCTCCCTCGGCGGGCCCCCTGGGGGCTCTAAGACCCGGCTGGCCCGCTCGGCATGACGCTTCCTTCCTCGGCTAGTGTCGTCACCCGATGCCGTTCCTCCGGAGATGACGTTAATGTGGACCCCTCGGGGGGCGTTGTCGATCTTCTCGGCGGCGTCTCGGTCTTCTTTGCGCCCGGCTGCAAACCGGGCCAGGTGCCCCTGACGGATGAGACGTTCGATCTCGTCCTGGAGCTGGTGACAGTCGCCGGTGTGGTGCCCGTGGTCGCCGTGGAACAGGCAATGCCTGTCGCGCTTGCGGTTCTTCAATCTCATTGGTTCGGGCTGGCGGAGGAGTCCCGAGTCTTTGATGTCTTCATAGATCTCGTAGACTGGCGCGGTCAACGGGGTGTACCGCTCATACTTCCGCTTGCGCTCTCCTTCCCGATCGCGCTTCTTGCCCGAGCCAGGGTTTGGCTCGGAGGCCCGCTTCTTGTCCCCCTCCCGACCCGAGCCGGTTGTGTCCCGGCAGGCGCTGAGTACTTCTTCGCACTCGGCGTGGCGCAGTGCCAGAGTCACTAGCTCGGCAAGGGTCAAGGGAGGGTGGAGGACCAGTTCGCGGCGGAGATTCTCGTCCCGGGTGCCCCCGGTCAGAGCGGTCGTGGCCGAGGCCACATCCAGGCAGGGAATTCTGAGGGCTTCCGATTTAAATCGGTGGACATAAGCCCGGAGCCTTTCGCCTTGTGCCTGTTTGAGGGCCAGGAGCCCCGCTACTGACCTTGGGGGGGCACTTCCGACGAAGCTCTCCTTGAAGACTCGCCCGAATTGCTTGAAGTCCCGGATGGACCCAGGGGCGAGGGCCCGGAAGCATGCCTGCGCGCCTTGGACTAGGGTGGCCGCAAAGGCTCGGCATTTAATAGGATCCGGTGTTCCATACAGAGTCACTAGGGCGTCGAAGCTGTCGTAGTGGTCGGCTGGGTCGCCCTGGCCATCATAGAGCTTGAAGGTCGGAATGGAGGTTCTGGGAGACACCTCTGTCTTCAAGATGTATTCGGAGAAAGGGGATTTCTCCTCATCCTCCGGGAAAGAGGTCTTCTGCAGGGCGCGGAGGGCGCGCTCTTGCTCTGTAAAACGTCTTTCGAAATCCCTCAGTCGGAGGGATAGTTCCGGCTGCGGTCGTGCCGTGGGACTGGGGGGAGCGTCGTGGCGATCCTCAGGACCGCCGGTGCTCGGGCGTGGAGGCCTCGCCCCCTGTATCCCTTTTCTGGGCGTGGAGGAAGCCTCTTGCTCTGGGGGCGGAGCTTGCGAGGGTCCTCCCACGTTGTTGCGGATGAGCTGTTGACCGCGGAGGGTGAAGCGGCCCCCAGCGGTATGCTGGGACGCACTTCGACGGGGGGGGGGGGGCTCCCGGACGGGGCGCGGGACCTGGCATCCCTCGCCGCCTGGGCCCTCATGAGCTCCACGAGGACGTCGATCTTCTTATTGAGGGCCTGGAAGGCCTCGTCGCCACCGTTGGGGGGTACCCCCGTCGCCGTCGGAGGGGGCGGCGGCCCGTTGGTGGGGACGCTGGCGTTGGAGGGAGGGTTCTGTGAGGCCCTAGAGGGGCCATCTCCTGCCGCCACCACGGCCTTAACCTTCTCGACGGCGGATCTCCTCCCTGAGCTTCTTCTCACCATCTTGGCTCTTCGTGCGTTTCCCACAGACGGCGCCAGATGAAGAGGCGAAATCTCGCGCTGAGTCCTGAGCGGGCTGTGGATCACCGGAAGATGAACTGCAAGACATGGAAACGTATCAGAGGGTACAGGGGGTTTCCCTGGGGCAAAACCCTCCGATGGCTAAGTCAGTAGAGCTGTGGTGGAAGCAATAATGGGGAGGAGAAAAGCTAGTGCGCGAGATTCCTCTCCACTAGAGGGTGAAGCGGATTGCTCAGGAGTTTGGGTATATGAGTACCTTTCTTCCCTTTCCATCGGAGGGTATCCCTGGTTTAAATAGTGTGCCGCCTTCAGGAGTCCTACCAATTGAGGGGTCTCCGGCGGGAGTTACGTCCTCAACGTGGGCTTTCATGGCCTTATCGTGGGAACGTTATCGCCTTGAAGTCCGGCGGCTTCTTGATTCCCCTGTCCGTTGGGGACTCTTAATGGCAGCACGAACGGATAATGTCTGGTCTGGCCGAGCTCCTGAGACGCCAGCCCTGTCCGGGCGATGAGCATAGCTCGGTAAGAGAGGGGTCGGATAGGTCGGCTGATGCCTGTCTCTCCCGGGCGGGGAAGCGGCTTGGGCCGGACCTTCCTTATGACCTGACCATCACTCGGGCCCTCCGAGCCTAGAGGCCGCCGGGGAGAGTTGGTTCCTCGAGTGTTTGTTTATTGGGCTTTTCTTTCCTGAGTGGGCCCTGTGGGCTGTCACTCAGGTGGGCTTGCCTCGTTGGACCCTGTTGGGTCTTGTTGGGTTGCTCTTTGGGTGGGCTACAGAAATCCCCCTCTCCAATATATATATGGATTTTTTACATATTAGTCCCTACAAATATGACAAATTACTTTTTAATCCCTAAAATCTCTCTATTATTTAAAAAGTCCTTAAAATCATGTAAGTCTCACAGAAAGGCCCGTGTAGTTCATCGACGTTAAATAATTAGATATTCGATGGAATATTCCATCCTTCCGTTAAAAAAAATTGAAAATCCTAAACTGCCCTTGCTCATGACCCTTTCCCAGTGAAACCCTTCACCCCACCGCCTGCCACCACACACCCCACCGCCTCCATACGCAGTCGCAGATGCCCCATCGCCGTTGCAATCTGCGGACTGCCCCCACCGGCCGCCGCAGACGCCCCACCGCAAGGCCCCAGCGCAGAAGCCCCACCGGTCGACGCTGACATCCCACCGCCGACGCCCCACCGGCCACCGCCGGCCCTTGGCATTACGCCCAACACGACAAATCGACCCTTGTTATTCTCCCCATGTCTGAAATGGTATGCTATTTTGATTGCTAGATTATTCATGCACGACAGGTAATTGATAACTTGTTCGCGTCGTATGCAGTCATTAAATGTTAGTGGAATGTAATTGTCTCGAGAAGATGTCGTCTCATCTCGTGTGCCGCCGATGGAATGCAACTGTAGAAGGGGTAATTGTCAGGTTTACGTCTCAAATCGTGAGAGGTCGAAAGGCAAGCGTTTCTATTGTTGTCCGTATGCAAATACTGACAGGGATTGCGGTTTCTTTGAGTGGGTTGATGATACTACCTATAATGTTGTGGATGTCAAATATCAACTGAAGGCGATGGAAGAATGCATGACAAAGAAATTAGAAAGGATAGAGTTGCAATTGAAAAACTTAAAATTACTGATGTATTTTGTCATATTTGTACTATTTGTCATTTGCCTATTCAAGTGAACGTGTTTAAGAGAGACGTATGCAATGTAAGTCCTATATTGGACATGTAATCATCTTTACTAGAATGTAATACCACTTATTATCGTTAGTCTTATATGCCCCATGTGTATGCTTCACCAGCTCATTTCCAGACCAAATGCCTGCGAGTGCATGCTTCACCTGCTCATGCCCGTGTTTCACATACATGTGTGAAGAGTGAGGTGTCTCATCATCATCATCTCTAGCCAATGGACATTTAGCAAAGTTCTGCAGAAGAAATTGTGCTGGACTTTTGCATAGCTGGACTTTGTGGTGTAGGTTAACAGAGGAAGCATCATACTTATGGAAATTAGATTTTATCAGATTTTATTGATCATGGAGTGACGATGAAATAATTCAAAGGGCTAATCTACTAGGGGTTCAAATTAGATCAAAGGTGGGCTAGTTTCTCAAATCATGGAAATCAATTAGTGATGGAAATTTTAATGTTCCAAAACTAAATAAAGGCTTGTGGGAATGAACATCGTCATTAAAAGATGTTCAAAGTGACTGTGGTGGTTGGATGCAGACATATATACCTTTTGTTAGCTTGCAGCCCATGATCCAGACAGAAGAGGGTGGAGAGGGGTCGACACCTCCTAATGGAGAGGTCGACCTTTTATGCTCTTAATAATCAAGACATATAGTCAAAACGGTGTATTCATTAAAAACCCATTCCATTCATTCTCAATAGGTGATTCCAAACATGGACAAAATAAGGTAATTCATGCATTGACAAAGAGGCATCTCGTTCAATCACAAAGGATTGTTACAATAAGTGCAAAAACAGAAACGACATGATTCAAAAAGATTCTTAATGCATGATATGCATGTAGAACTATGTATGTCTCTCCCTTTGTCATCAAGCAAAAGGGTACCATTCACGAACGCGGAGCAGGAGGCGGTGCTGACCTAGATCCTGAACCGGATCCTCTTGATTTATTCAAAGTAATTGCCGTTGGAACATCTCCAATAAGCTTTGATACCTTAACCCCCAGTGAGGTAAATTTGCTATTCATGAGTTAGTTTGTCTGCTTGACAGATGCTTGAATATGTGCAATCTGTGTATTTATGTCCGTAGCCCAGTGCTGCATAGTGTTGAATAAATGATCGAAGTGAGCTGTGACTGTAGAGGGAATATCAGAGCTGGAGCCGACTGGATGCTGGGAACTAAGCTACGAGGAGATGTGAACTACTGCATCCTGGAACTGTGAATGTTGAACAGAAAGCTCTTGAATTTGCTGTTGAAGTTCAGTGTTTTTCATCTGAGTGTCTGCACGGAATTCCTTAAGTTCATGCATAATAGGAAGCAGCTGTGCACTGACATATACTAGCTAGTTGGGTATGAATAAGCTCTTGATTGCAGTTCAGCTTAAAAATTTCACTTTTCATGACAGTAAATTGCTCCTGCATATATTTCATCATATGGGAATGAAGAGAATGATCAGAGCTTGTGCCGGCTTGATCTGGTGCAGATGTTTGTGTATGGAACTCTGGAGGTGCATCTGACTCTCTGAATATCTGAGGAGGTGAAGAGGGTGGAGAAGTTCCAAAAGGAACTATAGGTCCAATGTGTGTCTGGAGTAGCCTGAGGTTTGGTTGAGGGAACTATTGGACCTTGTAATGTCGCATAGCCTGGAAGATATCTTACTATCCTGTTTCATTTCTTCTTGTAATGCATAAACGTGTCAATAAATTTCTGACAGTAGACATTGGTCCTTGGAATTATCTGAACAGGCTCATCTTCCAATGGAATTCCAACATTGATGAACACAGCATTCAAGGCACCAGCATAGGGTAGATTTCTCTTTTTCGCAAAACAACCAGACATCACATGCATAACTATTTTGGGGAGGCATACTTTCACATGTTTTAACATACAATAAAGCAAAAACCATTGAGTCTCAATAAGTCTGCTTCTCCCTCCACCTTGTGGTGTGATGATCGTAGTGAGCATGTGATGTAGTAGGCCTTATATGAGGATACAAAAAAATGCATTATTTTGTGCTTCCACATTATTCAGCCACTCGTAAGGCCTTATATGAGGATACAAAAAAGTAAGACTTTTCATCACAAAGCTGCACTATTAGCAATTCTTGAAGTGTCGACCTCTTTTGTTTGAAGTGTCGACCTCGTAAGGTCACTCGTAAGGCCTTATATGAGGATACTAAAAAGTAAGACTTTTCATCACAAAACTGTACTATTAACAATTGATGGCTTATTGAAGTGTCGACCTCTCTTGCTTGAAGTGTCGACCTCTTGACATGTAACACAAAGCTGCAGGGCATCTTCATTGAAAAGATAGGAATGTATAGACTTTGAATGCATGGAACACACAGGTTGTACAGACTTAGTGTGGACTTGTGCAAAGACAATGTACAGACTTTGTGTGTACTTGAGCAAAGACGATGTACAGACTTGACAGATGTGTAGACTTGATAGGCATGCGGCGATGTATAGACTTGACTGATGCATGGACATATCAGCAGAGAATGTGCAGACTTTGTCACCAGAGAATATACAGACTTTGGAAATACGTGAAGCACACGATGTATAGACTTGCCACCAGAGAATGTACAGACTTTGGAAATGCTTGAAGCACACGATGCAACAAGACTCTGTTCAGACTTAATAAAAAATCATGCAGCGCCCAAGGATTGCTAAGACCTTTAACCGTATAGACATTAGCATGTAACGAAATATGCATTGAGTATGAAAGACTGCATGGCCTAGCACACTCATACAATCTCCACAGAACTAGATCATATGCATTCATGTGATGACAGTGTTGTTCTTAACAAAATAATATGGTGACTCATTCATGTTGCTATCATTAAAACACCACATTATCATCAAAGCACAAGGGGCACAACACACAAACCATCTATCATTCATACATGGTTTAACCCCAGCACAAAACTACAGCTATCATTCATATCACCAACAAATAAACAGATACTTGTATCATTTACATAAAACTTGTGCGATGAGTTTACATTGAGGACAACAACACATAAAACGGATATGAATTATTATTCTTCAATATCATTCTTCACATCCGGTCAGCAACAACATTCTTTACATCATCCAATGTCCTGTACGTGTGACAAAGAGAGGGTGTTAACTATTAGAAATAACATAATATTTACCTACAAGTTAAAAAGTATATTTTAAACTAACAATTTGGCGGGGGTTGTTGGAAGTTGAACATGGAGGAATGCTGATCAAAGTTAATGGATGCTTGACTGTCCATATTTATCACCGTGTGCACACGAATGTCTCCTCCGCTAGTGCTGCTGGAGCCCGGTGCCTCCACTGAAATTGTGCGACCTACAAGAGTTATACTTGTATTAAGATCAGTCTAATTCTTATTTCAATGTAGAAATTTAACATGTGTGCTAACTTACCTCTCCCCCGACCGCTTCCTTCAGTACTGCCCCTGCTGGTACTTCTTTCTTGGGTGGTACTTCTCCTAGCCCTCCCGTGGGTCTGACCTAGACCAACCGTGTGTACGAGGGCTCTGATCATAAGGCTGGGATGCTACGTCAAAATCTATCTTAATGTGCTTATATTTCGTAATGTAGTCTTGCCCTTTGTCTCTACTGCTAAGTCAGACTAGGTAATTAAACCACGGCTTTCTTTGATATGCAAAATCCCAATTGGTTGAGAGGACAGGGTCGGTGGAGTGTGAGGTGGCAGCAGCGCCTGACGCGTACCGGAGTGGAGTCGGAGGTGTGTGGCACAGACCTGGACGTGGGGTGGTAACTCCGGTGATGCGACGTCTGAACGAGGGCGGTCGTACGTCTGCGACGGCAGATGGGGTGCCGTGAAGCGCCGCGGTTGTTACGTGCAGGTTTGGGCAATGGCGATGGTGCCTAATCGACCCTGGCGGTGGCCGGTGGTCGTTGCTGTCGCGACGACCCAGAGAGTGAAATCAACGGCAATGGCGACTGTGTACGGGGGGAAGGGAAAGAGGAGGGTCCGGTTCTGTGGTGTGCCCTAAAGACTCAATTGGAGGGTTACTACGGCCGTTACCCTCGATTAAGCGAGGGTGGGTTTATCTTTTCAGCAACTAGGGTAAAGTTAACTAAACTTGCGTTTAATATCATCGACGGTAAAAAATGACAGGGACTATTTAGTTTAACGGTAACATTTACAAGGACTTTTTAAACAATAGAGAGATTTTAGGGACTAAAAAGTAATTCGTCATATTTATAGGGACTAAAATGTAAAAAACCCTATATATATATAATAATTTTCATTTTTGTGCGAACATGAAGTCAACATATATATCTTGTTCAAAAAAATAAAAATAAAAGCGTTGCTTGATCAACTAGAGTACATTTAAATTATTTTCCAGATTATTTTTGCACCAATAAGTGGCATATATATATATATATATATATATATATATATATTGACATGGTCACCCCATACATATGATTAGAGACTGATCTGATCGCATGCCAAGAGGATCTGCATGTTGGCAACCTGCAGGCTGCCAAGCAATCAAAGGATATATCTCCCACTGGAGCACTGCCTGCCACTGCGCCAGTACTGCAGAATCACAACAGTGAAACCCCACAAAGCC
Organism: Amorphophallus konjac; assembly: GCA_022559845.1. NCBI lineage: Eukaryota > Viridiplantae > Streptophyta > Magnoliopsida > Alismatales > Araceae > Amorphophallus > Amorphophallus konjac. The sequence goes on along the minus strand of CM040122.1, from coordinate 411,326,601 downwards.
AGGTCACCCCCCGTTGCCTTCGTTCGTCATCTTCTTCCCTGCCCCGATCGAACCCGATCGAGCTGCCGGGTTAATTCGTCTCGATCTACGCCCGACGCCGTCTTCTTATAATTAATTCCCCGGATCCAATTCTCTTTCCATAAACACCAATATCGCCCGCATACACATGCATGCACACGACTGGGCTGATGACCATGGAAATCAAACATGATAACCCAGCTGTGAGAATAATAAAAACTCTGCAGTGTGCATGACAATGGCATACCATGCATCAACGCAAGACTCATTTTTCTCCCCAAAAAACTTAACGACTTGGCTGATGACCATGGAAACATGCGTGAGTCTTAGGTCAAGCATCCCCTTAAAGCCGCCGCACTAGACAGGACATGCAACTGGGTTATCGTATATGCTATTGTCCTTCTCACAATGAAGTTAAGCCAAATGCTCAAAAGAGAGGCTTTCATAACCTCCCTAGTCTCTCTCTAATTAACAGGAGAAACTCTTATGCATGGGCAATTAATTGAGATGATATCGACAACTGTCCATCTATTTATTTGCAGTGCACAAGAAACTTAATTGGGGGGCAAAGGCACAACATGTTCGGATCTCTCTCTCTCTCTCTCTCTCTCTCTCTCTCTCTCTCTCTCTCATATATATAGAAAGGATTGTCAAAACTTCATAAGATCAGAACAAAGATAGATTATGATGGAACTTGATTAGCTCCAACTGATCAGCGGCATTAATTCCGGACCAATTAATGTTGCCGACATCAAAAAGGCTTCTTTTTAAATATATAGTTGGAGCTGTCAGATTCTTTTTAATGATTGAGGTGATGATCCATTTCAATCACTTAATCTAATTTCCTAAACAAGGGCTTGGCGAAACAATCGTGCAATAAACTTACAAGTGGCACGGACATCGCAGAATTCAACATAACGAAGACTGCGATTCCACTTATTAAGAAAAAATTTACAAGATCATATATAATAACTAGCTTATATATATATAGCCTCCTCCATGCGATGGGGGAACTTAATTAAAAAGAGATCATATATATATATATATATATAGTTGTCCGATTTAATAAGAATGTGACGAAGTCCCCCACTCTTTCCATAGCCTTGAGGTCCAAGAAAGAAGCTAAAAGCCTTTACAGCAAAGCCATCACTATATGCATTCCACCTGATATTCTTGGAGTCTCCTGTCTGGTTTCTTCGTGGGACCTCAAGACTCAATGCTCTCACCAAATCACTGAGAGAGAAAAGAGTAACAGAAACACTTATATACATATATATATATCCATACATATTCATATATATGTGCTCCATATGTCTTCTAAACACATGAAGCAAAGCATAAGTTAAGGGGAGGGGGCAGCCATGAAAGGTGCCTCGAAATGCTTTGCACCGAGTGTTAAGATATCACCAAGGGATACCGATCGATGGCAGAAGCCGCACGTATTCCCCGCCACACAGCTCCCAAAGGCCTCGCCGAGGCGGCCTACAAAAGGCTGCTGGCCTCGCCCGCCACCCACCAGCCTTGTGCCGATCGAGAACTGCATAGTCCAGTCTTCAGGACACTGCTCCCCGGTCTCTTCCCACAGCTCTCCCACTGTTAGGTTTCCGCCATGGCGCGGGGGACGTCTGTCAGGAGCTTGATGGGGTCGGGTCTGCTGTGCCTGCTGATGCTGGCGCCCATGGCTGCCGCAACCCAGTTCAGGGTTGGAGAGTCCATGGGGTGGGGGGTGCCAGGACCCAACGCCGAGTCCTTCAATCACTGGGCGGAGAGGAACCGGTTTCAGATAGGGGACAACCTCTGTAAGTTTACATAGATCGCCACTGCACTGCCATCAGTACTGAAGTAGCTAGTAGCATGTTGACGTCCATTTTTGTTGTTACAGTGTTCGTGTACCCAGCTGATAAGGATTCGGTGCTGCAAGTGAGCTTGGAAGACTACGACAGCTGCAACACGGCGAACCCCATCACCAAGTACACCGACGGCAGCACCGTGTTCACCTTCGTCCAGTCGGGACCCCTCTTCTTCATTAGCGGCGTCCCCGACAACTGCAACAAGAACGAGAAGCTGGTGGTCGTGGTCATGGCCGACCGCAGCAACCGCTCCGCCGGGGCGACCCCGCCCGGGTCCCCGCCGCCGCCGCCGCCTTCCCCGGCCCCGGCGACGCCACCTGCCCCCGCCACCGAGGCCCCACCTTCTCCTTCGCCGGAGGGATCCGCGGCTTCACCCCCTCCCCCACCCTCCATCGAGATCGTGCCGTCGCCGGCGCCTCCTCAGGGTGGAGAAACCACTTCTCCTCCACCTGCGCCGAGTGCAGCCCCGGTGAAGGCAGTGGGCATGGTGGGATCTGCTGGTGCTCTTCTCGGATCGCTCGCATTCTTTGCTCTGTAATGTTTATTGGTTGACTTCCCCTGCAGTGGGAATTCGTGGGTTTTTGAGTTCCTGTTGCGAGTGTTTGACTTGTGGGTTCTCTCGGAAATAAGCTGGACTTGGTCTGTTATTTCATTCCTTTTGTTGTCCTCCTCCTCGTTTCTTCTTCTTCATGGGATTGATAGGCTGATGTGTTGTTTGGCTGGAACTTTTATACATTTGGGTACAAAAATAAATAAATAAATTAGTTTAAACTTCAGCACCCTGCAGCTTCTTCAGGATCTCTGGTTCCCTCCAAATGTTACTAAGGTGGATGCATGCCATGTCCACATCCATGCAAATCTCAACACCATGGTAAGATAGTTCAACATAAAATTATCAACTCTTCTCCTTCAGTACGTAGCATCCCATCCGGCTATCGAAGCTCTCGCCCCTTCAAGTGGTCATAGACGGCAAAACTACACAAATCATCTTATGAAATCCCAATTGGCTTCATCTACATGGGATGATCAGCGGATTAGGGGAAAAAATTAGATCTACATATATATTATTGTGGTTCGGAGTTGATCCGGTTAAATATATATTTCGTTTTCTTCACCTGTTGGTGACATGGATTGGATCGCGGGAGAGCTCCATCCACATGACAGATTAGAACGGGTGATGTTTGGAGTAGATTCAAAGAAAAAAATATCATTTTTAACATTAAAAGTTATGTATGCCGCAATAAAATATCTTCAAGAATGTATGGATATTGGAGTATCATACAGTGAGTGCTATTGCTCAAAATTTTAGCTAGTCTGTACTCTGTACTCAAAAAGGAAAATAACTGAAAAGGACAATTGAAAACGAAGATTATTCGAAGCCTTGTTATATATGGACTTTTATGCGTTTCGTCTCTCTTGGGTCATCACATCTCAATTGTCCGATTGCAGATTCTATGTTTAACGAGGGGAACAACAACCAAATGGCCTACATATTCTTAAACGATGTATAACGATTTTTGAATTATTTAGATACAATTTATTAATTATTATAAAAGTTTAGGTCACCGAGGATATTAACTGCTTTACAAATGTGAGATCCATTTCAATCCATAGGTTGTGGATAGAAGTGAATCAGAGAAAGCTTGAATTTAGGCTCATTCATAGGCCGATCCACAAGAACTAGGCGAGAAATTTTAACCCAAACACTAATTTAAGTTAGATAATGACTAGCTGCACACCCAATTGTAGTGCACACCTTGAGTGCGCACCAAGTTTTCTTATTTTTCTTTATGTCTTGACATTGAGGCTAAGCTGAGCTATAATATGTCCATACAAGAGACACCCCAATCCGATGGCTAGAGAAAATTTTAAAAAAATGATAGTAACAAAAAATAAAAATGGCTGAGCTGATCTTTCATTTTTTTAATTTTTTCTAGTTGCCCGATTTGAGTGCACCTTTGTATGAACACGTAGTTCAACTTAGCCCCAACGACAAGACATAAATATAAAAAATATATATATAAAAAGAAAACTTGGTGCACGCGCAAACTGTGCAGTATCATTGTGTGTGCAGCCAGGTATGCTCTTCAAGTTGTAAGTTCATACATTGGACTAGGGTTCACAATCATTCACCCGATGAACTTGTAGCTGTAGTCAGCCCATATGACGGGTAAAAGGAACTGTCCAAACTACGTGCTCTAAAGATGGTTATTTATTTGTGACGTAGAGAATTAAATTTATTTACTTCTGACTTCGGTGTATTCGAATATATATCACCTGACAATAATTATTAAATATCTTTTTTATATATAGTAGATGAGTGGCCGTAACGATGGCGACAAAAGATGTCATGCAGTGGATGGCCGACGGAGCGACCAACCATGCGTGACACTACGGTACAATTTGTCCCCATGGCATTCAGCTAATGACGACAAAAGACCCTCCTGATCTATTGCATTTTATTAGAGGAATTTCTCGCTTTCATTTTGACCGTCCCACCAAGTTCAGACAGTCAAGATGAAGTTGATCTAGAACTTTTAAGCTTGATGTTCCCGAACTTAAAAGCATCAAACTTATCCTCTCCCACCATTTAATTTACAAGAACAGCCAACAAATGGGGCAAGAAGATGGATCAAAGGTGTACCACCATATCTTTCCTCTTGAAAATATTGACATCCATCGGCGATCTGTTTATAATTAGTTAATCAGTCAGTTGAACAGACAGATACATAGATAAATGGATAGATAGAGATTAGAGAGAGAGAGGCGGGGGAAGGGTAGAGAGGGAAGGGGAGGGAGGGGAAGAGTGAGACGCGGCTACATGCAGGAAGGTCACCAAAAGCAGCCCGATAGAATGCAGCAAAGGCCTTTGGCACACCGCTCCTTCCAATCACCCCTTCTCACTTTCTTTCAAATTTAAAACTCTCCGATCAAAGATCGACGACGCCCACCATATGCAGCCATGCCCCAAATCGCTCTTCAGCGGCTTCGCACGGGAGAGAAGCATGAAGGACGTCAAAATACGGGCAGACCAAAACACGGTAGAACTAAGCATGCTGTTTAGTTCCTCTAAACCTTTTAAAAGATTGTCTTGGTAAAAGTCCCTATATATTTTTTAATAGGCATACAGAGGAGAGACAGTGGCTCGAGAACAAAAGGAGCAATAAAATCTCATCTATGCATGACTACTTGTCGCCAGACATCTCCACGACTATGGAAAAAAGAATGCAACTTTCCTTTGGGATGAAATCTAATTGGAGGTGTTCTCCGCGATGTGGCACGCAGGCAAATTATAGCCAAAAAAATCTCACAAAGAGGGTCACATATGTTTCCCTAACTCAACCTTCTTCATCCATCTCATAGTATTATGTAATATTGAATCCAGTATCCCAGCAACCTGAAAGAGAACAAAAACCACAGGTCAATGTTTAAGAAAACTCTAGAAAGAATAGTTCAAAAGAACAAAAATCTACGAGTGAGAACGGTCAGATTCCCATACTAACCGTGAAGACACCACCAATAATGGCACAAAGATTAGTAATAAAATGAGAAAAGGACTTCGGAACTTCTGTTACTAATACCTGCATACAGGAGAACCAGTGTAAGTTCATGAACCTGAGTGTCGTTATAAAATATATAAGCTGCTATGGACTAACCTGCATAGGAGCTGGCTCAAAATGAAACTTCGCAACTGGAATATATAGACTATGCACCAAACTACTATGGGCAGTGTATTCATATTCCTCGAGCAACTTATGCTCCTGAGAAGATCTCCTTGAAATTATCTCTGTTTTTACTACCTGAACGTAATGCTCAATCTGCAGGTATCAACAGAGTAGTCAAGGATTTAGTTTTGGCAGCGATGATCAAAGAGCCAAAAAGCACAGTTTCCAAAGCAAAAAGGAAACAGAAACATAAATTTCAGAAACAACCAGGAGGATCAAAAACCAAACGTTTTGACTCTGCCCAAGTTATGGTCTAGCTGGATTGTCCTGAATGATGCTAGTTTCTACTTTTCAGACATGAAATCATCCTCAGACATAACAATAAATAGAGGACCTTGATTTTAAAGATCTAAACTCTCTCCTTTTTTCCAAGAGTACAGGGGTAAACCCCACTCTGGTGATTGGCTATTGACCTATCCCAAAGGACCACTGACAGAGGCAGTTGAAAACCACTCGGTGATGGGCCAAACCAGGCCAGGGTGAAGTCCATGCACTATGGCCTGTGCATACCCTGGTCCAAACCAAGGGCTAAAAAACCCAGTTTTAGGAACCAGACTAGTCCAGCCAGTTCCGATCCCGGTCCTGGTTTTCACAAGATAGGGCTGGTCCAAACTGACCAGTTTTTTAAACCATGGTTCAAACACCCAATGGGTAGTGGAAGATGGGAGTTGAACACATGACCTCATTTCCTGAAGCAAGATTCATGTGCCAACCGGCCACCCACTACACATGACCTCATTTCCTGATGCAACATTCACATCCCAACTGGCCATCCACCAGTATAGAAACCTATGCATTTGATTTAACTAAGATGAGGACTGAAGCCAAAAGAAATTAGCCAGCTATGTGTTGTCCTCAGTAAGCATGATGATATTGACGTAAGTGAGTTGCTCCAGTCCATTGACAATGAACCATAATTGAACAAACTCAACTTAGATTGCCATTATTTCAAGTTGATCCAGTTTTCAACTACAGGCAGCACATCTCCATCTAAACAACGAAAATTAAGAATACTTCAATGAACGCCGTTGGATCAAATTTGATAGCACCGGAATAGAGTATTGAAAGGAACTATTGTCCATCAAAATGGAATCAAAATAGGAACTGATTAACAAAGTTCAAGTGCTTACAGTAGCATTTGCATTTAAGTCACCATGGCTAGTCATGTACGAATGCCCTGCTAAACGATCATAACTTCCACCAAGGTATGGCGTTAATCTCTTCAGTTCAGAAAGTGTTCTTGGGGAGAGCTTTTTCCCAAATGAAAAATGTGAAATGAGATGTGACACATTTATCTGAGATGGATCAAACGAATGTGCCCCTGAATGAGCTGAAATAACAAGGTTGCCAGGAACCTGCATGGTAGAAGGGCAGGCAAAAGGATGAGTGTATAATCATGTATTATCACATAACCACATGCTGGAGTCCAGCAAACATGACTCAGACCTCAACATCAACTTACATTTATAATGATATCTACAAAGTAGAAACAGTTATAAGCAGGAGGAAAGCTGTTTCCGAAAAATGCAGCTAAAGAATGGACGGAATAATATAACATCATACAAATGTAGCTAAAGAAATCTTAGGTGAATCTAAAGGGGAAAAAGATTAAAAAAAAGAATTCAATGGTGCAATGTGGCATCATGAAACACGAAAGACTGCTAAAGAAAATGAAAATTCTGTAAAACTTGGCGAAATAATAAAGATGATCAAACCACATGAGAGTACAAAAATGCAACAGAGTACCATAAAAATAACCAATAAACAGTGTATCTATGTTGAAATCTTTCCAGAATCATAACATAATTCAAGAGAGTGAGAAAGACAGATTGAACTTACCAAATAGAAGAAGAGAAAGAGTAGGGATATAAATAATGTTCGATGTATCAGAAGCAAGGTAGATTAAAGAGGATGCACATTGTTTACAGAGGTTGCTAAATGAGGAATATTTTAGAAACCCAACTTTAGATTGAACCAACATATCAACCAAGCTAAGAAATTATCTTACATTTGGTAGATTAGAACTTAGCAGTGGAGAACATTGTAAAAGAGATTGAAATAGGACATAGGTATGGCCATAAGACCAAATAGCATGCTCATTGAACTAGAGAAAAGATGAATTTACCTTCTTCACGCGAACAAAACCTTCTATTCTGCACCCAGAGGTTGTTGGTGCAGGTCGTTTTGCTGTGTCTAGGGTTTCATTAGATTTATCCTCCAAAGCAAGCTTATGAGACTCCATTGGGACTAGTGCAACCAATGTCTCCATTGCCTGTAAATTGTTCATTAAGAAGATAATCCATTTTAACATGATATCCTATTGTAAAACTGTATGCAAATATGCATAGACGTTGTGTACAAGAATAGTAATGAAAGACAAACAATGAGATCGTCACTTAGATGACATGGTCCAGCATGGGTCATTCACCATGATGGGAAGAAAATGAGAGAGAAATGGGAGGGAAAAAACTACCCATACTTTTGATGCTTAATCATATTTAAATGTCACATACCGCGACAAGACTTTCCGTATCCCTCTCTCCATAATAGGAGTCATGGTCATGGTGTCCGTGATTATCCCTATAGGAGACAATAATCAATCAAAATTTAACTGAACAGAAGTGAGAAACATCTGAAGCAGTAACATGTATGAGAAAGATGAAAGGAAAAAGAGGCAACTCGAGGAAGCATATGCAACTGGGAACCAACTTGCTACATAACAGAAGCTATTATTTCTGTATCATGCTTGCTTTTCTTTACATATTCATTCTTCCAAGGTATAGAGCAAGTTCTAAAGGTAGCACCATAGTCCAATAACATAACCAATATTGCAGGCGTCCTATTTGCCAATGAGTTTCATGGTACATTTGATAATCCCCCTACATCCAAAGATTACCTCGGCTAGAAACTTACTCTTTAGATAAAGTTGATGTCAGGCAGGGCAGCCATTAAAGTCTGCTGACAAATTCTTTTACCCTTCATTGAATGAGCCATTCTCGCAGATGGAAAGCAGTTTATAACTGATTACTTGAGTTTTTTAGATAACCAAGCCACGACGAGCAAGATTTTCATATGTTCCTAGTGCAGCTATCCGAATTTCGTTAGCTCATCATGTCACCAAGCCATCTGTTTATATTCAGACTAGGCTTAAAGAATACAAAAAAAATCAAAGAGAGTTCTCCTGTGGGTTGCCAGCCACACACTAAGCTCCCATTTGTTGTGAAGAGACATCATACATAGATACCAGGCTGCGGCTGATAGTGCTGACATTTGAGAGTAGGTTACCAAAAATCCCCCCGAAACCAATTCATGATGAAAATGCAGGGAAGGGACAGAGGGGTTCCTCCTATATCTGGTGGCACTGCTTATGGCAAGGATTGGGAGGGCCTCATTTAGAGACGGAGAAAGGGTTGACATGTTAGAAAGTAAGAATTCTACCATATGAAGGCTGATTGGTGCTTTTCCAGGCAGTTCTTTCTAGCTTACCCATTTATCTTTATCACTCTTCCACCTGTCAAAGATGGTTGCCTGGAACATGGACTGTATTTAGGAAAGTTTCTTGCGCATGACATTGGAGGGAGATGTAGGATTGGCATATTATTTGTTGGGATAGGTCCTTGTTGCACCCGGGATTTATTCCAACCAAAATCGGCATGGCTGCCATAGTAACCTCGTATTGGTCGAGGTCTACAAATATTTGGCGTATCGCCTCTTCATGGAATACCTCCACACACGGGTTTAACATGTGGCGTATCGCCTCCCCCGTGGAGTACCTCCATACATTTAAGGCCTCATAGCCTACCTATTGCTGCAATTACAGACCTCTCGCATCAAAAAGGGGTGGTCGAGAATCGGCCTAAACCCATCACGATTGTCAAGATCGTGTGATGTCGGGAAAAATCCCTAGGGGATAAAGTCTCCCTCCTTTGAACGTGTGACTACGGGCAAGGGAAGCAACTACAAAAGTAAAGGAGACACAAGAGAAGGTCTACGCACCGCAATCGAAGTCCCTCGCACGTGTACCACGAAGCACGGACAACAACAAGTCTCCCCCTTGCTGCTTACGGCATAAGGAAGACGACAAACGAACAAGGAGGTGCTTCCCCTCTCTCTTCTCCACGAGGCACAGCGAGAAAATGAGACTTCAAAGCCCCCAAGACCTCCTTTTATTGAAACCAGACGGGGAGGAGACCCGTCCGGGGTCCGGGGGACCCGTATGGGGTCGCCCTCACCCAGGCGGGTCCGCCCGGAGGCTGGCAAGCCCGCGCGGGGTCGCGGGCAGGCCCCCTGGGCCGCGCGACCCCGGGCAGGTCCCGCCCGGGGTCCGCGACCCCGGGGAGGCCCGCCGGGGGCCTGCGACCCCGGGTGGGTCCCCCGGGGATCGCGCGACCCCGGGTGGGGCCCGAGGACCTCCCACCCTGGGGAGGTCCTCTCTCCCGCGCAGAAACTAAAAAAAATTTAAAAAAAAAGACCTCCCCGGGGTCATTTTAACCCCATTCAACCCGTACGGGTTCGGACGACCCCGAGGAGGTTCCTACTTCTATAAATAGACCCCCAGAGGTCCAGAAAAAAGGATCTACGATCGACAGACATGCTACAACCTACGGAGCATTGCATTGGAGCATTTCATTCGTTTGTTCGTTTGTTTTGGCCCGTGAGGGGTAAGTCCCCGGGTCTTGTGTATATGCCCCTATGAGGGTATTTTTGTAATTACACCCCTCAGTGGGCCATGTTTGTAAGTTTCTACGTCTCGGGACGACTAAATTAAGTAGTTCCACCCACGTAACGGGGAATTACAAAAATATCCTCTCTAGGGCCCGAGAAACGCAAATGTCCTGTAATTTACAGTTCTACCCTGCAACTTTTGTAATTGGGGCTACGCCCCTGTCTCCCGCGTTAGCGCGGACTTCTGTACAGTCCACAACTCGCCGACAATCCTTGTACTCATTTGGAATACAAAAATTGCTCAACAATGCTCTGTGTATTCCTTCGGGGAAAAATTATAAGAAAACCCCCGGCTTTCACAAAATTGCATATATACCCCTCCTTCGACCAAATTGACATTTATGTGTCTTCTACGAAGCCTCTTGTCATTCTTTTGGTCCAGAAATGTTGTCAGCTCAGTCCGACACTCAGATGTCATCCCAACCCTAGGTCTGTGTGGGGTACGATAAAATTATCAAAATACCCCTGCGACCTAAAAACGGCCTACCAGCCCCCGTAACCCTCCAGAAAGAGCCTCAGCGCCTCGGGAAGCCAGGAACCTGATCCTGTTTCCGTTCCAGTCCAGAAATTTCAGAAATATCCCTGACTTAGTAAAATTACCAAAATACCCCTGGAGTGGTAAAATTACCGAAATACCCTCGGGGTCCAAAAAACTCCCCTTTACTTCAAAAATATCCACGGCTCCCGCATATTTGCATCTTTACTCCTAAGTCTTAGGGTTTCGCTCAGACTTAGCCCTAATTACCAAAATACCCCTGGGTTAGTAAAATTACCAAAATATTCCCGGGGTCCAAAAAACTTCCTCTACTTCAAAAGTGCCTATGGCTTTTTCATCTTTGCATTCATACTCCTAAATCTTGGGATTTTGCTCAGACTTAGCCCTAATCCTGTCAAATGTTGGTGGTAAATGAGTGATTATAGAGAGTCTCTCGTGGGAGTCTGCCCTTAACGTCAGAACCTAGGGAGAGGATGTTGGGATTTCTTTGGCAGTTAAACAAAGGCGTTCGGACGTTAGGCCGATGTAAATCAACACTGACTCCGGTCAGTGGAGAGAGGTCCAGCACTCGAACCCAAATCGTCTAATACTATGCGCACACACGGAATAACCCTCTCTATGCAGAGGAATGTCTCTTTTCAAAAAGAACATTTATTGTCTATTTTTCCTACGTGAAAATGTTCCGTGTCTCACAGTCCAATAAAAGTCAGGAGGGAGAGGGGTAGAGAAGAGGAATCATTAGGATTTCAACCTAACTTTGATGAGCAAATGGCCTGGGAAGATGAGAAGAGCTGGGAGGAACTTGTGGCTAAATGTCTAAATAGAAGTGGGGCATCACCCCTGGCACCACTATGATATCTCTAACCACTGGAAGGGCAACTTGAATGCAAGTGATGTGGCCTCCGCAGGACATCATTTTCCTTGCGACAGACGTCACAGACAGGATTCTTTTGGCAAGGTGGACAGTAAGCCAGGACATTGTTGGCAGATATTTTCTCAGTCCTCATCGGCATTTCCAGCACTCCTGATGCTGTCATAGATGATGTTTCTGGACTGATAGAGAAGGGAGGAAGCAGGGTACCTACCTTGAAAAGAAGCTTATATGAGGCAAAGGTTGCTCAACTGAGCCAGCTTTTTGTATTATTTCAGGGATAAGAAACTGTTCGGGACAGGAAAGACAGACGGCAGTGGAGATGGGAAAGGAAAGGAAGATTCACAGTGAAATCTCTGCAGAATGATGTTGATGGGGGCCTGAGGATGCCCTTATTCATCAGGACCAGGGTACAAGGAGCCCATTGAAGGTTAAATTCCCAATGTGGACAGCTGCTAAACAAATCATAGAGGCTCAGATTGGTTAAGCAAGTCTAGTACTTACATACGGCTATCTAGGCCATATGGGAGGAGAGGTTTTTGTATGTTCCATAGAAAGAATGAATCAGTGAATCATTTCACATCATTCATGATCATGCTCTGGAGTGGGCATTAGCATTATCCTGAGTAACCTTTCGAGGGAGTTTCACCATGTTATCTTGGTGGTCACAGCGGCTGTTTCTTTAAGACATTGTTCTTTTGTATATGCTGGACATTGGGGAGAGATATCCTCTAGATGGTCGCTGACTTTTGGGCATGTGGAGAGTACTTTCCTCCTTTGTATGCAAACCACTTTCAAAGGAAAACTTTACATGAGAGAGAGAAAGAGAGTGATTGAATACTGCATAAACAGACTACCAAAGATCTAAATAAAACCAACTCAGGTATAAGTAATTTGGAAAATGAACAGACAGACAGCCAGGATAGTGCTGAACCTTAAGGTCTACAAGTCAAATTTTCAATTCTCAGGCATCCCTATTGAGAGTACAAGATCGCTAGTTCTTTTAGAGACTTTTGCATTAATCACCTGGATATTTAACTTCCAAGCATACTCTGTCATCATCATTGTCTATTAATGCCATCTTGTCAACATTTCACGAAGACTTATCCCATCAACCTGCGGTCTGATAGATTTTTGGAAGACAAGGACCTGCAAGTTTGGACAAATTTGCAGGCAACTATTAAGCCCCCTAAACACCTGGTAATAGCAGTCAGAAGAGGTATTTCTCTTCTACTTTTTCTTTTGTATTCTTTTCCCCTTTTTTCTTGTTGTGCATGTGTGTATGTAGAAGAGGGGTGTTGCAGTGGGGGGAAGAGGGGATGAGGGGGGGATGCTGGCAACCTAGGTAATGATAATTGGTAGGTAGTCAAATTAACTGAGTCATATACATTAAAAGAAACACACATGAATGCACACTTGTGGATACCCTTGATCACCCACAAAAACCCAAGTGCCTAACACTTCCATGATTCTTTGAAGCTTGAACACATAAATTGCAGAATTCCAAAAACACCTGAAGCTACTAAAAATCTGAAAAAATCCCCCAAGACTCTTAAACCGCACAAAATCCCAAAAATACCCTGAAATACCTATAAAATCCCAAATTTCCAAAATGCCCTTGAACACCATCAAAATCTCAAAATCTCAAAAATTTTCCTGAACTACCCATAATTTTCCTGAAAATCCAAAATGCCCTGAACACATTAATGTGCCAAAAAAGTCAAAGACCGCATTGTTTTGTATATCACAATGAAGCCGCACAAACATAACATTATGTTGTTTATTCATTAGGCATCACTTAGAGGTAGGAAACCAAGAGTTTTTCTTGTAATAGATAAAACCATTCTCAACCGATGATTTTTCTCACATAAACTTATTTGATAAAGGTGACAATAATATTGAATTGACAAATAAACGAACATTGTGTTGATCAATGTATGCTAGAGATTGTACATACTATAAAACAACATACTAACAACAAGAAGCTTGTAGTAACTCAATCACAAGCCACTGAGCCAGGCAATCGGAGAAGCTTACTAATGCATAGGAATGAATACACAATGGTATGGAGATGCCACTTTGTCAATTGCTAAGGCAAAGATGAACTGAATTACTCTCATATTGAAAAATGAGAAAAAGTTACCAATCCATACATGAAATATTTGGATTCATAGTTGTCTGGTGCCTTTTTTAGGACAATTGTATGGACCAGGCACAAAGACAAGTATCCAATAATACTTCACGAGGATTAGTTTGGGCCATGTCAAGGACGTAGAGTGGAGAGAGTTTGTGAACTAAAGGATGACAGACAGAACCTTACTTTAGGGGGGACGAAGCAAGCCAGATTGTTTCCAAGAGCATTACATCTTTGTGTTGCTACTACTAATAAATGAAAAGCAATTTTCATTTTAGTTTGTCTCAGCCATCTAACATATATAAGGATCTTGATGCTACAAAGGCCAAGCAAGCACTATTATACTTGCAAACAATAAAAAGAGTACAATTATTACAATCAGACTAATGGAAGCCAAAATGTCTTTCTATAATCAAACAAGAGTTATTACCTAACATCACTTCCTTTCCTGAAAATCCGGATAGATGGGTACCCTTGAATATGGTGCCTGCAAAAAATAATATACATCAAGATGGGACATCTGCTGCCAGAGTAGAAATGTCAAGTCCTTCACATAAAGAAACTGCTGCAGAAAGTACACTAAAAAGAGACTAGAGTATATAAAACCATTAGGCAGGGTATTTCACTGCATGAATACAACCGATCAGACCCACTTGTACAGATAAAAGAAATATTCAAAGAACAAAATGCAAGTGAAATGAACATAGACTGTGACATAATGTTTAATAGCATGGGTCAAGGAAAATGACTAGAGCAAGGAGATAAGTGTTGAGCATGCCAGCAGTTTTTGGTACCTAATACGAGTTTGAGGAATATTACTGAAAGGGCAACTTGCAATCCTTTAGAAGATATGATGCAGAAAATGTTCCATCTAGGAATATGTATGAAGGTATAAGTAATCCAAGTTATACATGAATCCTAACTTATGCTAAAATCAAACATATCTTTCAGTTAATAGTGTCTGAAAAAAGGAAGGCCAATGCAACAGAACATTCAGTTATAAAGGAGTTGCTTTGTAATGTGAATTCCCTCATCTCACCTCTTTTGTTTTGTTGGGGGGATGGTGAGGTCCGCACCGTCTTGGTGTGATCTCTTTGTTTGTATAGGGATTTTGGGGAGCTGCTTGACCACACTTGTACATCCCTTACTCTTTTTTATTTAATACAATTGTGGTACTAACCACTTTCAAAAAACAAAACTCTATTTGTAGGTCATTCGGAATGATCAAAAACTCAAACATGCCCCCTAACGAACAGAACATTCAGCTAAGAGATAAACCTTAAGATTCAAGAGTACTAGGACTTTTCATAGAATATGAGAGGAGGAATGATCATAAACTAGTGAGGAAGTCTCAACAATAAAAAAAATAGAAAAGAAAGAGGAAGGATTTAAATTCATCCCGAGTGTTATGGAAAAAGTAAAGAGAGATAATGACCCTATACTTCAGCATCAAAATCCCTTCTATTCCAAGTTAATGGTAAAGAAAACTACTATAAAGGATACCTCCTGCATAGTTCACCTTCTTGCGTGCAATCTACCTTCCCCAACAGAATTCGTTGATCAATTTCTGGATCATATCTGGAAAAGACCAAAAAAAAAGGAAATGAATCAGAAACACCTCGGAAAATCAGATACAAGAAAACTGGCAGAAGGTTAGCGGTGAAATGCAAATTACCTTTCTCGTATAATTTTGGCTGCCTTCTCCCATGATGGTTTCTGGAGAAAGCAATTGGAGTATTAAAAACTCACCTATGATTCATCACATTTGTGCAGAGGACTACAAGTATATAAATCAGCCAAATGCTATATGTTCACTTTCATATATAATTCAGCTAATGAATCACTATTTCATGTGAATTGCAGTTTATGAAGCAACATGCAAGATAGGGTAGAATATGAAAGAGTGGAATTGGTGGAGGAAGAGTTGATGATTGCGATGATGATGAAAAAAAGGAAAACCAAGAGAGAGAGAGAGAAAGAGGAGAAAGTTTCTTTTATCAGTTAGAAAGTTTCTTTTATCAGTTTTCTTCTTTTCTCTCTCTCATTTTTTTCTAATTTTCCCATCTCATATTGTACTAGGCAGACGAGCGGTCAGTTTTCCTTGCCCCTGACTGCAACTCAACTTATCTGAACCAATCTGGATCGGACATGGCCCTGCTCAACTCTGGTTCCAATCTAATTAATTAATCTCTAAAACCAAGACCATGGTTGCCCATGCAAAAAAGGTGAACCTACTTATGAACAAAAACATTGACCATCTGAAAGTCCAAGAAAACTAGACAAGGATTCTCATTAAATGGACCTGCAAGGAAAAATTAAAATAGATCTATAGCCATGGACCGTTGCGATGCTAACTTGTGCTGTAAGACCAAAAGTGAGATATGCCCATAGCCAAAATATGACCAGGAAGATTATTGGGTAAATCGGTTGAGTTTTGGATCCATTTCCAATAGTAATTGGAGTTAAAAGGGCCCTAGGATTGAATTCTTGTCTTAAAAGTCTCACATAATTCCCATGAAAACTTGATTTGAAGCCCATATTTTTGAGAATCTGATTATGGTTTTATTTAATATAAGAATAACTACTGTGTTACTATCAATTCCCAGAGTGGTCACAGAAACCCTATAAGCCCCACTTTGGCTGAGGATTAAAGTTAACCCGGAATAAAATAAGTAGATTAAGTTAATCTAGAGTTATTCCTATTTACTTTGTTTAGGATTAGGTTAAGTGAGTGGATTAACCCGGTACATAGTAGTTGTGATTTGGTAAAAACATGAGTTAAGTTTGGGGTTTTGTGTAAAATGACAAAAATAACCCCATTTGGTGTATGCGCGCGTGTGTGAGAGAGAGAGAGGGGTGTGGTCTGCGGGTGAGGGGACAGCGCCGGCGCACGCGCGGGCGGAGGGGGGGGGATCGGCAGGTAAGGGGGAGGGGGCAGCGCCGGCGTGGGAGGGGGGAGCGCCAGAGGGGGTGGGGAAGGGGCGACGCAGGCAACGGAGCAGGCAGCGCCGGAGGGGGGGAATCTAGAAGGGGGAAAGAGGCGGCGACGGCGACAGAGGGGAAGAGGGAGATCGGCAGGTGAGGGGGAGGGGGCAGCGCCGACATGGGAGGGGAGGGGGAGGAGGAGGAGGAGGGGTGGCACTGGTGGGTGAGGGGGAGGGGGGATCAGCAGGTGAGGGGGAGGGGGAAGCGCCGGAGGGGCAGGGGACAGCGCCGGTCATGGTTGGCAGTATCGGCCGAAACGTATCGGTTTCGGCCGTAACCGAAATGATATCGGACCTACTCACTGTAGCAGGTCCGAAACTAAAAATAATAATTATTTTAATGGTTTCGGGCGAAACCGATATCGGTCATTTCCTGTTCTCCCTCAGATCTGAGGGAGAAAGGGTCCTGCTGTAGTGCCAGAGTGAGGGAGCTGCTGAGGGGCTGCTAATGTTGTGCTGGGTGCTGCTGCTGTGTTGCATGGTGAGAGAGACTGCAAGGTTTGTTGTCGCCGCCGCCGTAAAGAAGAGCTGTGTAGCTGCGTTTTCTCGAGGGAGAGGTTGGGGTTTGTTTTTCTTTTTGGTTGGTTTGAAAGTTTTTTTTGTTGTAGGTTGGTTTTTCTATTGTAGGTTAATTGTAAACCATGAAATATGTTAAGACTCCAAATTAAACCATAATTGGTTCCTTAAATTTGGAGATTTTATCTAATTAGGTTTAGTAATGGTCAATTGAAGCTCAATTAAGCTTCATTGAAGAATTTATGGTGGGAGCATGCTGGTAATTAATTTTTATGAAGAGTGATTAGGGTAAAATTTATAATTAAGCCCTAATTACACCCTTAAATTTGGGACTTTTGTCTAATTAGGTTTAGTTAGGGTCAATTGAAGTTCAATTAAGCTTCATTGAATAATTTAGGGTGGGAGCATGTTGGTAATTAATTTTTATGAATGGTGATTAGAGTAAAATTTATAATTATATCCTAATTACACCCTTAAATTTGGGGCTTTTTTATAATTACGTTTAGTTAGGGTCGATTGAAGCTCAATTAAACTTCATTGAATAATTTGAAGCTCTATTATGTTGAATTGCATTTTTTCATTGTACTTACAACTATTTGTCTTTGACTGTCTTAGCGCAACATCATGCCTAGACGTGAACAAAGTCAAGAGCAGCAAGGGCAGGAGGATCCGGGGTGGGCCCACCACTCCTTCGTTGATGCTGGGAGAAGAAAAGTGAAATGCAATTATTGTGGTAAAGAGATACATGGCGAAATTACTAGAGGAAAGTAACATTTGGCAGGGGTAAGAGGAGAGGTGAGACAATGTGACAGATATCCCCGAGAGGTCCGAGAAGAAATGCGTCAGTGCCTTCTAGGCAAAAAGGAGAGGATGCAACAAAGGACTGAAGATGAGGCTGAAATTGCTGAGGAGATTTTAGGCAGAAGGAGAAGGGATGATGATGAGGAAGGCACTAAGGATTCAGATCCAGAGCTGACTGAAGTAATGGGGCGTGAACAAGTCGCTCGAAGGAAAAAAAGAAAGGACCCATAGGTTCAGGGACCTACTCCAGTACAGCTGCACGACGTCCTGACACTGGTGCTGCCCCGCAGAGAGGAGGCCCCATGGATAGCTATCTGCACAGAAGGCCCCATGCTACACAACCTAAAATCAAGCAAGCATTGAGAGAGGTAAAAAAATCAGCAAAAGTTGCAGGACATGCATTTAAAAGTATCTGCAAATGATTTTTCCATACAGGTGTCCCTACACATGCAGCTGAAAATGAATATTTCCAACCTATGCTAGATGCCATAGCAGATGCAAGCCCGAGCTTGAAGGCCCCGTCACGTCGAGATATATATAGGCGTGGCCTTGAGGGAGAGGTTGAGAAGCTCCATGACTGGGTTGAAAGCTTCAAGTATATATAGATGGAGAGAGGATGCACCATCATGTGTGATGGCTAGATTGGTACCACGAAGAAGTCCATTATTAAATTTTTGATCTATTACATCGAAGGTACAATATTTGTTAAATCTGTAGATGCATCAAATTATGAAAAAAATGTCAATTATTTATTTCATTTGATGGATAAGATGGTAGACCAAATTGGAGAGGACAATGTTGTGCAAGTAGTGACTGATAATAAAACCAGTTATAAGACTACAGGGAAGAAATTGATGCAGAAGCGCAGGCATTTATATTGGCTCCCATGTGCAACACATTGCCTGGATCTGATACTTGAAGACATAGGGAAGGAAAATCATGTGAAGAAGACAATTGACAGGGCACAGAAAATCACCCAATATATTTATGGTCATCCTAGGATATTGAATATGTGCAGGGAGCATACAAGTGGGGGGCGAGATATCATCCGTACAGGGCCAACTAGATTTGCTTCAAATTTCATTTCTTTAGAGTCTTTGCACAGGTATAAGAATGCGCTCAATTCTTTCTACTTTATCTCTATTGATATCATATGTATTTGATTCAAATTTTATTTCTTTGGAGTCTCAGCACAGGTATAAGAATGAGCTGAAAGCTTTCATGTACCACAATGCCCTGCGGGAATACATAGACAAGTCTAACATGGATGCTCAGATGGATTATTTGGATGTCTGTCGCATCGTGGAAGACAACAAATTCTGGGGCAGGGTCTCATGGTACATGAAAGTAGTCACACCCCTCGTGAAGATCCTAAGAATGGTGGATGGCGATGAGAAGAATGATATGAGATATCTGTACGAGGCCATGGACCGTGCCAAATTAGAGTTGCAGGATTCCCTTCCCAAAGAATATGTAAAGTGGTGGGAAATTATTGACCATAGATGAGACAATACATTACACCACAACAGGTTAGAGTAACACGGTTAGGATAAGCACAGGTAGGATACCATGGGAGTTAGCTTGCTCTATTTGGATAACTGCCACTTACTCTTGCTGGGTTAAAACCGAGTAGGTCGACCATATACCCAAATTCACTGAACAGCTCTGCACCGGACCTATCCCTGGGACCTAGGCATAGGTCGGCCTACCCCTTAGGTAGGTCGACCTATGGCCAGGTGGCCAGGTCCCAGGGATAGGTATCCCTGGGCATAGGTCGACACCCGTGGGTAATGGATATAGGTCGACCTCGAGTGACACATTCCGTCTCTTAATTTGAGCAAGTCACCCGCCCAAGGATATCTCATCCATGTCGACTTTAATCGTTTATCAAACTGGTTATTTTATATCTAACATTTAGTTAACTATACACAAATACAGGTTATTTCCTCAACCCTCGATTTATGTACAATGTCAATGCATATGTTGATGGCGAGGTGCTCCAAGGCACTTTAAAAGTCATTGTATCGAGGACACCAGAAAAGAGACTTTCGACCGAAGTAGAGGTTGGCTTTTATTGATTTTATCAATAAGACGTATAGAATTTACTTAAGTCATTATGTTAATCTATTACTTTATCTTTGTAGATGAACTATTATAGAATGAGGATTGAGACATATTCTGACTCCCAATTGCAATATGTTGTGGGAAGAGTGAGCCCAGATATATTTTGTTTTTGTGCTTTCTTAACCTCAATATGTATTAGTACATCTTACATTTATTTGTTTATGGTTGATGGAACAGCTGACTGGTGGATAATGGTGAACAACCGAGATGTGGGCAGTAATGCATTGGCTTTCATTGCAATTAGGGTGCTCAGTAAAACAACATCGGCAAGCCAATGTGAAAGAAATTGGAGCACGTTCAGCCTTACACACTCAAATGTTCGCAATCGGCTAAAGGCTGAACGATTAGAAAAATTGATTTACTGTCATTACAATATGAGATTGAGAATAAAAAACATGAAGTTAAGACAACAGTTGAGGGACAAACGCGTCGCAGAAGATGCAACTCCAGAAATTGATGTGGACGCTTTATTTGATGATGACAATCCCTTGTAGTCTTGGGTGGAGACACAAGAGCAGGTAGATGAGTCCGTTTTTGATGTTGATGATAGAACATGGGCAGAGAGCATACTAAATGAGGATGAGCCAAGAGATCCAGAATTCAAAAGAGCAACAAAGAGGGCCAGAGATATTCATGCGCACCAGAGAAGAGACCCAACTTTGTTTGTTCATGACACTGAGGAGCAACCTGACTTTGAGCCAGCTAGACACTCAGAATCTGATAGTAGGCCAGTCACTCCTAGAATGGTCAAGCCACCTCCATCCTTAAAAAGAAGTACATCAGTGCATGAGCTAACTGAGAGGACTAATGCTGCTGCTCGAGAGGACCCAGCAATTGAGCAGTTGAAGCATATTTATGTGAGGCACACGTCAAGGGGAAAAAGACTCATGTCAAAGATGACTGAAAAAATCACACCAAAACAGAAAAAAGCATCCCCAAAGGCTAAATGGCGACTTGTTTCTTATGGTTCTGATGATGATCATCATCATCATCATCCCAGTGTAGCTGCAGGTGCTACTACTGGCGATGGCACATATGATGTTCCTTTCTCCTTCCACGCAGACACAGGCAGAGGATACAGTCATAGTGAGCGAGGATATGATTCACAGAGCTAATATGGGCATCCATCAGGTTATGGAGGTGGCCAACAGGAAGCAGCCATTTATGGGTGGGGTCATCAACCAAAATTTCAGTTCCATCCAATTCCTCTTCTCATCCTCAAGATTCTTATGCTGATTCTAGATTCCAATCAAGCCAACCTTACACTCCAAGAGGGATTCAAAGGGGGATGCAAGACTTGGCTATCTCATTGTTTGGTTATAGTGAATATACAGAATACATGCAACCTTTTTATGGGACTCAACATCAAACGTCAGACAATGAGGGAGAAGGTTCTTCTAGTTATTATCCATATTAGTGATCATCATTTAAGTAATGATCATTTAATTTCTGTAACATTTACTGTGTCTAATTAGATTTATTGTACTGCTTGAACCTACTACATGCTTAATATGTACTCAAGAATATTAGTTTAACATGTTCAATGCCTACTTCATGTTTATTGCACTTGATCCAATTTCTTTAGAGTCAAATGCACGTCTAATGAATTTTCTGATTTTTATGTGATTATTTATATTTTTATATTTGTTTATGATTTTTTAGATTTTTTTCATTTTTTTGAACATTTTCACTGGGTTTCGGCCGAAACTAAAATCGAAACCGACACTGCCAACCTTGGCGCCGGTGGGTGAGGGGGAAGGGGGCTGCCCAGCTTGCTTCGCTGGTGGGTTCCACCGTCGTTGATGCGAGTGCAAGCTCCTGCTGCCCAACTCGCTGCGCCCCCTCCCCTCCTTTCTCCTGCCTTCCTCCTCTACACATCCGAGCAGAGATGCATCTCCCTTCTCAGATCGCCTACCCTCACCCCCCGCTATTTCCACCAGGTCCTCTCCTTCTCCCTCACCAGAGGGCTGCTCGGTTGCTCCTCTCTGGTCACGCACCTCCTCCAGTTCTGCATCTCCGACTGCGACATACCCGCCACCTACTCCATCTTCCGGTGGCTCCCCGATCCAACGCCCTTCCTCTGGTCCACCATGATAACAGAGAGTTGCAGTTCGCGAGGAGGACGACGCATCGATCGCGGTGCGCATCGAGGGTCAGAAAAGTAAGGGCACATGGCAGATTTAACACGAGGGATTAACTTACCCCACCTCAAGAGGTGGGGTAGGTTAATCCAAGTTAACCCCACTTAACTCCTATTTAATCGGGTTAACTAAAACTGACCTTCCCAAACTAAAATGGCTTAACTCTGGATTAAATATAGGATAACTCTACCTTATCCCTCAAACAAAGCGGGCCTAAAAGAAGTAATTATGGAATCCACATAACTTTACTGAGATTTTAAGAATATGCCACTTGAATGATGATGTTTATGTAGGAGATAGACTGGGTTCAGGCCGATCTGAGCCTGAACTGGGTCTGTTTTACTCTTTGGGTTGCAGGTTCATCACCTGACATGGTAAGGTGGATCCATTTGACTTAAACTTAAGTTTGTTCTTCACTCTTAATATGCCTGCCTTATCTCTTTGTAACAGGGATATTTTAGTCCTAATTGTGATTAGATTTTTGGGTTAATAGAGAATGCTGGGAGGGGGTGGCAAGAACACACAGTTGTTTCTCCTTCTTCTCTCTTCCTCTCGTCTTCTCCCTCTGCTCTCTCTGTTCCAACAGCATGTAACCATGAAAACCAACATGGTACCAAATCGGCCTAAACCCAGTCTATCTCCTACAGTTTATGGTGTCAACCAAAATTAGAAAATCATAATCCATTAGGCAAGCAAATGAGTTCCAACTCAAACATTGAATAGAACTCTCCTTTATCGGTGAACAAGCTTCATTATGCAACCGCAAACCTAAAAAACATTTTTTAAAAAAATGGATGGTACCACATCATTTATAGTGGAGTACAAGAAGGGAGTGCTCCCAAAAACTCCCTATACAAAAAGGGCAAAGGCCTCCCTACCCTCGAAGCAAGGGTAAGATAAAAGAATTACACTCGTCTGCTCTACAAAAAGTGACTCTCCGACTTTTCACAAAAAAAAAAAAATCAAATCCAAACATTCTACAGGGTCATGGGCTTCTTTTCTAAAGATTCTATCATTCCTCTCTCTCCAAATGATCGAAAAGGTCGCATGCAAGATCAACCCCCACAACTAGCAATCAATCTTGGCGCCCCACTGCACTTGCACTTGCCAATTTCTGATGAATTCTTCCACCGGGCCTTCAACAGGTTTGGCGCACCTAAACTTTGTGAAGATGTGCTGCCAAACTTCAATAGCAAAGTCACAAGCTAGACATAAGTAGCACAAAGATTTCTCCTCCTTCCCGCACAAGTTGCATACAATCTCACCCCAGTCATGAACCTAGCCAGTCTATCCCTTGAAGGTAATTGAGACAAGGATATCCTCCACATGAGCACCTTCACCTTCAGAGGAGTAGATGGCCTCCAAACTTGATGGAGTAGAGGGGGTCTGGCACTCCCGTCAGAAATAAAGGATTTTGCCGATCGAACAGATAACACTCCGAGGGATTCCATCTCCAAACCCACTGATTTGTGGAAGTGGGATCCAGGTTGACGCCTTGGAGTAATGCCAAGAGGTCAATCACTTCCGAAATCTCATCTTCCTTCAGCATCCTCCTAAAAGTTGGGCACCAGCCACTTGTCTGATCATATGCCTGTGTTACCAACATCCTCTTGTCAATTGCAATGTGGAAGAGCTTGGGAAACCTACTCACCAAGGGAGTTCCTTCCCACCATCTATCCAGCCAGAAGACACACACCTATCCATTCTCAACTTTAATATGCACAGAGACCTGGATAACATCAACAGCTTGCAGGATACCTTTCCAGACTGGTGACAGAAAGCCTGTGAAGGGTTCAACAGTTCAGGTCCCAAGTTCAACCTCTAAGATAATATTTATCTTTTAATAGTTGAAGCCAAAGGCCATTCTCTGCAGTCCAGTCTTCAATAGCCATTTAGCAACAAGAGCTAAGTTAAACTATTGTTTTCAAGGCGTCGCCTAGGTGACAAGGCGCCCAAGGCGACTAGACGCCTAGGCGAGCAGACCATTAAGGCACTCGCTAGGCTGCCTTGGTGTACATGGGCCACCTTGGGCCCGCCTAACCTGCCTTAGCAGGACATCCACTCCTTATTTTGACGTCTATTTGAATATTTGGGCAAAAACTCGGGTAATTTTAAAAAATTGACAAATGATATGTCAAGATTGGAAAGAGAAAATAAGACTTCCATTTCCCTTTCCTCTTTATCTCAAATTCCTCTCCCTGTCGGCTCCTCTTCCCTCCTCATAAGAACATTGAACATATTTGCATGGTACACTTTTTGAAACTAGTACCATTTTTGTGTCTCTTTTTGATAATTCACAAGTGAAAAATTATGAAATTATTAGTTGATGTGCTTATAATTTATCTAGAAATGTGTCATATTTGTGCTTACTTTTAATATAGAGAATAACTATTTGAATACCAAATTTTAGATTATTGATTAATAGATATTCGTAAATTCTTATTAGTTGTCTCCTTATTAATCTATTGTTGTTTGCCATTTATTCTGCTTTTGCTTTTTAAAATATAGGTATATGTTGAAGATTTGTGAATATCAAATTTTCTATTAACTAAAGATAGAATTTATAGGTAGAAAATTGTATAGTGGCAGTTCTCTTGCAATGTACTAAGTTATATAAACTATGCTTCGCCTATGCACTTCGTCTTGTCGCCTAAGCAGTAAGGTGGTGGGCCATCGCCTTGGTCACCTTGGATGTCTTAACAACCATGGGTTAAACAAATTAATATCTTTGAAGCCTATGACACTACTTCTCTTGGCTTGAGAGACTCGGCCCCAATTGATATCATGCCAACCTCTCACCCTTTCTACACCACTGTGCCAAAAGAATCTGCCTTGAATACTTTGATGTTTTGTAGCCACCAAGCAAGGAATCCAGAACAAGGATAGAAAATACACTGGCAGACTTTCCAACACCAAGTGACACAGAACTGCACTCCCCCATAAGAGAGTTATCTTTCCTTCCTTCCAGCCAACCTTGTCTCAAATTTTTGAATAACTGGTTGCCAATCTTTGCACCGAATGGCTCTGTTAGTCAGAGGGAAACCTAAGTATGTGATGGGGAACTGTCCAATTTGACACCCGAGAATGAGGGCAGCCCTCTTCAAGGTGTGATCCTCCATGTGAATCCTCAAAAGCACACTCTTTTGAAAAATGACCTTCTAGCCACTAACCTTCTCCAACATTTTGAGAAAAAATCTAGCGAAAAGTAATTGATCCTCGCCCTCCGAGAAAAAGAGGATAGTATCGTCTACATATTGAAGGTGTGAAATGTGTGTTCCCCAATTCCTAACTTGGAAACCTGTAATCAGTCCGGCCGCTTATGCTCTCAACCAAAATCTGCTCAAGATGCGGGAAACAAGTACAAAAAGGAGAGGAGAGAAGGGAACTTCCTACCGCAAACCCCTTTTGCTGTGAAAAGAGAAGGTGGTCTCCATTGGCAATCACCCTAAAAAAGGCCAAAGTGATACAAGCACCCAATCTACTCCTCACCAAAGCCCATACCATGAAGCACATCTAGGAGGCACTACTAGTTAGCCCTGTCATAAGCTTTCTCAAAATCCAGTTTTAATACTAGTCCTTTCTTCTTGAAGACCTTGAAGGAGTGAATGCTTTCCTATGCCAACAAAAAATTTACCTAGATCTGTCTCCCTTTAATAAAGGCACTCTTGTTAAACTAACCGCTTTGTCCACCACTCTTACCAACCTAGAAGCCAGCAATTAGGATAAAATCTTATGGATGCTGTTGAACACGCTTACGGGCCTGTTGTCCTTCAAGAAATCAGCCCCTTCCTTCTTTGGGATAAGGACAATGGAAGTGTTGTTCATGTCACTAGGCTCAGCTTTACCCTCTTTCAATTCATCCCAACATTGCTGAAAGAAGATCATGGGGAAACCATCAGATCCTAGGGCTTTGTCCCCAGCCAAACAAAAAATCACCACTCTGATCTCTTCAATAGAGAAGGATGAAGAGAGCATATTCCTATCCTCCTCTAAAATGACTAGCCACTAATGGTCCATAAAGGAATGACGCCAACAATCTTCCTCCGACAAAAGGGAAGAAAAAAAATCCCCCACATGCTGCCTAATTTCAACCATATTGGGAAGAATTTTGTCCCCTTGCCACAGATTCTTGATGCAGTTCAGTCTCCGTCTCCCAGAAGCAATTTTATGGAAATATGCAGTGTTTTGTCACCCTTTCTCAGCCCCCCCTCTCTGGAACTTTGCTTCCAACATATCTCCTTGAGGAAAATGTCGTCAAGATCCTTTCTTGTTGTCTCTCTCATGATTCTATCTAGCTCATCTAGCAGGCTAGCCTCCAACAATACATCAAAGGCTTGAAGCTGCTCTAGTAGAATGTTCTTCACAGCTCTTCCTGGATAACTTTAGATCTTCCCCAAGAAGAAAACGCCCAGGCCAACTCTTTCAGTCATCCATGCCGTAGCCGATGACTCCAATCTAGGTGTTGAGCAGCTTCTGTTTACCACTTGAAGGAAATTATCCACCTTCAACCAAAATTTTTCCAACCTTAATGTACAGCGCCTGTTGAACCTGTTGCCGGTTTTCAAGAGAATAGGCTTATGATCCGAAATTGGGCGGGCCAAATATTCAGCTTGGAGGTGTGGGAAGTGATCTCCCCAATTTACTGGCACCAAAAACCTATCCAACCTTGAACAAATCGGGTCAGCTCTTAGATTGGACCAAGTGAAGAGAGCATTCGGTGT
Source organism: Amorphophallus konjac (assembly GCA_022559845.1). Taxonomy (NCBI): domain Eukaryota; kingdom Viridiplantae; phylum Streptophyta; class Magnoliopsida; order Alismatales; family Araceae; genus Amorphophallus; species Amorphophallus konjac. Next base: position 411,299,495 of record CM040122.1, on the reverse strand, counting down.
GTGAATATCCAAAACTGAAAAGTGTTTTCAGGCAAATATAATCCTATCTTAAAAACAGCTCAAAATTATGCAAACAGAAAACTACCATTTATGTCAGATCCACTGTTAACAAATTCGCTCATGATAATGCCATGATTTTGCAGAAGCATGACAAACATAGAACTTAATCTGTCAAGATGAAGATGATGCATTCTACAACTCATGACAAACAATCTGAGAATCAGATTTTTACCAAGCGATTGCTCCAATAGCACCAAGGTGCATAAAAATTGACGACCAATATCGCATGCCTGCAAAAGATTTCCATTCCAATAAGAGTGCAAGAAGAGGCCACCATTAACAACCCAAGTGGTAAGAGACATTATGCTTCCATTTTGTTATTGTTGGTCAGATCAAAATAATTTACTAGCAGGTAATAAGTGAAACAAAAAATCAATTAAATGATTGTTACACGTTATTTTCGACAGATGCTAGAGTTCACATCAAGGATGCCAGTTTCGGTTTCGGTTTCAGCCAGGTCCGAAACCGAAATAGTATCGGTTTCGGTTTCGGCCCGAAACCAAATAAAATATTATTTTTTTGCCCTGCAATTGGCGTCCGGTTTCGCCCAGTTTCGGCTGGAGATCGTCCAGGGCCGAAACCGATACGTTTCGGCCGAAACGTATCGGTTTTGGCCGAAACTGCCATCCATGGTTCACACACCATTCCGCTAACTAATCAACCGTTACTTTTGTTGCCATGTGTTACCACGTAAAAACTAGGCTCCTGTTGGACACGGAAAAAATCTAAGGAATACTCTTATCGTAGATAAAAGGTAGATTTTCGTTCTTTTTGAAAAGAAACACTCCTCTGCGTAGAGAGGGTTCCGTGGGTGCGCATAATATCAGACGATTTGGGTTCAAGTGCTGGACCTTTCCCCACTGACCGGAGTCAGTGTTGATTTACATCGGCCTAACGTCCGAACACCTTTGTTTAACTGTCAAAGAGGTCCCAAAAGACTTCTACAGAAGTTCTGATGTGGAGGGCAAGCTCACTCGAGAGACTCTCCATGACCACTCATTTTACCACCAACACATAGAAACAACTGGATTAGGGTTAGGTCTGAGCAAAACCCTAAGATTTAAGTATAGAGGCGCAAATATGCGGAAGCCATAGGCATTTTCAAAGCAAGGGAAGTTTTCTGGACCCCGGGGGTATTTTGGTAATTTTCCAGGCCAGGGACATTTATGACATTTTCTGGGCTGGAGTGGAAGTGAAACTGGATCTCTAACTCCCCAAGGTATTGAGGCTCTTTCTGGAGGATTTCGAGGGCTCTGAGGCCATGTTTAGGTTACAGGGGTATTTTGATAATTTTACCAGACCCTAGACCTAGGTTTGGTATAATACCCGAGTGCTGGACTGAGCTGACAACACTTCCGGACTGAAGGAATGACAAGGGGCTTCATGGAAGGCACACATTTGTCAATTTGGCCGAAGGAGGGGTATATACACAATTTTCCAAAGTCGGGGGGTTTTCTTATAATTTTCCCACCCGAGGTTACATACAAAACATGCTGAATGCTTTTATAATTCCATGTGAGTACAAGGATTGTCGGCGAGTTGTCGACTGTACAAACGTCCGCCTTGGAGCAGGAGATAGGGACGTAGTCCCAATTACAAAAGATTGCAGGGTATAACTGCAAATTACAGGACTTCGGTCTTTTACAATCCCGGGAAGGATATTTTTGTAATTTCGCCATTATAAGGACAGAAATACAAGATTTAGTCGTCCCGAGACGTAAAGACTTACAAAACATGGCCCGCTGAGGGGCATAATTACAAACATGGCCCGCTGAGGGGCATAAACGTAAATATACCCCATAGGGGCATAAATACAAGACCCGGGGACTTACCCCACGCGGGCCGAAACAAACGAACAAAAGCTTCAAGTATGCTCCGTAGGTTGCTGCTTGTAGTCACTTCCAAGTGTCCTTCCTTTGGACCTCTGGGGGTCTATTTATAGAAGTGGGGAATCTCCCCGGGAGTGTTCGACCCCGTACGGGTCCAACGGGATGAAAATGACCCCGGGGAGGTTCCATTTTCAAATTTTTTTAGTCCGTGCGCGAGAATGGAACCTCCCCGGGGTGGGAGGTCCCCGGGACGGTGGGAGGTCCCCGGGACGGTCCTGGACCGTCCCGGGGTCGCGGACACCCGGGGAGGGACCTGCCCGGGGTCGCGGTTCCCCGGGGGGAACCGGCCCGGGGTCGCGGACTCAGGGTGGTCCCCACCCAGGCCGCACGCACCCCGAGGGGGGCTCCCCGGGGTCGCGGACCCCGGGTGGGTCCCGCTCGTGTCCGGACGACCCCGGGCGGGTCCGCCCGCCTAGAAGGAGTCCCGCGCGGGACTCCTCTCGCCCCGGGCGGACCCGTCCGGGTAAGGGTGACCCCGGACGGGTCCCTCCACCCCCGGACGGGTCTACTTCTCGCGTGGATTCCATAAAAGGGGGCTCCGAGGCTCTGAAACTCCGGGTTTTCGCCGTGTCTCGTGGAGAACAACGAGAGGGAACGCCGCCTTGTTCGTTTGTCGTCTTCCTCGTGCCGTAGGCCGCTGCGGGAAGACGAGCTGTTGTCCGCGCCTCGTGATACACGTGCGAGGGACGCTGTGCTTGGTACGTAGACCTATTCCAGCCTCTTCTTCGCCGCTGTAGAGGTGTTCCTTTCTTAGGGTTGCACATCCGAAGGGCGAGGGCTTAATCCCGTAGGGATTTAAATATAGCCACATGATCCCGACAATCATTGCGGCTCGTGCTAGGCTCGTGGTCATCCTCCGAGGGGTTTATATTGCCACGACATATGGGCTATAAAGCCTTAAGCTTAGGAATATCCGACGGGACGGCGATACGCCGAACAAGGTACCCCGTGTAGGAATATCCTATCGGATGGTGATACACCGCATCCAAAATCTTGTCACATGCGAGATTAAAAATCCCGAACCTTTAGCACGATAAATTATGGGTGCAACAAATGCCCCCCACGGGAAATACGTCCAAACCGAAGGTGGGGGCGGATGGCCCGTGCATTCCGTTGCTTCTGTGTCAGTCTCCGGGCTCATAGGCATGCCGGAGTTTTGTGTGACTTTCTGTAGTCTTGATATTGTCCATATGCTGGTTTAACTGATAATGCTTTCTCTGCTCTTGGCTTTGCAGCTTTTGCAGACATGGCTCGTTCCAGACGGAGCGGAGGGACTTCCCAGAGGTCCAGGACCAGCGGTGGAGATGATCATTATGTACGGAGGACGGACAGGCCTATGCCACCATTCCCTCCTCGCAGCATCACTCCAGAGAATTTTGACGCAGTGGACCGCGGATTTGCTTGGGTCGCTGAGGGCCCAATTGGAGAGACTACCACGACCGGTGGCGTTGTTGACGTCTCCCGGATTACACGGGGGCTCGAACGGTATGCTTATGACCGGTCGGGCGGCTACCCGCCCCACTTTCCGTTGGACTGTCACCTTCTCCCTTTCATCCAGAGTTTCATACCGCCTGGAGTAGAGACTGACGATCCTCGGCTTCCCGAGGAGAGGCGCCGCCTGGAGCGGGCCATTTTGCTCGGGCGGGACAGTATGCATAGCACCTGCAGCTTTTCTTATCCGAGCTTCCCAGAGGGCTTTGCCCGTCAGCGACAGTTCCCTGACCAGAGGAGTCTTGGCTCCTTCAAGGAGTTTGACAGTTTTACCGTGAGGACGGCGCTATCTTCGCCAGCCACCTGGCATCTGGCCGGGCACCACAGGGCCGTGGATATTGCTATTGACGGGATGTTTCTGACTCCCACCGGCGCAGCCTGCTCACATGATGATTATGAGGCTGATTGCATGCTAGAGAGGATCTTGGCACAGAGGACCCCGAGCTGGTACGGGGGATGGGCCGTTGTCCCTTCCCATTGTTATCGCCGTGGCGCCACAGAGTGGCTGTGGGGTGTGCTGCTGGTTTACAGGACAGCACTTGACCGGGCAGGTATACGTCATGCAGTGACGGCAGCTTTGTACTCTTACCCCTGTCATACCGGGCTGGTTCAGGCTCTAGCTGAGAGATTTAACAGGCGCTGGAATACTTTCATGACTGCTGAGAGGGAGACTTCACTAGACCTGTGGGCCTTCCACAGGATTTCTGGCCTCCCAGTCTGCGGACAGCCATACGAGGAGATATGCCTGGACGATTTGCATCTGAGTGCTTCGGACGGGGCAGGCCATTATTACATGCCATATTGCTTCAGATATCTGATGAAGACTTGGAGGGACCTGGCCCTCGTGGGCAAGGAGAAAGCTGCACGGACGCCGAGGGTGACTCTGAATGCATGGGTCACACATTTCTACAGCGGTCCGTACTGTTTCTACGAGGAGTTTGCTACCTCGGGGATATCTTGGGAGCAGTGCCGCGAGGTCGAGCTCCGCTTTGCTTCACACCCTCGCCACTTACCCGCTCCGACACGGGGGTGGAATTCGAGGGAGCTGCCGCCACTGACTTATCTGGCAGCCTACCTGGCCTACTGGTTGGCCAGCTTTGTAATCCCTCATGGAGAGGAGGGGATTCTGCGGGCAGAGGTGATCTACCCGGCTTGTTTGTTGGCTTGTGGGCGCAGGCTCGCCATTGCTCCAGCCGCGTTGGCGAACATCTTTCATAGTCTTGGGGCATTGACTTCACACTCATCTCCTAGAGATAAGCATATCTTGATGCCCACCCACTATCTGAGTGCATGGGCCGGCTTGTTCTTGCCAGAATTATCACAGAGGACCCCAGTGGATAACCCGGCAGCGCCACTTCTTTTTGCTTTTGCTGGTCATCCGGAGCAGGACTCAGTTTTGCAACTTGCCAGTGCTCGTCGTACCTTATCTTTCCTCTATACTAGGAGGGATGAGAGTCTGGAGTTCGATCACAGCTCTCGCTCATTCCGCCCATACACGGAGCGACAGGGTGACAATGTTGTCTGCAGGCTATCTTCCTGGGCTTTACCCTCCGACCATGCATTGGTCGATTGGGTTATTTGTGTTTGACCCAGCGTTCTGGTTTACCGCCGTTCCAGTATGGCGGTGCTTGAGCCATATTACCCGCACAGATTTGCCAGGAATTTTGGGTACGACCAGTCGATACCTCAGCATGCAGATTTTCCCTTTGCCGTTCGGCAGTACAGACAGAGGGATGTGCACCTAGTGGCGGCTTCATGGCATGACTTCCTTTCCCGGGAGGTGAAGGAGGAGTATCCCATTCCAGCACAGACACGCAGAGGTTTCTTTGATATACACTATGCGCGCTGGTGGTTTAAGCTCAGCCTTGTTTTCAGGAAGCGAGCTGATACTATTCGAGCTGCAGAGGAACGGCGCTTGAAGAAGGAGGATCTGCCTCCACTGTTTCTAGATGCGGCGTTCATCAGATCTCATTTTTCTGGGGCCGCCAAGGCCATTCATGAGATTGAGACCCGTTGGAGGGCGGATGGACTCTCGATCCCTGTTGACAGGAGTCAGTACACCGGGGCTTTGAAGCCCTTGCGGAGTGTCCCAGCTGCAGTTTCTTCTTCTAGGTCTGCCCGTCGGAGGGTAGACCCTGACCCTCTGGCCCTCTACTCCTGGTGGGAGGATCTGAAGACCTCTTGTGGTTTGAAGACCCAGTCCCAACTATCAGAAACTGTTCCAGAGGGGGCATTAGGAGGCAGTGCCTTCACAACTTGGAGGATCCACATCATGAATGCCGTAGGCTGTGCGGGTCCCCTGGAGTATATCTCAGATTTGGAGGTGGCTACCACCCCCAATGCCATATGGACCATTGTGAGCAAGGTTGCTAAGGCCCTTGGCTTGAAGACTGAGCAGATCGTTTTGAGGCCTGAGAGGCATATTGGGGATCCAGGTATATGCTGAATTATTTGACCCTGTCTCCTTTTACTCTGCAATTCAAGGTGCTGATTTTATGCAACCCTTTCTTTTTACTTGCAGGCCATGTTTCTAGCTCAGAGGCTCGTGGGCGCGGGAAGAGGCCACGGACCGATATCCCAGAGGGTGATCCACGGCCTACCATTCGCCTGCGCCCTGAGGAGGAGTCTCCTACTCCAGCTGAGATCTCGAGTAAGAATGGGGAATGTTTGTTTTCAATCAGTATTGCAACCTGTTTTGAAGATGTTGTAATCTGACTGTTATTTCCCCTTGTTGCTGCAGCTCCTCCTGAGGCTGTACATGCTGCAAGCTTTTCTCCTCGCCCAGGAAATGTATTCACAGAGGCGGGGTTGGAGGTGGACGAATCCATTCCTGACATCAGTGTGGACATTGACGGATTGGACTTCCTCGCCAATGACTATGTGCCTGTAACAGGCGATTCCCCCGCACTTGATACAGGCGGGAGCTCTGTTGCTCCGGAGGCAGGTTAGCATCTTGCATATTTAACCTTCCCTTATTCCTCCTTTCAAACAGATGAAGTATGTGCTTTAACTAATATAGCATTGCACGTTGCAGGGACCTCACGAGCTCAGACCCCTCTCCCTGCCGTTGAAGGGGGAAAGGGATCTTCTGGCGGCGAGGAGACTTCTCCGCCGTCCGGTTCTTCAGGGGAGAGAGGCCCTAGCACCTTATCAAGGACAGAGACTTCCAGCACCTCCTCCAGCGGGAGTTCTTCTTCTTCTTCTTTAAGTTCTTCTGAAGAAGGCGAACTCAGGATGAGCCCAGGTGACTTAAGATCCCTATTTTTCTTTCTGAGCATGAAATAATGAGCTTGTCTAACTTGTCTTGCTCATTGTCGTACAGCTGCTCAGACAACCCCCTATTTGGACGAGCTTTCTAGGCTCATAGAGGTCGGCTCTTCTGCTGATCTGCCAGCTTTTGATGAAAGGGTTGAAATTCCAACTACAGAGGTTGCAATCCCTGGCAAGGAGGCATCGTCCCTGGTCATGGGACTACCGGCAGGTACTACCGGTATTGCAGAGTCTGGCCGGGTGCAGGCTTTAGGTATGCACAAAGATATTCTGTACACCATTCCAGCCACACATATTGCTGCATGTTGACATTCTGAGATGTTTTTTGTTTTGAAACAGCTGGTGATCATCAGGAGAGGGCAGCCTCCCTCGGCCCACAGAGATAGACCATACACCAGGCTCCTTTCACATGCCATCTGAAGAGCAAGGCACCGCTGACGAGGCCGCGATCTTCATTGATTCGACAGCGAAAGGTATATGGTTGTCAACTTAAGGAACTTTGTCATTCACCGAACAAGACTCCTTTCATTTGTGATAACAAGTGGATGTCTTCTTTCAGCTGTCTCTTCTCCCATGGAGGCAACTACAGGGGTTGACCCCACTGTGATTGAAGAGGAGGAACCTGTGCATGCTGGTATGTCTTCATTAAATATGAATTGCCCATTCTGCTTTTTGGTATGACCGGAGTGCTAAGACTTTCCGTTCCTTGCCTTCTTTGCAGAGAGGTCGGCGACGCCTATACCATCCACAGAGCGGGGACCGGCACTTGCTGGTGGTTGTCCACTGGTCCCTATGGAGGGATCTCCTCGTGGGCCGAGCCCAGCGAGTGAGACTATTTCAGGTAAGAGTCCTTGACATTTGTACTCTTGGAATCTTACTCTTATGACATTATTGTGGTGGTACACTCACAATCTCTCCCTCCTTTTTTTTTTTACAAACAGGGCCCCTAGAAGGAGCAGGCGTGACGCCCCTGGATTTCCCTGCCCTTGGAGTTGAGTGGCCTGACGCTCCTGCACTCGGGACGGCGCTACATGTTGCCATCGCTGACCAGCTCCTGCAGGGTCTTGATCAGTTGATCCGGGCAGACCCACTGCCCTCCGTGGAGGCCTTGAGGGCCGATCTGGTGGTATTCACCAGAAGCTACCACGGACTGGGTTTTCCCCGGGATGCATGGGCCGCGAGATTAGAGAGCTTATGGAGCGAGTTTACTCGCCTCCATCTGGCCCAGGAGCAGAGACGGAGAGCCCAGCTACGGGTCCAGGAGCAGGAGGAGCGGCTGCGTGAGCTTCAAGCCGCCAGAGCTGAGACCGACCTCCACCTTGCGAGCTTCGAGGGGGATAGCCAGAGGACCTCTCTCCGAGTAGAGGAGCTACAGAGAGAGCTCCAGGAGGCGGCTGAGGAGCACCGTGTTGTCCAGGCGAGGGTGGAGGCCTGCCGTCGCCGATCTGAGGAGCTTCGGGAGGAGATTATCCAGGAGGAGACCCGCCTTGCGGAGTTGCAGAGGGACGCACACCGTGGTTGACGAGCTCTGGCATTTTCTTGTACATAGGGCCCTTACGCTCCATTGTTTATTTGAGTTATCCCCGAGGGCTTGTCTCGGGCTCCCTTGATGACATTAATGAATAAAGGATAGAGCTTAGCATAGCTGTTTTTTTTGCTTCCATCCTCTTGCATGTATGTCTCTCTTTTTTTTTTATCGCTTTACCAGCCCTACCGCCCTTTCGGGTTTTCGCCAGGACTGGCCCCCTTTAGCTTTTTTCAGCGCGCCCTTTCGGGTTTTCACACTGAGGGGTACCCATTTTTGCCTAAGGCGCCCTTTCGGATTTTCACCTTAGCCGGGTTAAAGCCTTTTTACCCTTGATTGCTCTTCTAACAGAAACAACCAAGTCCGCTGGGGCATCAATATTTTTTTTTAAACCCCGTTTTTTTTTTTGTCCTATAATGCCAAAAGGCGAGGAAAAGGTGGCACTCCCGTAGGGACGTGTGTGCCGCAGATGGGACAAATGGGTAGATTTGATTATCCGGGTGGGACGAGTGAATCAAATCTGTGAACTGAAAGGCAAAACGGGTTGGTAGCCTGAGAGGGCGTACTGAGACCGCACCCGATGGGGTAGAAACGAGCCGAAAGGCATGATGGGTCGGCAGCCCGAGAGAGCATACTGAGGCCGAACCCGGTGAGACCAAAAGCTGTAGTGGGTTGGCAGTCCGAGAGAGCATACTGAGGCCAAGCCCGGGGTGACAAGATGGGTGGATTCGACTGTCCTAATGGGACGTAATTAGCTAAATCCAAAACCGAAGGTTGACCAGGTTAGCAACCCGAAAAGGGTGTGCATATGCCAAGCCCGGTTGGAACAACAAAGGAGTTGATTTAACAGTCCAAAAGGGACATGAGGGTTAAACCTGGAGGCCGATAGACGGGATGAGTTGGCAGCCCGAAAGAGCATACATAGGCCAGACCCGAAACGATGAAAGGAAGGGATTTGACAGCCCGGGTGGGACATATAAGTCAAATCCGTGAGCCGATAGGCAAATAGGGTTGGCAGCCTGAGAGGGCATGCTGAGGCCAAGCCCGTGGGGGCAAATGAGTAAACTTGACGATCCCGGTGGGATATATGAGTCAAGTCTAAAGCCAAGAGGCGAGATGGGTTGACAACCCGAAAGGGGCATGCAGAGGCCAGACCCAGAAGAAGAAACAGGGCGGACTTGACAGCCCTAGTGGGACGTGAGAGTCAAATCCGAAGGCCGAAAGGCGAGATAGGTTGGCAGCCCGAGAGAGCATACTGAGGCCATTCCCGATGGGACATGTGCCAGAAGACACGATGGATTGGTAGCCCGAGAGAGCATACTGAGACCAGATCCCAAGAAGAGAAGATGAGCCGAAAGGCACGATGGGTTGGCAGCCCGAGAGGGCGTGCTGAGACCAATCCCAAGGAGGTTAGATGAGCCGAAAGGCATGAAGGGTTGGCAGCCCGAGAGAGCATACTGAGGCCAGTCCCAGTGGGACAAGAGAGTAAGTGGGTTTAACTGCTCAGAAGAGACACGTGAGTTGAACCCGACAGCCGATAGGCAGAATGGGTCGGCAGCCCGGGAGAGGCATGCAGAGGCCGAGCCCGATGGGACAAAGTATGACACCGTCAGAATGCCAGTGGGACTAGGTGTCATAGAACGACATGTAAGGCGTAGCCCTGACATCAGTATGATTTTTTTTTTTCGAGATGGGGTGGAGTCATTGACTTAGAGCCACCCATAGAATAGACAGAGAGAGGATTTTTTTTTTTCACATTACCAACCTCACCGCCCTTTCGGGTTTTCGCCGAGGCTGGCCCCCTTTAGCTTTTTCCGGTGCGCCCTTTCGGGTTTTCACACCGAGGGGTTGCCCATTTTTGCCCGAGGCGCCCTTTCGGGTTTTCACCTCGACCGGGTCTGTGGCCTTTTTACCCTCAGCCAACCGTTGAAGGCTGACTGAGTCCGCCGGGGTATCAGTATTTTTAACCCCTTTTCTTTTTTTTATTTTTTTTTTTTGAACCTTCACTGAGGAGAGGTATTGTCCTGTGAGGACTGCTGCAGAAACTCTTGCGGTGGCGCATGGTAGAGCTTCATATGCTTGCCGTTGAGAGGAGGGAAGGGATTGTCTCCCTTGTGGTCAAGGACCGTATAGGCCCCTCCTTCGTAGACCTTCTGGATGACGTAAGGCCCACGCCAATTGGGCTGGAGTTTGCCGCTGGATCTTCCCGCGAGAACCTCCTTTTCTTTGACCATGACAAGGTCACCTTTCTTGAACGCCCGTTGCTTGACCAGCTTATCATAGGCACGTGTCATGCGGGCTTGATACACTTGCAGGTGTTTGTAGGCTTTAAGTCTTTGACCTTCAAGGTTGGACAATTCCTCAAGCCTTCTTTCAATTTCAGATTGGTCTTGGCCTGGCAATCCGGCGTGCACAGCAACGCGGTAAGATGCTAGCTCGATCTCCACAGGGACCACTGCTTCAGCTCCGTAGACCAGGGAGAAAGGGGAACATCCCGTAGGGGTTTTGTAAATAGTCCGGTAGGCCCATAGGGCTTCGTGGACCTTCTCGCCCCAATCCCGTTTGCGGCCACCTACTATCTTGGACAGTAGCTTGCAGAGGGTTTTGTTGAAGGCCTCGGCCAACCCGTTGGCTTGGGGATTGTATATTGATGACGTCCTCCAGTCAATATAGAACTTGGCCGCCAAAGCATAAATAGTCTTGTTCTTGAACGGCGTGCCATTATCGGATATAATCCGACTGGGGGTGCCGAATCTGTATATAATGTAGTGCCGCACAAAACGAGCAACTATCTCCCCCGTAACTTCCCGTAGCGGAATGGCTTCCGCCCACCTGGAGAAGTAATCAGTGGCAGCGAGTATGAACTTGTGCCCCTGGGACGATGGTGGGAATGGTCCCATAATATCCATACCCCACTCTGCAAATGGCCAAGTAGGCGCTGTTGGATGGAGCGGGTTAGGTGGCCGCCGAGGGACTGGGCCAAATGCTTGGCATTGGTGGCATGTACGAGCATATTGATTGCAATCTTCGTACATGGTAGGCCAATAGAACCCTTTGAGCTTGATGCTATTTTTCATCTTAGCTCCTGCCTGGTGAGCTCCACACAATCCGGAGTGGACCTCGTGCACGACGGTCTTCGCTTCCTTGGACGAAAGGCACCGCAGGAGGACCGATCGGTCTTTTTCATGGATGAGCTTAAAGAGCAGACCGTCAATCAGCTGGTAGGATGTCGCCCTGCGTAGCAGTTGCACCCTCTGAACCCGATCCGGAGGGAGCCAGCCGTTCTTTATTTTTATAATTGGCTCGCGCCAATCTTCTTCTTCGGGAGCATTCTCCTCTTGAATGTTGTCGACCTCATAAACAGTGAGGTCGGATTCTTCGTCGAGCACACTTGGCATGAGCATTCGGTGTCTGACTGTAATATTCAATTCTCCCTCAGGCGGGAGTTTTAGGGCTGCTGCCAACTTTGCAAGAGCATCAGCCTGGGAGTTGCTGCCTCTGGGGAAATGGCCTATTTCAAATAGATAAAAATTTTCATTGAGCCTCATGACGGCTGCATGGTAGGGGACGAGCTCCTTTTTACGGACATCATAGACGCCCAGTACTTGTCGGATGACGAGCTGAGAATCCCCGTACACTTTGATACACTTCATATCTATCTCCAGTGCCAGTTGAAGCCCAATAATTAGTGCTTCATACTCTGCCTCATTATTAGTCAGCGACTTCATGAGAGCACAAGAGTTGTGGAGGATACCGCCTTGTGGAGACACAAATACTACCCCCGCACCCGAGACATAGTCCGTAAGGCCGCCAGCTCTTTTGATTGTCCGAGAGGCACCATCAAAATACAACTCCCAATATGGGAGGTCAAGAGTGAGGACACCTGACTCCATCTGTGGTGGGACTTTTTCAGAATGCTCCCCGATTTCTTGAGAAGGCACTAACACCTCTTCGTCGGGTAGCTCAAAGTTGAGTGGCGAATCTTCTAGCACAGGGTGCGCTGCTAAGAACTCCGCCATTCCTTGTCCTTTGATCGCCTTGCGTGGGACGAAGGTGATGTCAAACTCCATGAGGATAAGCGCCCATTTGCCGAGTCTACCAGAGAGGACAGGCTGGCATAACAGAAATTTGAGTGGGTTGCATTTTGAAATGAGCTCCACCCGATGGGCTAAGAGATAGTGCCTCAGCTTCTTGACAGCAAACACCAGAGCTAGGCACATCTTTTCCATGGGAGCGTACCGATGCTCAGGCCCGATCAATTTTCGGCTGAGGTAGTACAGTGGCTGCTGCTTGCCCTCTTCATTGATCTGGGCTAGGAGAGCTCCCAAAGAGGCATCCATGGCAGCAATATACAAGATAAGGGGTTTCCCTCTGACGGGTGCCCCTAAGACTGGAGGAGTCAGCAGATACTCCTTGATTTGCTCGAAGGCCTTCTGACAGTCTTCGTCCCATATGAAGGGTGCTCCTTTCTTCATCAATTTGCCGAAAGGTAGGCATCTTCCTGAGAGGTTGGAAATAAACCGCCTAATATAGGCGAGCCTTCCCTGAAGAGATCTGAGCTCTGTCAAGTTCTTGGGCGGAGGTAGTCCCCTTATGGCCTTGATTTTGTCGGGGTCAATTTCTATGCCTCGATACCTGACAATGAAGCCAAGGAACTTGCCACTGGAGACGCCGAAGGCGCACTTCATCGGGTTCATCTTGAGCTGGAATTGTCGGAGCCTTTCAAAGACTCGACGCAGGTCAGCTAAGTGATCCTCCCGCTTCTTTGTCTTAACGACCAGATCATCAACATAGCATTCGACAAGGTCATGTAGCATCTCGTCGAAGATCTTGGTCATTGCCCTTTGATAGGTTGCGCCGGCATTCTTCAGACCGAACGGCATCCTTTTGTAGTTGAAAATCCCCTTAGGAGACCGGAAAGCCGTATGGTCTTTATCTTTGACGGCCATGCGGATTTGATTATAGCCCGACGACCCGTCCATGAAAGACAAGGCTTCGTGACCAGTGGTCATATCAACCATTGTCTCAGTGATTGGGACAGGGAAGTCGTCCTTTGGGCATGCCTTATTCAAATCCCTGAAGTCGATGCAGACTCGGACTTGGCCGTTCTTCTTCTTGACAGGGACTATGTTAGCGAGCCATGCAGGGTACATGCAAGGTTCTATGAAGTCCACATTGAGCATTTTGTCAACCTCAGCATTGACCTTCAGCTCCAGCTCGTGGCGCATACGCCTTTGGGCCTGCTTGACTGGCTTGACTGTTGAAAGTATTGCCAGCTCATGTTCAGCCACAGAAGGGTCGAGCCCGGGCATTTCTTTATAAGTCCAGGCGAAACAATCCCTGAACTCTTCTAAAAGCTGTCGATACGACTGCCTTTCTTCCTCACTGAGGAGAGCACTTATGAAGGTGGGACGATAGTCACTTTTGCTTCCAAGATTGATTTCGATCAACTCGTCCACAGTTGCTTGACCACCGTCTTCAAGCTCCGGTGGAGCTGGTTGGAGGTCGACGAAGTCTCCCTCGTCATCAGTGTTGGCTTCATAGACATCAAATTCTTCGAAGCACTTTTGCTCGTGGCTTGAAGCCGAAGGGCTTGCTTCATCTTGCTGATGGTTAGCAGGCTGAGCTGCCCCTTCCTCTGAGGGGTGGTCATTGTCGACTCCTGATGAAGGTGATGGTGTCATAGACATATCAGCGGACTCCCTTGCAGAGTCATCTATGTTGGGCTCAACTTCAACTTGCCCGTTAGGGAGAGGTAACAGTCCTATGGTGTTGACTGCGAAGTGGACCTCGAAGTCCTTCTCCTGGTCATAGCCAAGGCCCCTTGTATCTTTGCGGGAGAAGGGAGGCTGCCCGCGGACTTGTGGAGGATTCCATAGTTGATGAAAATATGCCGCTCGAGCAGAGTCCAGAGTTTGCGGGATGTGTTGCTTTTTGCACATTTCCTTGATATACTCTGGCATATCGTCCATCTCCTGGACTGGCTCTGGCACCACATCGGCGGGAGTATCCCAGCCGAAGTCATCTTTAGGAGGACACGGTGGGACTAAATCACCTTTGTAAAAGATGATCGGTTTGACCTCCTTGCCCTTGTTGCGTCTCCTTCTCCGTTGATAGGAGACTGTAAAGGTCTTCAACTGCTCTACCCCCTGTTCTTCCCATTGGGACACGAGTTGAAGGCACTTAGGCGGTAAGGAGATACTCCCATCAATGACCCGGCTGATAAGGTTGGCTTCAAAGTCCATACTCCGCCTTTCTGGTTGGGTCGGCTTGGAGGCGGCACTGAGGCTCAGCCTGTGCAGCTTTACCATGTCTTGGTTGACAGTGAAGAGCTGCCCTTCTTCAACTTCAGGGTCCACCTTTTGCTTCCCTTTACCTTTTAAAGGCTCGGGGATTGTTAAGGTGGGCTTCCCAAAACATAGTGAAGCATCGGCCAGATGGCACTCATTGGGATGGAACGGGGCTTGATCTGCGAAGACCGTATGTTGCTCCCCTTCCTTAGCATATTTAATGCACTGATGCAACGTTGAAGGAACGACCCAATTCTCATGAAGCCAAGGTCTTCCAAGTAGCATCTTGTAAGATGTATCGGAGTTGATGAAATAAAATGTCGCTTGGGTGACAAAATCACCCAAAACAAGCTTGACCACAACCCGACCAAGCGCCTCCTCGGAACCCTGATTGAATCCCGAGATCTTGACATCGGTCACCTTTTGCAAATAAGGTGCCAAGTATAGAGACTTGAAAGTCTTCAAAGGCATAATGTTGACGGCTGCTCCGGCGTCCACCAGGATGCGATTCACGTCATGTCCATTGATCGTCCCCTTCATATATAAGGGACGATTATGGCACGGAGAAGACAGCAACATGTCTTTGTCCGTGAAGGAGATGTTGGCTGTGAGTGCTTCATATGCCTGGGCTTGCAACTCTGCAACATGGGCTTCATACGCCTCTGGATCTTGAAGTATCTTGACAAGAGCCTCTCTGAGGTCTTTGCTCCAGGCAATGGCTTCCCAAATAGTGACATTTGTTGGGAACCGCTTCATATGATGAATAATTTTGCGGTCTGCCCGGGCACGGGTCTTGTCAAATGGCGGGATGATCTCCGCCAGAGTCTTCGGAACCTGGCGAGGCTTCTCCCGCTTAGAAGGGCGCTCCTCCGTATTCTGGCCCTCCGCATCTTCTTGGAACAGCGGTGCCAAGGATTCCTCTGGAGGTGACAAAGGTTCTTCAAGCTGGTCTTCATTAGAAGGACCTGCTGGACTTACGGGCTCGACCCTGTTGGAGGGGCCGGCTTGCTCTGACGCCTCCTCGCGCTTTGGCGACTTGGCAGGCTCCTCTTCTTCATCGGAGGAAGTGATTGTGAAAGGGACACCACCCGGCTTAGCCGTTGAAGTGGGGCCTGAACCCTCTGAGGGGCTGAGGATGAAAGGGATTCCCCGAACTTAAGTTTCTGGGACAGGACCCGGCTTCTCCCCTCTGAATATTATGACCCGGTCAAGAGTCGGGAGACCTTCACGTCTACATCCCCGGGCACGACCCCGGCCGCGTCCCCGGCCATTTCTTGCCGAGCGGCGCTGATATGTCGCCATAGGTGCCTGGCCTCCAGTGCTATCAGCCGCGGGACAATAAATATTGTCGGGTGGCGGAATCGCCACCATATTGCAGGAGAGCTCTTGCAACATTTCCTCGAGCATCTCGACAGTGAGCTCCTCATCTTTGTAGAATAAGGAGAGCTCCTCTGGGATTGGGAAGTCTTCACCTTCTTCAAGACGGTGAACCATTTCTCGGAGCCATTGTAGAAGACGAGCTTTGCGCCCAAGCTTGTCCCAGGGAATATATTCGTCTAGAGTGACGACCCTGGTGGGATGAGGGGGAGTGTACTCCTCCAGCTCATCTATGAGCTTTTGAAGTCTTTGTAGAGAAGTTAGCTCCTTAGGAGCCTCCATAGCAGCGGCTTGCTCGGCTTGCTTCTTCAACCTCCTCTTCAAGTTCTTCCTGCGATTCTTCTCCTGCTTCTTTTGGCGTGTTGCCTCTTGAGAAGAGAGAGGAGTTTGCTTCGGCAGTGGGACTTGCTTGCCCCCAGAATTTTGCTTCTTGCTCTGGGCTGGCTCCTTAGGAACCTTAGTGCCGCGACTTTTTCTGGGGGCAATCTTGGTCCAATTGACCTCCTCCGGCTGAGCTTGGAAGGTGGCATTGATTGCCTGAGCAATTATTTCAGGAGGCAACTCCTGGAACTCTGCCAGTCCACAGTAGGGCCTCTGGGAGCTTTGTAGTTCCACCGACTCTGTTTGGTCTGGTGGGTTGGCTTGCTTGAGCTGCTGAGGCCTTTCTACAATTGGCGGCCTTGCTGAGCTGACAGAGGCCTTAGCCGGGATCTTTGCGGGCTCAAGGGGTTGAGTCCTTTCCCCGACTAATGGCCTTGCTGACTTGGCAGGAGCTTTGGCTGAAAGCTCTGACGTCTTGGCTTTGCCTTTGTTGTCTGGCCGAGAGTTCTCTCTTAGGACGATGCCGGGCTGATTCGACCTGGGACGGACCTTGGAACTCTCTCCCACAGCTTGGCTTCCTGGGTTCTGGACCTTAGGCCCTTTATAGGTGGCCGTGGCCTTGCCTTTAGTGAGTAATGGGAATTCATCATTTTCCGTAGGCTCACTTGGCCGGACTAATCGGGAGAAAGCTTCAGTTTCTCGCCGGACCTGTTGGAGTGTCTCCCTGGCGGCTTCTGCAAGGCGTAACCTTGTCATGGAATTCCCCTGATGATCGACAACCCCTCTCTGGATGAGGGCTTCAATGAAGTCTTGAACCTCTGGGCATTGCCGAGTGGGGTGAGACACCCTTGCATGATACTTGCAATAACGGGGGTGACTCTTGGCCGTCTCATTGTAATAAGACGGCGGGTCATGTGTCAACACCCAACCCTCCTCCAGAAGCTTGTCAAAAATCTTCTCAGTGTCCTCCTTGGGGAAAGAACACTGGTGAGAAGGTCGCCACCCTGGATACCAGAGTGTGGACTTGGGCGATTGGGAACCGGCTCCCTGGAAACTAACTCCCTCCTCCTGCGGCTCGGGGAACTGGAAGGCTGCTGCAGCGTGAATGACGTTGACGGAGAAGTGAAGACTCCTTCGTGCATGCGGCTGCGGTGGGTCGACTAGAAATTCGCCCATATCCACCTTCCCTCGCCTGATTAAGTCTTCGGCGAGGTCCTTGAATGGCTCACAGTTGTGGATAACATGGCCAACAACTTCATGATATGGGCAATAGCCCTGATGAAAAGCAGCACCTGGCGTCTGCTCCAGAGGTGACGGGCTAATCAATCCCGCCCGTTGACATGCGAAGAAGATATTGGGAGTTTTCTCCAAAGGGAAGGAGTATAACTTCTCTGGGAGCTCGACTTGAAGTGGAGCCTCCATGTCTTCGGGTGAGTCCTCCTCGTCTTCAGATGAATCCGAGGGCTCTTCAGAGAGCCAACCCCTGAACGGGGCCTGACCCGTGGGTGATACACCCGCCTCCCGTATGTGGGCTGGAGCTAACCCCCTGGCAAATGGGCCAAAAGGGAAGGTGGACAATTGCTGATCAATGCTCTCTAGGAACTGCAGCAAGCGCTTTTGTTCCCGTCGTAGCTGTCGGACTTCCCCTCGGATCTTCCGGATAGTCCTCCGCAGCGCCAAACATTCTGAGAATGGAGGAGGAGTGGCTCTGGGGCCACCATTGGGCTGTCGACTTGAGGGCCCGGCTTCGGAGGCATTGGGGCTTGAAACCATCGCCACCATATGGACCACGTTAGCCGACCGGTTCAATCGGCTCCAGGGATGAGGCTGGGGTGGGTCGACTGCATGGCCCAGCATATTTACCAGGCCCTTTTGAATGAGCTCTTCTGCTATATTCTTGAAAACATAGCAATCCCCGACCGTGTGACCCAACCTCCGGTGATACACACAATATGTTGGATCATCTGTCTTATCCACCTCCGCGGGCTTCCGCGGGTCCGGCAGAGTGACGAGCTGCTCCTTCATACATATATCAAAGAGCATCTTAGTATGCTCCTTTCTGAAGGAATAAGGCGTCTTCATGTTCTCCGCTAAGAAAGACACATTTGTCTTATCACCAGACTTCTTGCCTTTCCCTTTGGACTTTCCTTCCCCTTTATCTCCATTCGTCGGGGAGAAGTCCACGGCATTCACCTCCTTACCGCTAGCCAGACGGTCTTTGGAGGGTTTGCCTTTTGTAGAGGTTTGTACCGGGTGATCAGCGAAGAACATCTCAATCTCCGCCACGACCGTGTTGAGCTGGTCGAAGCCTCTGATATTGGAGCCCAGAAGCTTTTCGCTGACTTCTGCCGAGAGACCCCTACGGCAGATGGTGATCGCATCTTCAAGCGTCGGAGGATTATCGCAGTGCATGCTGACGTCCCTCCATCGCTTGATGAAGTCCAATGCTGTTTCACCCTTCTTCTGTCGAAGGGAACAAAGCTCTGCTAAGGAGACTTTGCGCTCGACCATTTGAAAACGGTCGACAAACTTCTTCTGCATATCAGCCCAATCAGATACTGAGTTGGGCTTTAACCTTGAATACCATTGGAAGGCGGTGCCAGTCAAAGACGTGGCAAAATACCGCAGCAAGTATGCCTCTTCCAAGGCTAATTCACCCATGGCCGTCATGTAATAGGCCAGGTGTTCATGCGGAGAACCATGCCCGTTGAATTTCTGGAGCTTCGGGGCTTTAGGGCAATCCGGTGGAAGCTTCTTGAATTGGTGATGGAGGGGATAAGGCACGCTGTACAAATCAACGGTAGCCACCCCCTCGCCATGTTGAGCGAACTTCGCTTCCACGATGCGCTCGATCATCTGCTTCTGCGCCATGAGGCTTTCTGCAGCAGGAGTAGCAGATGACCGCGCATTGGCTTCATGCGGCGGGACTTCGAAGTCCACTGCCAGTGGGAGTCTTGCAGCGGTGACAGAGGCATTGGCTGCTGCCAGGATGGGAGAAGGATGCTGATCCACTCCAGCCGGTGCCGCCTGAGGCGGGGAAGGAACCTCCTTTTCGCGTAAAAGCGACTGTAGCAGGTTCTTGAGCTCTTGGTTTTCCCGTTGGAGCTCGTCCAGCGTGGGGGCCCGTGGTTCCTCCCCCAGCTCTTCTTCGCGCCTGGAGTGACTGTCCCCATCAATACTGTGGACGTCTTCCTGGCGTTCTTCTTGCCGCACCGGCTCAGGCTGAGAGGTACCGGCGGCCGGCACCTGTTGAATTTGTGCCAGGCCCCGGGACCCGGACCTTGACCTCCTCGTATATTGAAGAGGCTGATTGAGTTCCCCCGAGGTGCCTTCATGCTGTTTTTCGCCGGAGGTGGCGTAACAGGTGAACACTTTGACAGTGTCATCGGTCACCTGGACCACCCGCTTTTTCTTGGGCGGTTGTCGCTCCGGCTTGGGCGGCCTCCCAAGTCTGTCGAAGACAGACACTCGGGATGTGGCTGCTTGAGGTGAACGATCCTCCTCCGTGTGTGTAGAACTAGCCCACGGGGAGGTTGGTCGCACTTTCTTGCCGGCTCCTCGGCGTTTTTGTCCCCGTAGGGGCTGAGATGTAAATCTCGCAGACGTCGAGGCCTCAGTGCTTGGCGGACTCCGCATCCGCTGAAGCTCTGACATACGGAAGGGCTCCTCCGCCCTCGCGCGCCTTATAATTCGGGCCTCCTCTTTGGTGACCCATATCTTCTTCAAATGGAGTTGATGCTCCTCAGTTGGGTTGCCTCCTGTCCTTGGACGGGGAGCTCGTGGCCTGGGCCTTTGTAAAACGCGCGGAGTTGCCGTAGGTACGGCAGACTTCTCCTTCTTCGCTCCTTTCTCCCGGACTTGCCGGAGGGGCTCGAAGCGGTTGGAGGTAGAGATAGTCGGGACATGACGATCCCGTGGCATAATCGGCTCACCTCCATCGAGCCGGATGCGGATGTCTCCGACAATCACAGTCTTGCCGGAGCGCGAGACAGCAGCCTCGGGCCTTGCATCCTTGCGGCTTCGGCGTTGCCCCCATTGAGTAGGGGAGGCAGTGGTGGCGCCCGTGGTAGGCATGGCGTCCTCCTGACGACGGCGACGTTGCCCCCGTTGAGCAGGTACATCACCTCTGAGGGTAGCTGCAGTTGGCTTGGCGCCATTGCGGCGGCGACGTTGTCCCCGTTGAGCAGGGGCGGCGCCGGCAGTGATTTGATTGACCGAGAGACTCGGCCAGTAGCTGGGGCAGAAGGCCTGACACCTTCGGCCATTGACGGAGCAGCCAAGGAAACTCGGCTGGTTGTTGGGATGAAGGGCTTGACGCCCTTAACAGTTGGATAATTGACCGGATAGACCCGGCCAGTTGCTGGAGTAGAGGGTCTGACACCCCCAGAAGCTAGCTTGTTAGCCGAACAGACTCGACCAATTGTTGAAGCCGAGGGCCTGGCACCCCCGACAGCTGGCTTGTCGATCGGGCGAACCCGGCTGGTTGCTGGAGTCGAAAGCCTGACGCCTCCGACAGTTGTCTTCTTGACCGGGCGGACCCGGCCAATGGAAGGGGCCGAGGGCCTGACGCCCCCGATAGTTGTCTTGTCGACCAGACTGACCCGGCCAACAATTGAGGTTGAGGGTCTGACACCCCCAGTGATGGTCTTGTTGGCCGGACTGACCCGGCCAGTTGATGGGGTCGAAAGCCTGACGCCTCCGACAGTTGTCTTGTTAATCGGGCGGACCCGATCAGCTGAAGCAGAAGGCCTGACGCCCTCAAAAGTCTTCTTGGCCGAATGAAACCGGCCAGTTGATGAAGCAGAGGGTCTGACACCCTCAGCAACTGTCTTCTTGACCGGGCGGACCCGGCCAGTTGATGGGGTCGAGGGCCTGACGCCCCCGACAGTTGTTTGAAGCGTGGCTGAACTGGCTTCAGCCACCGGTACCACGCCCAAGAAGAAGGGCGAGCCGACGACAGGTGGGAAGTCGCCGAAGACCAGCGGGGTTGCCAGAATCCGAGCCTGGCGTGATTGGCGACGATCTCGGGGCCGTAGGTAACGACAGCCATCGCTGTTGAAGTGTTGGTGGTGATGGTGCGTAGCACGAACGGAGTGGTGTGCAGATGCACAAAGAACTCTCAAATGAACAGAGAGATGTGAGCCCTCCTCTTCCTGTCCTGTAAGAGGAAGAGGAGCAATCAGAACCTTGAAGAAGGTTTTAGAGACTTTCTTTGACAGAAAGAAGAAAGGCGGGAAAGGTCCCACCGGGCGTGCCAGTCTGTTGGACACGGAAAGAATCTAAGAGATACTCTTATCGTAGATAAAAGGTAGATTTTAGTTCTTTTTGAAAAGAAACACTCCTCTGCGTAGAGAGGGTTCCGTGGGTGCGCATAGTATCAGACGATTTGGGTTCGAGTGCTGGACCTTTCCCCACTGACCGGAGTCAGTGTTGATTTACATCGGCCTAACGTCCGAACACCTTTGTTTAACTGTCAAAGAGATCCCAAAAGACTTCTACAGAGGTTCTGATGTGGAGGGCAAGCTCACTCGAGAGACTCTCCATGACCACTCATTTTACCACCAACACATAGAAACAACTGGATTAGGGCTAGGTCTGAGCAAAACCCTAAGATTTAAGCATAGAGGCGCAAATATGCGGAAGCCATAGGCATTTTCAAAGCAAGGGAAGTTTTCTGGACCCCGGGGGTATTTTGGTAATTTTCCAGGCCAGGGACATTTATGACATTTTCTGGGCTGGAGTGGAAGTGAAACTGGATCTCTAACTCCCCAAGGCATTGAGGCTCTTTCTGGAGGATTTCGAGGGCTCTGAGGCCATGTTTAGGTTACAGGGGTATTTTGGTAATTTTACCAGACCCTAGACCTAGGTTTGGTATAATACCCGAGTGCTGGACTGAGCTGACAACACTTCCGGACTGAAGGAATGACAAGGGGCTTCATGGAAGGCACACATTTGTCAATTTGGCCGAAAGAGGGGTATATACACAATTTTCCAAAGTCGGGGGGTTTTCTTATAATTTTCCCACCCGAGGTTACATACAAAACATGCTGAATGCTTTTATAATTCCATGTGAGTACAAGGATTGTCGGCGAGTTGTCGACTGTACAAACGTCCGCCTTGGAGCGGGAGATAGGGACGTAGTCCCAATTACAAAAGATTGCAGGGTATAACTGCAAATTACAGGACTTCGGTCTTTTACAATCCCGGGAAGGATATTTTTGTAATTTCGCCATTATAAGGACAGAAATACAAGATTTAGTCGTCCCGAGACGTAAAGACTTACAAAACATGGCCCGCTGAGCGGCATAATTACAAACATGGCCCGCTGAGGGACATAAACGTAAATATACCCCATAGGGGCATAAATACAAGACCCGGGGACTTACCCCACGCGGGCCGAAACAAACGAACAAAAGCTTCAAGTATGCTCCGTAGGTTGCTGCTTGTAGTCACTTCCAAGTGTCCTTCCTTTGGACCTCTGGGGGTCTATTTATAGAAGTGGGGAACCTCCCCGGGAGTGTTCGACCCCGTACGGGTCCAACGGGATGAAAATGACCCCAGGGAGGTTCCATTTTCAATTTTTTTTAGTCCGTGCACGGGAATGGAACCTCCCCGGGGTGGGAGGTCCCCGGGACGGTCCTGGACCGTCCCGGGGTCGCGGACACCCGGGGAGGGACCTGCCCGGGGTCGCGGTTCCCCGGGGGGAACCGGCCCGGGGTCGCGGGCCCCTGGGGGGACCTCCCCGGGGTCGCGGGCCCCCGGGGGACCTCCCCGGGGTCGCGGACCCCCGGGCAGGACCTGCCCGGGGTCGCGGACTCCGGGTGGTCCCCACCCAGGCCGCACGCACCCCGAGGGGGGGCTCCCCGGGGTCGCGGACCCCGGGCGGGTCCGCCCGCCTAGGAGGAGTCCCGCGCGGGACTCCTCTCGCCCCGGGCGGACCCGTCCGGGTAAGGGTGACCCCGGACGGGTCCCTCCACCCCCGGACGGGTCTACTTCTCGCGTGGATTCCATAAAAGGGGGCTCCGAGGCTCTGAAACTCTGGGTTTTCGCCGTGTCTCGTGGAGAACAACGAGAGGGAACGCCGCCTTGTTCGTTTGTCGTCTTCCTCGTGCCGTAGGCTGCTGCGGGAAGACGAGCTGTTGTCCGCGCCTCGTGATACACGTGCGAGGGACGCTGTGCTTGGTACGTAGACCTATTCCAGCCTCTTCTTCGCCGCTGTAGAGGTGTTCCTTTCTTAGGGTTGCACATCCGAAGGGCGAGGGCTTAATCCCGTAGGGATTTAAATATAGCCACATGATCCCGACAATCATTGCGGCTCGTGCTAGGCTTGTGGTCATCCTCCGAGGGGTTTATATTGCCACGACATATGGGCTATAAAGCCTTAAGCTTAGGAATATCCGACGGGACGGCGATACGCCGAACAAGGTATCCCGTGTAGGAATATCCTATCGGATGGTGATACACCGCATCCGAAATCTTGTCACATGCGAGATTAAAAATCCCGAACCTTTAGCACGATAAATTATGGGTGCAACAGTTCCCTATGTTCGTTGTGTTGATACATTCATGTTGATGATGATTGATGATCACACAATCATGTGATCATGATTATAATCTTATGATGATGCTCACATAATGATATTGATAGTATGGCGACAAAGATTTATGATCTTGATGATGCTTAAAATGTTCGCATGATAGCGAAGGACATGATGATTGTGCGTATCATATGATCATGATAAGGATGCTTGTATGATGGTGGTTATATTATGATAGCAATCATGATGACCATGATCATGACGATGATCACATCAATCACCCTTTGCTATTTCATTTTGAGTAAATGAAACATAGCCCTTCAGTCACCTGGTTAATTTTAAAAGAAATAGAGAAGTAGTCATCAATATATGCAACCAAAAGAATTGAAAACATGAAAAATCATAATTGTAAACCAGTTAATAACAACTTACTGATGTGAATAATGATCAAAATTATGACCATTTAACTTAACAGTGCCTTCGCTAGAATCTCCATACTCTTCTTCAAGTTCATCTCCATGGTTATTTACTTCTGGGATTGGTCCAGAATGGAATTCCAAACCAGTTGACTTCAAATTGGGGTCTATTGAAAATTTACGAACTGTTTTTGTTATATTCAACCTGTTCTGCAAAAGGAGGAGATGTATCATGCAGGTGACACCACTTAGAATGTGATAATAGCACAAACACAAGCGCATACTGGAACACTCAAAAAGATGGTATAGATGAATGACTGAACCATTTCCATTCATATAATTTGATTGCATCTACATGTACACACACACACACACACAAATGCATATATACATACACACATACATACATATGTATAAACCAAGACAAAAAGTGTTCTATGACTAGCAGCAGAAAACCTATGGTAGTCAGAAAGCCTATGTAACCATGGTAAGATGGTATATATAACAAAGATATCAATCTCACTACACCCTTGCAACGTCACAGCCAAGGCCAATGATTCATCAGTCCATCGCAAATCACAAAGAAAATAATCATCATAATTCCAAGATGACTTAGGAGTCTGAATGCAAAGAACACACCTCTTCATTACCAATTTCAAGAAGGCTTGAAAGGGACCCCGAATCTGTTTCCAAACTTTCGAGACAACCAGAACTAAATATTGATTATTCGTTGATTCACTTCATTGGCCTAGTGAAACAAGTGACACATGGGACTGAACTGACCCATCTTCAGTAAAGCAAAGAATGAATTGACAGAAAAGGGATCTTCCAAACTACACCAAGCAGTCTTCATAATGAGCAAAAACACAGCAGCCTGACCAGCAGCTCCGAGAAGCCAAACAATCTCATCTAAGATGGTACTTGAGTAAGCAGATTGTATTTCTAGTCAAATCTGAAGGTTATTCTACGTGATTTGATTTTCTCTGAAGTTTGGATGATGCAGAATGGCATCTGCCTTATTTTCCAAAACTCAAACATTTTAAGATTCTACCTGAGTGCACTTATCTGAATTGCAAAATGTGAACAGCAAGCAATCTGACATGAGATGAAGGAGGTTGCCATGTCGTAACATGAAAGCAAAAAAAATATGACCAGAGATGTCACTAACATATGGGTTTGGCTTTTCATTAAGAATGAAAATACAGATAAATTGATGAGGGTTAAAAACTGACTAGTTTGCACTGGAACCAGGTGAACCAGACCAGAACCAGCCCAGGACACCAGTACAGTTCTGGTGGCCAGTTTTTGCCTAGAACTGGCTGGTTTTGGCCAAGGCAAGCCAGGGAACCAGAACCAGCCTGGAACTGTCCAGTTCCTAAAATTGATTTTCTAAACCACGTTATATAAAAGCTTAAGAAAGCATATTGCATAACCGACATAAATACTAAAGAAAGCTTGCAGCAAATGCTCATTCACAAGGTAAGATTTTCAGAGAATATAGGAACAGCACTTGTTGCAAGCAGCACACCAACGAAAGGTACAGTACTTGCAAAGTGCAAGAACATACTACTTTCTGGGGAAACAAATTAAAACAAGCTTAATATCAAGTGCAATGACAAAGAAATGCAAGTTGCAAGAAAACTTACTGTTCCCAAGACATCACTCACATCAACAGATGCAAATTCACATGAAAGTGCAGGAAAGCTACAAAAAAATGAAGAAAATGTCAAATTATGAGAAAATATATGAAATTGAGATGCAAGGAGAAAAGATGTCAAGCTAAACCCATAAAATATGCTTAACAACAAATAGTTTGCAGCTATTGGCACGACATGACAAGAAAATGTTTTATTCTGTTTCTTCAGACATAATAAAAATAAATAAGATAGCAACCTGCTTTAGAAAAGGACAGCACCATGAAGAAGGACCAGACACGGTGATTGCAAGTTCGCAACTCACTCTCAGTTATTCACGAATGCAGACAACTTGTTTCCCTGAAATAATTTCTTTCCACAAGAACAGCTCCACCAAAAGAATTTTTCCCCAAAAAAATTGTGTGGATTGCACCGCCAATTTTATTGAACAAATAGAGGTTGTATAATCAAATTGGAGAGAATCCTGACCCAAACAGCACCACCCCACCCCCAATAGCTTCGAAACAGAGTGTAACCAACGGCTAACTAAACCTTACAATTTGAAAGACGAAAAATATTAACTGGGGGGGTGGTGGGTTGATGACATCCTCCAATATAAAGAAAACATGAACTTACATCAGCAGCAGCACCATCCCACTCCATCAAAATCAAACATAAACTGGCAGGGTCAACAAAAGTTACAAAGCGCATCACTTAATGGAGGGATAGTTTTCCTTCTAACATGAATCACAGTCCCTGGAGGCCAACAGGGACAAAAGGTAAACTACCTTGTGATTCCATTCTTGTTCTCCTTACATCTGAAAAGACCACCATTCGGATAAACACAAATCTGTAGTTCTTCATAAGATGCTTTCGTTTTGAAAAATTCATGCATCATTCTCGTAAGAAAACAACAGTACATCAAAAAAATGGACACACAAATTTAGTATCACGTTCATTGTTGGACATATGAATAAGAAAAGAAGAGATCGTGAGGAGCTTGGAAAGGAGCTCTGGGAACTAATCTGCATCTGAAGAAGGGGTTGGAGAAGTGCCAGGGAAGGAGCTCTGTGGGGAGGGGATGGTGACTACAAGCATAGCAGGTGGTCAAGAGTATGCAAGTGGTAAGAAACTCTGAATTCCATTCCATCTGTCATTTTCCTGAAAGATTCATGCATACTCATCAGTATACCACTATACCTGCTACCTTCCAAAAGAAACACAGCACCATCCACCCTGTCAAAAGCTCAATTCAGCCCATCTTCCAGAGAGAAGTTATTGCCTAAGGAGAACCCTTTCTACAAGATTGAAATGTCAAAGAGATGGAGGTCCCAGTGTTCGATCATAATGATATCATCGAAATGCAAACCCTCGGGCATGCAGCAAGGCGACGCTCCGGAGGTTGCTACTGGTGCGAACCACGTACCCCTTGGGGGTACTGCTCGCTGGAGCTCGTGAGGGGGTCCCTGGGGAACAGCAATCCATAGATGATACACGGGCTCCCATCTTAGCGGGATGTGATGCTATTGCTGCGGGGCTAAGGGACATCTTCAGCGTTTCTGTAGAGTTTCGACGGAGGGAGGGGCTAGGCGTTCCTACGCAGCAGTCATCAGGGAAGGTCCGATCTGCTCTCAGGAGGGGGAGTGGGGCAGGACATGCATGGAAGTGGGCAACCTTCCGGAAGAGCTGGTGCAGGGGAGGTTTCAACGGCTCCATTGGTGCCTACTGATGGCTCCGGTGGAAGGTGGTGTGGACACGACGAGGATGAAGGCCACCTTGGACCAAGGGGGGACTAGGGGAGAGGACTGGGAAGTCTCCCAGCTTGGGAGAAACGGTCTCCTTGCCACAGGCTGTACTGAAGAGGAGGTCAAAGTGGCGGCGAGGATAGGTTTCACAGTGGCGGAGGGCACCTTGCTTGCCGGGCCCGACTCTACCTCGTCGGCGTTCCTCTCATCCTATGTAGTCAGAGGCGAGAGGCAACAAAGGCAACCAGGGGGTCGCCTCATGCCTCAAAGGCCTAGGTGATGGCCTAGGCATTTGAGACGCTTGAGGTGATATTTTATTAAAATAATATACATAATTCAGAAATATAAATATCTATCTAAATATCACAAAAAATGCATACACAAAATCAATAAACTTCATAAATTCATTCATTCCTGAAATCAAACAAATTTAAATAAAATTAACAACAAATAAAAATAAATTTAAACAAAAAATTAAATAGGCTGTGGCGTGCATGTTGAAGAGCGGGGTTTGAACTCAATTGAAAGACCCAATAGGAAGGTTTCAGTTGGAGAGTCGGATCCCACTCTGAGTGGGACCGTCGTCGCAATGCCGCGGATCAATCTACGCGCTCAAGTTCTTAACAGTGGGGAGGTGGGCCGGGCCCACGAGGCCTGATTGAGACGATTGAGGTGGAGGCGAGACAACTTGTGGCCACCTCGTCTCGCCTCCCCTCTATCATCTTTGATAACATAGCTCTCATCCTTTGTGATGAGGCGGGTGCCATCCTTATGGTTCGCAGGTTCGAGGTGGTAGAACCAAGGACCATGCGGCTTGCTGCCAGTGGCAAGCTGACGACACCCAAGGCGGTCAGCCAGGTCAGTAGCCTACAAAAGGTGCCATATGTCCTCTTGGTGGAAGTAGCCGGAGAGACCTTCCAGTGAGGTTCCGCGTCCTGTTGTACTTGCAGAGGCGGTCGTCACTGGAGGTGAAGGAAGGGGACGAGTACGAATGGAGGGCCTTTCAAAGTTCAAACTCTTTGGGCCGGCGTAATGGGTCCAGCAAGCGGCCGGCGATGGTCCGGTCGGACCTGAGGTTATTGTCCACTAAGACCCACGACCACGAGCAGACCCAATGGACCTAGATCGAGAGGACTCGTGACCTAAAAGCATGGGGTCCACGGGGGCCGCATTCAGGCGGATAGTAGGCCAGACCCGCTAACTCAGACCCGTGACTTAGCCGAATCCTGGTGTCACGGGCATATCAAGCCTTCACAAAAGGATCCAAAGTCTGACACTGTACATCTTCTCACCCGACTCTTAAAACTATTGCGAAGCCTCCCCCGCAACAGTTCTACGATGTCGCCCCCAACAGCCCCAGTGGAGCAAAAGGCTACACACGGCAAGATCTGCCTCTTTCGACGAAAGGACGTGGAGCTATGGGGGCATACAGGCCGGCACCAATAAGAGAGCTGGCAAGGTGATCCCGAGCGTCTCAGTTTCACCTGGCGACTTACATTCACTTCCGGGCTCTTTGTCGAGGGTTGTTTGCAGTCTCCCTTAGGAACTGCCGACCAGAGGTGAAGTAGCATGAGATGTGGGGCACGCAGGCCTGGCGCCTACATAGGAGCTAGCAGGTTGATCCCTACCGATTTACATTCACTTGGAGGCTCTTCGAAGAGGGTTGTATGCACTCCCCCTCAGGAACCGACAGCCGAAGGTGGCGCAATAGGAGCTATTTGTGGCAGAGATGGAGCGACTGGCCGGCCTACCCGCCGATGGCTCTGAGGCCTCAGCTAGCTCTGCTATGCGGAAGGACAGTTGCATCCCTCACGAGCTAGCAGTCTCCTACTCGGGGGGTCAAAACTAGTGGTCTTCTGATAAACGCAACCTACGTAGCCTATCTGGCCTCCATGCTAGAACCTGATGAGGGGAGACCAGGGGTTATGCCTCCACCGGTCCTAAGAGCCCTTGTGACTTCCTCAGAGCATCCCACCAGGAGGAAGGGGTTACTCCTTGACCTCTTTAAGGAGGACCCAATTGTCGGGATTGAAGAAGCGGCCACAAGAAGCCTAGGCCTTACATACGGGCTAAGCACGGAGATGGGACAACAAGATGAAGAGGCCCGGAAGGAGGTGGATGGGTTGGGGAGGGAGGAGATTAAGGAGTTGGTAAGTGTAGTAGAGAGATGGATTTAAGAATAGAAGGTAGGTGTGTCCTTCGTCGACCTCGAGAAGGACATCAAAAGGGTTATTTGTGAAGGTCCAAAAGAGGTGGCTGCTCACACTGGCTTGGAAGGTCAAAGAAGAATCGGCTAAAAAGGATGATAAGAGATGTGAGAGGGGGAAGGGGAAGTAGTGTGCCTCACAGTGAGAGAGTGGGGGATACAATTTGTCCTAATGAAGATTGTGTCATGGAATATGAGGAGGATTGGGGGGAGGGAGAAGAGAATGGTGGTGAAGAAATTGGTTAGAAGATGTAAAATTGACATTCTGTGCTTATAAGAGTCGAAATGTAAGAAAGATGAGGAGACCACCATGAGGGAGATTGGGGGTACCAGATTGTCTCTAGGGGTAGCCTCTCTGGCAAAGGGAAAAGTAGGGGATATTATGATTATGTGGAATGAATTTGATGTGGAGTTCAAACACATTGACAGGTGGGTGATTCACCTCTCTTTCTTCAACATCAAGAATAGATTCTTGTGGGACTTCACTAGAGTTTATGGGCCAAAGACCAAAAAGGACAAGAAGGCACTATAGGACGAGCTTCTACTTCACCATGTCAGCTCTAGTTGTCCATGGTGTGTAGGGAGGAATTTCAATGCGGTAGTCTCAATGTCTGAAAGGTTAGATGGCTCACCCACCACAGGTGAGATGGAAGACTTCAAGACCTTTATTGCTGATGTAGCCCTGATTAATGCGCACATCTTCAATACTCAGTCCACCAGGTCTACTATAAAAACCAATCCAACACGATCCAAACTTAATAGATTCCTAGTCTCTATTGATTGGGAGGACCATTTCCCACATCTGGAGGCCCTCACCTTGGCCAGACCAGTCTCTGACCACAAGCCCATTATGCTTAGGACCAGTTGCAAGCGGTTAAGGAAAGCTCAGTTCAGAGTAGAAAGATAATGGGTTTGAGATGAAGACTTCAGAGAAACTGTGAGTATAGGGTACTCAAAGGCAAGAATTATCTACAATGGCGAAACTGGTAAGCGGAGCTAACTAAGTGGGGCACCAGCAAGACTCTCCATAGCAAAGCAACGAAAGGCAGGTTATTGGCTCAAGTTGAGGGCCTTGATACACTGGAATATGTAGGCTTCTTGGATGAACCTGAGAGAATTCTAAGGCTGACTTTGAAGAAATCCTCACCAAAGAGGAAATTTATTGGAAGCAACGAGCTAGGGAGAATTGGTCATGGAGAGAGATAAGAACACTTTCTATTTCCAAAAGATTGCTTCTGGGAGGAGATGGCTGAAGTGCATCAAGGAAGGGAACCAACTCTTCACCACTCCAGAACACATTAAGAGGCATGCCAGGTAGTCCTATTCATGCTTGTTCACTGAAGATGAGTCATAAGCTGAGCAGAGCATCTATTGTAAAAGACAATTGACAAAAGGAAAGTGGTGCTCTCTCCTGCCCCTTTGAGGAGGAGAAGGTGAAAAAGGCTATTTTCTCTCCTTTTTTTTTTAAAGTGGATGGTACCACGAAGGTTGTTTTCTCTCTTGCAAGTGATAAAGCTCCCAAGCCGGATGGTTTCCCAATAGCTTTCTTTCAACACTACTAGGACATCATCAAGGAATCTTCTCCAAGCTTTATGGGAGTTGCAAGAAGGAAGAGCTCACTTGAGGGGTATCAACAACACTCTGCTTGTCCCTATTCCTAAGAAACAAGGTGCTGAGAGTTTGAGAGAATATAAGCCCATTAGCTGCTCAATGGGACCTATAGCCATGAGACTGGAAAAAGTCATGGGCAAGATTTTCAACGGCTACAAGGGAGCCTTCAATAATTGCTACATCATTCAGGAGAATTTCTTGGTCGCCCATAAGTGCCTACATACTATCAAGACACAAAGGAAGAGAGGGCAAGTGTTCAAACTTGACTTTGGGAAAGTCTATGATCGGGTTAATTGGCAATGTGTACTTGATGTTCTTAGCAAGATGGGTTTGATGACAAATAGATTCGGTGGATGCGGGCATGCATCTTTTCAGCCACTTTTGATGTCCTCATTAAAGGGGAACACTCACCTTATTTTCACAACGTCAAAGGACTTAGGCAAGGTGATCTAATGTCACCACTTTTGTTTGTCCTAGTCGCACAGATTCTGAGCAAGATGTGGATGAGAGCTAAGTCTCACTTTTGATCAGGGGGTTCCAGGCTGCTCCACAGGGACAATACATCTCCCACTTACAGTATGTTGACGATACAATTTTTTTTGTGGCAAAAGAGGAGAATCAGTTGTATGCCATTAGGATGATGCTAGAGGTGCTACAGGAGGTCAATAGTCTTAAGGTGTATCTCAACAAGAGCCAGGTGATCGGTGTGAACATGAAGCATAGAGCCATCAGGATATCTGTTGTTATACTTGGTTGTCAGGTTGGCTAGTTCCCTATTACCTACCTGAGACTTCCATTGACAGATAGTGTTGTACAATGCAGTAATTGGCAGCTAGTGGTACAAAAATTTGAATACAGATTGGCAAGGTATAAAGGAAAGCTGCCCTCATATGGGGGCCGACTTGTACTGTATAAATCCGTCGTGGACAACCTTCATATGTATTTTTTTGTCCATTTTCAGAATCCCTCTATCAGTGGCAAGGAAGCTAAAGTCTATCCAGGCAAGGTTCTTCTGGCATGGTAGCGAAGGGAGTGGCAGATGAAGAGTATGTTAAGTGCAAGGAAGCGGAAAGATTGGGTTTAAAGAACGTCAGGGACTTCAATTTGGCACTGCTAAGCAAGTGGTTATGGAGGAGTGGAACAGACAGTGAGATGCTATGGAATAGGGCCATCAGACATAAATATTATGGCATAGCAAGGTTTAGGGATTTGTCCAACTCACCCCAGCACCACATATCGCACCTCTAGAGGGGCATTTTGAAGAGCAACGATGTAGTAAGAGCATGAGTCAGAGTGAGCTTGGGAAATGACCACAAGTGTCGGTTTTGGAAGGATGGATGGTGCACCGACCATCCTTTTGAAGAGCTATTTCCACAGCCCTATGTAGTTTTAGTGATCCCTTTGGTAGTAGTCAGCCACCATTTTGAGCCATCAAGGGGTACTTGGTGTTCAATTTTTAGAAGACATTTGCGGGAGGAGGAGGTTGACCAGCTCGGGGCTTTGCTCTCATTGTTGCAGCAGCATGTGCCAAATGAAAGCAAGGAAGATGAATGAATGTGGAAATGGGACAAGAGGGGACGCTTCTCAGTCAAATCGGTGTACCATGTAATTGTTGATGGTAGCTTGCGACATCCCCTGGAGAGACAAATCTAGAAACCAAGAAGCCCTTTGAAAGTTACTGCTATGGAGGATCTCTCACAGAAGACTTCCAACTTGTGGCAGACTTGCTACCTATGTGCAAGGAATCCAGATCATCTGCTATCTATGTGGGGAGGAGGAGAATATGGACTACCTCTTTGTCGGCTACCACTTTGCTCGAGATGTTTGGCTACACGTTTTAAGCAACATCCAGTGTGACTTGCAACCCATACAAATTGTCCAACAACTACTGAGGGATTGGCATAGGTAGTGGCCCCTCAAGGAAGACTAGTGGCTCATCCATCATGCCATCCTTTGGGCCATACGAAGGAAGAGAAACAACATAATTTTCAGAAAGGAGGCCACCATCCTAGAGAGGGTAGGGGACTTTATTGGGGACAGAGTGAGAGAATGGACTTAAGTTCTTTGTAATGTAGATACAGGCAATTCTTCTCTTTTGCCTTTGCTAGGAGGCTAGTGGGGGTCTCTTCCTTCTTTTTGGGTGCTTTTTTTTGTTTTAACAATTGTATAGGGATGTTATGAGAACATATACCATCACGTGTAAATCCCTTCTTTTTACTTTCATATATACAGTGGTACAAACCACTTTTCAAAAAAAAAAAAAGAAATGTCAAGGAGATGCCTAGATAGATGCCCTAGATTCTAGTTCTCTTATGTAACTTTTGTTCACCTATTCCAACAAGTCATTCCTTTGTTCCTAACTTCAACGGAGATTTACCCAAGGGCACAAGGTTAGAATTCCACAAATTTCTTATTCCTAATCTATTATTCTCCTTGAACTTCACAGACCATTTCCCAACATAACCTCTTCCACCACACCCACGCCACAAGAATCTTCACTGAATTGATTCCAGATATCTGGTCTTTAAATAATTTTATTGCACATAAGAGACTCCTACCACACACACACACACACACGACATACACTCTTCACTTGCTCACATAATACATGCACAGACACACTAACCTAACCCTTATTATCAAATACAGGGAAGCATCTCTCACTCCCTCAGGCTCCCTAAATTAGGCCAAACATTACAGAATGAAGCACCATGGTGTAGCTTAACTGATCACCAAAGGGTTGTAGATTGCACACGTGATGGTATGACTGCTTTCTAGAAAGGATCCGATGACTCTAATCAGTGTTATTGATGCTTTCCCTCTTGACACCAATTTCCTATGGCTATCACACTTTTGCCAATGTTTAGCTTTCACTCCATGCTTGTATGTTGACTCATCCAAGCTAACCCCCAATCTAGGATCTGTTCTTCATGGTTTCAGACACCTCTGCATCTTTGACACCCCTTAACATGACGAGAAAACTTCTTGCAGGGAGGGTTTATCCTCTTTTTTCTTCTTCTTCTTCTTTGGTATAGAGAGAATTTTGTATAGAGGATAGCTTCTAGGTGTCTTTTGTATTAGGAGGAAGGATCTCTGGGGGAGGACAGTCTACATTTTTTGGCTTGTCATACTTGTCACCTGTATCTTTTACATCTTAATGAAAATGCTAAAACAAAGTCCCTTGCTTCTCCAGCCCGTGTGCGTTGTTCGGCTTGCTACTTATATCGAGCGCTCCATCTGCCAACACTTTCGTGCCTGACCTAGAAGACCATTTCCTAGACACGATAAGGTGATCATAGATAATATTCCCGTATCCACTTCCCAAGCCACAGGCAGAATGCCTAACAGACAGCCTCTTATCACAAGCCTCTTCTGCTGAAATCATTGATCCAATCCATCAAAACAGGAGCTATTCAAAAATTTGGAAAATAAGTGGACAAAGTAGGATTTTTTTGGAAAGTGGGTAGTACCACTATTGTATTAAATGGAAAAAAGGGATGTACAAGTATAGTCAATAAGCTCCCAAAAAATCTCTATACAAAAAGTCACACCAAGACGGCGTGGACCGCTCTAAACCCCCCAGCAAAACAAAAAGAGGGGAGTTGAGAGAATTCACATTAAAAAGCAACTCCACCCATTCCCTCACTCTATCACAAATGAAAGATTCAATAGTGGGTCTATTGAAAGTGGACAGAGTAGTTGTATTTTATCAACACAAAAAAACATCACTGTATTAGACAAACAGAACTGCACCCAACAACTACTTAAAGTTAACAGTTTCATTAATCCTTTGTTGACTTTGTTTTGAGGTTGAGAAATATTCCTCCCCTCTTTCTGCTGTACTTCCTTTGTTTATTTGAGAAAATTTGTGGTACACTTTTTCTCAAAAACATGCACCTAGCAACTATCTAGTGCTTTTTGAAAAAGTGCATAGATTAGAAACAAGGGCACTGCATGCTTAGAAGGATATGCCAACTTTCTACCAAGGAAAGAAAATAGTAGCAATTGCCAACATGAGGAAACACAACAATGCTTGTATAAAATCGGTTGCATTCTTCTGAAACATTTCATAAAAAAGCTTAGTCAGTCTAAAGGTAAGATCCAGAATCATAAGCATTGCACAGCAAGAGAAGAAAGAAAAAACCTGAGCACACATAAAAGGAGTTCAAGAGAGGGAAAAAAGTTACTTGAAGCATGCGTAAAGGGAGTTATTCTCTCCATGAGCCTATATCTGAGAAAATGTTAAGGGAAGCCAACATGCAAAGCAGTCAGGACAGAAATTGCAAGACTTATCTACCTTATGTTAAAATCAATGCGCAGAAATTCCCCATCTGTACTTTTGTCAACAACAACAGATGTAGTTGTACTCACTGTCAAATAATCATTCAGCTCCTGACAAATGAAAATTATGACTGTTCAATAATGAGAAAAATAACTTTCACCTACGAACGATATAATACAAAATTAGCTTAAATAGTCAACTATAAAAGTAGGAAAGAAAGTAAAAATGTATTTCATAGACGTACTCATCTCCAAACATAAAGCATAACTTTATTGTGTTAATGTTTATTGCCTCTTTAGGAAAGCATAGAGCCAGTGATCTATAAGAATCACAACAAAAATTACCATTCCAAACAAGAACATTATAGAAAGTGCGGCTACTATAGATAGACCAGCTCCTGAAAGTGATGCCTCCGTCAAATCCCGAGGGATTTTCCTGTATTGAAAATAAAAAC
Organism: Amorphophallus konjac; assembly: GCA_022559845.1. NCBI lineage: Eukaryota > Viridiplantae > Streptophyta > Magnoliopsida > Alismatales > Araceae > Amorphophallus > Amorphophallus konjac. The sequence continues at coordinate 411,263,386 of CM040122.1, read as the reverse complement.
CCTCATATATGTTAAGTAAATTTAAGATACAATAGTAAAGACAGGAAAATACATCTTAAGACATAATGCTAACTGTTAATAAACTCAAACTATGACTCAATAACTAAAGGTAGAGTCTACAGGGATGCAGAAACAATTCAGTAAAAAATATAGAAAGAAACACAATCTGTCAAACATTAGCTCACCTTTAACATTCAAGCTAATCTTAAATTCTTAACACATGAAGAAAAGCAAGTCAACTCCATGAAACTCTCTAAATCCCTCCGTGGGAGGCTGAACAAGAAAATGCTTTTGTATTCATTGAAATATATGCACGAATGATGGTGTATGCACAAGTTTAAAACTATTCCAATCTCAACAAATAAACTCTACATGCCTCAATAATCACATCCAAAGCTAGAGTTCAAGCTGGAGCTGGAATGTAGGTACTCAACATCTAGTAGAAGATGAGGTCACCAAACTAGGAGTTTTGTAATATCTTTATTGAACCATAGACAAGAATCGCAGACAATTTGGTGGCATAGTCAGGCATAAGGTACCATCTCAATATTGTTGCCAATTTCTCCATGAATCAACGGACATAGCTACATGCAATGAATCCTCTACTCTCCTAGGAATGTGTATCCATGCTCGCATGCAAGATGTTGTCTACTTCATGGCATCCACAAAATGCAATCTGCGCTTGCTTGTAACCGAAAAAATGGGGAAAAAATGATAACCTTATTATGGCATAATGCCATGATGACACTTTCTTATGGGTATAGGTAAGATAACCAAGAACATTGTAGCTAGAATGCTCACCACAAGAGATTTTTTTTTAAACGTTGATGGTGCCATGATGTATATTAAGAATAGAAAAGGGACGTACATGTATAATCAGTTCGCTCACAAAAACCCTAAACAACAAAATGCCCCACCCAAAAAGTGCACCCCACTAACTCCCCAAAAGCAAAAAGAGCGGGCAGTTCCTAGCCTCCACATTACAACCAAATTTGGCCCAAAATAACACTTTATCACGAATAAAAAAAAAAATACATAGCCTTCCGTCCTCGCTTCCCTTCTGAAAAACCAGTTGTTCTTTTCACTCCACAAGGCCCATAGAGTGGAGTGAAAGATGAGCCACCAAATAATCTTGTCAGCCTTGAGGATCCAACTCCGGTGCCACAAGGTAAGAAGCTGTCGGACCCCCTGAAAGCGGCCCAAGGTCTACTGTGAAATCTGGCCTATCCTCATCCAAATGCCTTTGGCGAAATGACAACCTGTGAATAAGTGGTCCAAGTCTTCCTCCTCATCCACACACAAGCAACACGAGCTAGATATATGCCAGAAGATAGGTGTCACCCTGTCACAGGTGAGTAGCCGACCATGAGAGACCCTCCAGACCAACACCTTCACTTTAAGTGGGCTCTTGGGAGCCCAGATCTGAGGAGCAAAAGGATGTTGAGTCCCCCCGTCGGCGAGGAGAGCATAGGCCGACCTAACTGAGAGATGGCCCTCCCTCTCCCATCTCCACAGCCAGGTATCCGCTCTGCTACCAACTGGGCTATAGACGAGGAAGGATAAGAGATGTTCCGACTGGTCCATCTCCTCTATGGTGAGATTCCTTCTAAAAGTGAGCGCCCAAATGCCTCCGCCCAATTGTGCATCAAAAGACTGAGCCATTGAAGCCCCCAGGTACACTTGCAATAGCAAACAACGAAGGGAAGATCTCCGCCAAAGAGTAGTCACAACACCACCTGTCCTGCTAGAACAGACTTCTCTCTCCATCTCCCAGACTGACCAAAACACTAACTCTAAAGAAATTCACACACTGTAGGATGCCTCTCCAGATAGGGAAGACACTCTAGACGAGATGTAGTATCTTTGTCTGATCAGTTGTGCCCACAAACCCCCATTCTCTGTCCCGAGCCTCCACAGCCACTTACCCAGTAATGTCAAATTGAAGTCTCTAATGCTCTTAATGCTCAACCCATCTGCTTCCTTACTCTGACAAATTCTGCCCCATGAAATATCATGCCATCCTCCATCTTTGTTCCCACTACCATGCCAAAAAAACCTAGTCTGAATGAAGTCCAAACTCTTAGCCACCATCTTAGGTATTCTGAAAATGGAGAGGACATAAATCGGCAGGCTATCCAACACTGATCTGCAAAGTACCAAATGTCCTCCATATGAGAGTAGCCTAGACTTCCATCCTGCAAGTCTGGACTCATACCTCTGCACCACCCCATGCCAATCCCTACTACGTAGAGATCCGAGAGAGAGGAAGTCCCAAGTAAGAGGAAATCCCAATCTGACAACCAAAGATATGAGCTGCTCTCTTGATGGCTACCTCTTCCATATTGATCCCCGCCATATGGCTCTTGCTGTAATTCACCTTCAGCCCTGTGATGTCCTACACCATCTCTAGCATCAACCTCGTATCAACCAGTTGCTGCTCATCATCAGCTAAGAAAATAATAATATCATCAACATATTGTAGATGTGTGATGCAAGTATTGGACCGCCCTGCCTGAAATCCCGTAATAATCCCTGCCCTCTCAGCTCTCGTCCACAATCTACTCATAATCTGTGCTACAAGGACAAATAAGAGTGGGGAAAGTGGGTCTCCCTGCCAGTGCCAGAGTCCTCTCCCACTAGGGAAGTAGGGTGAGGACTGTCCATTAATGAGCACAACAAAGAAACCAGATGAAATACACTCTCATATCCAAGAAATCCAGATGTGGTAAAAGTCCATCTTTGCCAACACCAGAAGAAGACAATTCCAGTTCACCTTAACACAAGTTTTGTCAAAATCCAACTTAAGCACTGATCTCCTCTTCCTCTGTTGTTTCATGGCAAATAAACATTCATGAGCAACAAGAAAATTCCCCTAGATGTGTCTTCCCCTGATGAAGACCCCCTAATAATAGTTGACCAATCCATCGACCACAACATCAAGCCTGTTGGCCAACACCTTAATGATAACTTTGTAGATGTTATTCAACAAGCTAATAGGATGAAAATCTGCCAAGTCTTGTGCCCCCTTCTTCTTAGGGATCAAGACCAAGAGGGTCTTGTTAATACCCCTCAAATGAGCCCTGCCCTCCTGGAACTCCCTCACTGCACCCAAGAGGTCCTCCTTGATGATATCCCAGCAGTGCTGAAAGAACACCATAGGAAAACCATCTGATCCCGGGACTTAATCACCTACAAGAGATAAAACTACTTGTCTAATCTCCTCCTCTAGGAAGGGGCTCACAAGGGCCTCACTCTGTGCCTGAGAGAGGTGGGGTAATAAGTCCTATGCAAAAACCGGTCTGGTTGTCTGCTCCCCAATGAAAAGGGTAGCATAATAGCCCCTGGCATAACTCCTGATGTCTTCTTCCCTATGAAGTAAAGGCTCCCCGGCTATGATACTGGCGATGTGATTTGTCCTCTTCCTTCCTGAAGTAATCCTATGAAAATAGATTGTGTTCATGTCCCCTTCCTTGAGCCATTTCTCCCTTGATCTGTGCTGCCAGTAGATTTCCTCTCTCAAAAGGATTTCATCACACTGTGCTCGAAAAGAATCTCTATTCAGTCTGTCAACCTCATCCATCAAGCATGCCTCCTCCAAGTAGTCCATAACCTCCAGCTATTGTAACATCCTTTCCTTCTCCTATCTACCTGGAAGTCTCCTGCTAACTCCCCACTTTGAGAGCACTTGGGCCAGATGATACAGTTTACCAATGAGGGTAGCCATGCAAGATCTGTAACACCTATGACCACTCCATGCCCGTCTGACTGTGCCTAAGAAGTCTTCATCCCTAAGCCAGTACCTCTCAAATCTGAAAGCCTGTCTCCTCTCATGACCTCTGCTGGTCTTCAAGAGGATAGACTTATGATCAGAAATTGGCCTAGGTAAACAAGAGTTCTGCACAACTAGTTATTGCTGGCAGTTTACCAAACACTACAAGAGAAGAATGACAAGATAGGAGCTAAGAGGGATTTATGGTGCTTTAGGAGGGGCCAAAATACAAGTATGTATAGGCCCCAAGTCCCCAACTAGTGTTTGTTAGTCATTCAAAAACAGCCAGCAATAACTAGTTGAATTGGCCAACAACGGCTAGTTGCCATCAGATGATCATGCATGATGGGCAAATGTGCCTCACATTTTCACATAGATGATCATGCATAGTACATGAATGTAGATGAACTTCCACACAGACGATTGTACAATGTGGACGAACATGAAATTGTGAATGGATGAACTTTCATCCAGATAATTGTGCATGATGGGTGAAGTAATGGATGTATGTTCATGCAGAAATCATGTGTAAATGAATTTCAAGTGGATGAGCATGCCCATTGGAGCCCGAATTAAGGGATCACCCAATCCAACTGATCCAGTCCCAAGGATCAGAAAAGGCAGACCAAAATTAGATCATCCCACCCAAACTGGCTGATCCACGTCAATCCACTAATACTTTAAACCCTGGTATGACTCATAATGTACCTTTGGCATTATCAGTGGGGAAACTAGAAACCACATATTACTGGTTGGAAGAGACTCAGAACAATGCAGCTCATAATAATTTCAATGACCAAGTGGTGCCCAAGATCTCCCTACAAACCTTGCTGAATTGATCAAAGAAAGGGGAAGAGGCCAAAAATGAATATCCTGGTTATGTTCGTTCAAGTTGTAGTTGTGGAACATTTTGAAAGTGTGCAAAAGTAATGTCTTCAACAACAAAAACCCTTTTATCCTAGAAACATTGGATATGATCAAAGGAGAGGTACACAACTAGGTCTCCTATTGTACCAAGATGAGGATCAATGATCTTGTGTGCTTTGGGGTATAATAAGATAGCAATTATGTTTTTTTGTTGAATGAGAAGGTCCAATATCAACCTTCTGTGCCTGCAGGAAAGTGAGTGTCAGCAACAACCACCCAGTTTGCAATCGTGGGCTGGGGAGGGTGTTCGCCGGAGTGTGCCTCCGGAGCCAACCGCGTCCCTCTAGGAGGCAGGGGTTTCCGTCCAGGCTACCATGCTCCCAGTAGGGGGCCTGCCGGGACTGTGAGAGGGGGTTCAGGAAAAACGTGCTGGCTGCCGAATCGCAGACTCATATGATTCCGGTGCAGGACAAGATGCCATTTTCAGAGATTCTGCAGGGCGATGGGTCCAGAGGTTGTAAGGGTTCAGGGGTCATCTACTCAAAGTCATTCCTAAGCGAGCGTAGTCCGGAGTAGGCCCTCGTCAGGGCTAGCGACGGCAGGGAACCGACAATGCCTGGAAGCTAGGCCGCTTCCCTTGGAGTTGCTCAGGGACCGGCTCCTCTGGCTCCAAAGATGCCTCTCAGTGCATCCAGTGGAAGAGGAGGTAGATGTGAAGAAGGTTCGGGCTTTGCTAGATGCATGGGGACGGGGTAGTAATCAATGGGAGGTTTGTCAGGTCTCCTCTACTGGGTTTCTTGATGTTGGGCGATGGGAAGAGGGCGTGGCGGCGGCAGCAGAGATGGGCTACCTAGCGGCGGAGAGTGTCCTCCTCCGCCTCCAACAGTGGTCATTGGAAAGAGGGTCATTCCCCACTCCGAGACAGGTATTGATCCGAATCAGATTGGTGGCAATCCCCCTCATCCTCTGTGAGGAGGAGGGGGTCACCTGCTTGATCCGGAAGATCGGCTTGGTGAGAGTAGGAAGCTGGTGCTTCGCACCGGAGGGGTGTCTCACAACCATGGAGGCCACCGTCCAAGTAAGCAGTCCAGCGGAGGTGTCTCAATTATATCTCCATGGCCATCGGCAGGGAGGTGTTTGTCATCCGGGCTGTGGTCTTGCCGAAATCTCGGTGGTGGCAAAGGTCCAGGTTAGGGCAACACCGGGGTGCCCCAGGCAGGAGGAGGAAGAAGGAGCAAAAGAGGGGTACATGGCAGAAGTCCACGGCCCGATTCAAACTTGAATTGCGGAGCTCCGTCCCGGGCTGCATTGGGTGGAGTGGGCCTTAACAAGCCAGGATGTGGGCTGCCTCAAGCGTCCTCCAGTATCCTGGCCCAGCGAGGCGGAGCAGGACCTAATAAGCAAGTTTCTGCCCATGACCTGAATCCGCTTGACTTGATGCAGGACTTATTGGTTACCGGATGCAAAGGGGTTAACCGGTCGGGCCCATCTTCTCTTGTCTTCCAGCCCAATCGCTACAGTGGATCCCGTATCCCCCTTTCGACAACAGTAGGGCGAGGGCCTCTTTGGCGGGCGGCCCACTTCGGGGACCGGCAGGACGCAATAGGGAGTCCTCGTCGGCGATCGACTGCCGGCAACTGTGCCGGTGCAAGCTCTTCCGACGATCTGTTGCAAGCTGACGTAGGGCGGTCAACTCCTGTGAGCATCAGAGAGCCAACAACTGGCCCCCAACATCACCGTTGATGTCAGCTCTTCCAATCATCGTGTGCAAGCTGTCCTAGATGCAGCCAGACTGTGTAGAGGTGGGGAGTTACCTTCCAGCGCTAAGGTCGGGGTCCAGTACCAGTGGGTGGATTTCATCAGAGTCGCTAGTGGAACAGTGTCTTCCCCTGGGTGTGGTCCACCTGTCATCAGAAGACACACTGGGGTTCCATGACCCTCGCTGCTCTCTGTGGACATTGCAAGACTGGGGTGCCCCTAGTGAGCTGGGGGAGAATCAAGACCTAAGGTCCATGTCTGTTGGAACAGTGACAGAGATGCCTACTTGTGATAGGGATATCCAGGGGATCGAGGTCACCCAGGCCTCGATGGTGGAGCAATAGAATGATCTTAATCTTCTAAAGAGCACCCGGGAAGCCAGAGGAGCAGAGGAGGGGCAATACGAAGGAGAGGAATTCTCTAAAAGGGGAAGGCTTGGAAGAGATGAGTTCAAGGACATGGTTGGGGTAGTGGAAAGGATGGTTGAAGCACAAGTGAGGGAACTGGCTGAGAGTGTGGAGATATCATTTGCGAGGCTGGAGCGAGACCTCATAGGAGTGTTTAACAAGGTGCAGAAGAGATAATTGATTAGTATGGCGAGGAATGCAAAAAGGGGGAATCCGCAAAAGAAGGCGGCCACAGGAAGCAACGATGAAAAGGTGAAGAGGAGAGAGCAGGAGGGAGTTGGAAGCGGAAGCTCTTCGTCGTCCCAATGAGGATAGAGGAAGGTGGTTAAGGAATTGGTCAGAAGATGTAAAATTGGCATCTTATGCCTGCAAAAGACCAAGTGTGAGGGGGATGGGGAGTTCATTATGAGGGAGATTGGGGGAGCGAGATTGTCGAAAGGGGTGGCCTCTCCAACTGTGGGGACGTCAAGAGATATCATGGTTTTGTGGAAACAGTTTGAGGTACAAGAGATGGTGGAAGACAGACAAATTGGTAGAGGGGCTATCTCCATCCATTTTCAGAATATTAAGGATGATTTCTCATGGGATTTCCCCAGGATATATGGCCCATAGAGTATATTAGAAAAGAGACTGCTATGAGAGGAATTGCTTCACTATCATACCAGTTCAAGACGGCCGTGATGTGCAGGTGGAGACTTCAATGTTGTTGCCACACCTTGTGAGAGGACGGGGTTTCACATTCAAACAAGGAAGATGGAAGACTTTCTCGGATTCATCAATGATGCTGCACTGATTGATATCAATCCGACAAATGCTCAATACGCCTGGTTCGACATGAGGGAAGACCCTTCCCGCTCCCGACTGGATAGATTTCTAGTCTCAGTTGGATAGGAAGACCACAACCCACAAGTGTAGTCTTCATGCTTAACTAGACTCGTCTCAGATCACAAGCCCACACTGCTCAAGACTTCCCACAAGCATGCGGGGCATAGATGGCAGTGTCAGTTTCGGAGTCGATTTCGGCCGGGTCCGAAACCGAAACCGTTTCGGTTTCGGTCCGAAACCAATTAAATTATTATTTTTTACCAAAGTGCAGTGTTTTGGTTTTGACTTGGTTTCGGCCGAGTAATATCAAATCGTTTTGGTCCAAAACCAAAACATTTCGGCCGAAATGTTTGGGTTTCGGCCGAAACTGCCATCCATGATGCAGGGAGACCCATTTTTAGGTTAGAAAGACACTAGTTTAAGGAGGCAGATTTCATGAATATTGTTAGACAAGTATGGAATGCTCAGAGACGAGAACAATCTGCGATAGCAAAACTTGTGTACAAATTGAAACTTGTGGCGCAAATGCTAAAGGATGGGGGGCAGGCAAGTCTCTACCTAGGAAAGCGGCTAAGAAGGGATCTTGGAACAAATGGAAGGACTAGATTGCTTGGAGGAGGATGGGCTCTTGGACAAGCTTTACAGATAACTCAGAGATAGACTCAGAGCAAAGTTTGATGGGATCCTCATAAATGAAGAGATCTACTGGAAACATAGATCTAGGGAGAGGTGGCTTAAGAAAGGAGACAGGAACACTGCCTATTTTCAGTGGCTTGCCTCCGGAAGGAGAAGGATCAATTCCATTAGTTGCATCAAAGTTGGCAACCAAGTGTTTACTAGAAATGAAGATAAGCAGGCTATGGGCTTCTTCTCCAACCTCTTCACCGAGGAGGACATGGGTCGGCCGTTGATAGCAGATATGCTGCTTTCTCGTCTTTCTCCTAAGGAAAGTGTAGCCCTCTCCCATCCCTTCTCAGAGGAGAAGGTCCAAATGGCAATCTTCACTCTTGCTGGAGACAAAGCACTTGAACCAAACAACTTTCGATTGGCCTTCTTTCAGAAATGTTGGAACATCATCAAGACAGACTTAATCCTAACGGTGCAGGAGTTTCAAGAAGGAAGAGCACACTTGACGAGTATCAACAAGACCCTTTTAATCCTCATCCCCAAAAAGTAAAGTGCTCAGAGTTTTCTGGATTTCAGACCCCACAACTTGTTGAATGGGACCTATAAAATCATCTTCAAGCTCCTGGCCATGAGACAGGACACTGCCATCGACATATTGTTAATGGCTACAAAGAGCTTTTGTAAATAAATGTCACATTCAGAAAAATTTATTGGTTGCTCATAATTGCCTACATGTCATGAAGTTTCAAAGGAATAAAGGGGTGGTGCTTAAGCTATACTTTGAGAAAGCATATGTCCATGTCAACTGACGGTGTCTATTTCATGTGCTTGCAAAAATGAGATTTGATGAAACATGGATCAGATGGATTAGAGCTTGTGTATAGCCAGATTTGCAATTCTTGTTGATGAAGAGCCCTCCTCTTATTTCCATAGTAGCAGAGGCCTTCGATAGGGAGACCCCTTGTCCCCTCGCCTTTTTGTTATGGTTGCACATATCCTTAGCAAAATGTGGTCAAGAGCTGAAACATATGGATTGATCAAAGGCTTCCAGGTTGGAGTTGGTAGGGTTCACATTATCCATTTACAGTATGTTGATGACGCTATATTGTTTGCAACAGAAGATGAAAGGCAATTGTATGTCACCAGACTGATGCTAGAATTGCTAGAGGAAGTTAATGGTCTCAAGGTGAATTTCAGCAAAAGTCTAATAGTGAGTGTTAATATGGATGATAGGACTCTTAGGAGGGCACTGTTCATCCTAGGCTGTCATAAAAGACTTTTCCCGATCACCTATTTGGGCCTCCCACTAACACCACAAGTCTTACATTGCAATGATTGGTAATGTAATACATAGATATGAATCCAGACTGACAAGGTGAAAAGTAAGACTTCTTCCTTATCGGGGGGGGGGGGAAATGGTGCTTAGCAAATTTGTGCTGGATAACCTACCTATCTACTTCTTTTCTAATTTCAGGGTCCTGAGGACGATTGCAAAGAAGTTTGAGTCTATCCAAATTAGATTCTTTTGGGATGGCAGTAGAGTTAGAAACAAATGTTGGCGCGATATTACTTGGGGCAAAGTTTACTAGAGTAAGAAGACGAGAGGGTTGGGCATCAAAAATGTCAAAGGCTTCAACCAGGCATTGCCGACTAAATGGTTGTGGAAGCATGGGTCGAAGGACAATCCAATCATTAGGCAGAGGTAATGTGGCAACGTAGAGTCTGTGATTTGATTCCTGCTTCTCAGGAGAATACTTCTCCCATTTGGAGGGGTATATTTTTTTATAAAAAAAAAAGTGGATAGTACCATTGATGCATAAAGAATAAACAGAAGAGGTAAGTACAAGTAAAGGCCGTGCAGTTACAATAGCCAAACCCAAAAACCTATACATCAAAATGTCACACAAAGATAGTGCGGCTCTAATTAGCCCCCCAACCAACCAAAAAAAAATGAAGTAAGAGAATTTACATTACAAAGATAAAACCCCATTCCCTTACTCTGATACAAACCAAAGAAACAACAGACTCTTCAACATGAGACTCTCTCCTGAAGATCCTGGTGTTCCGCTCCCCCCACAACGTCCACAAGGTGGCATGAAGAATAAGCCACCAAATAGTCATGTTGCTCCTAATGGGCCAAGACCTACACCAATGCACGAACAGAAGATGAATCTCATGAAACTGGCCGTTGTCGCCGCCAGACCTCCTAGCAAGCTCTGACCACACCCCCTGTGAGTAAGGGCATCTCACGAAGAGGTGGTCCATGGTCTCAACATCCTGTCTACAAAGGCAGCAGGAGGGGTCAATATTAGGTAGGAAACGAGACAAGCTGTCCATAGTCAGCAGTCTCCCATGAGAGATCCTCCACACTAGAAGCTTCGCCTTCAATAGGCTCTTCGGCTTCCACACTTGCTCATAAAGACTGTGCCGAAGTCCTCCATCAGAAATGACTCCATAAGCTAATCTAACTGTGTAGACTCCATCCTTCTCCCACCTCAATGTCCATTGATCCTCTAAATCAGGCTGAGGATAGAACAAAAAAAGAAGGGAGAGCAGCTTCTGAAGTAGCACCATCTCCTCAAGAGGAAGACATTGCCGACTAAATGGTTGTGGAAGCATGGGTCGAAGGATAATCCAGTCATTAGGCGGAGGTAACGTGGCAACGTAGGGTCTGTGATTTGATCCTTGCTTCTCAAGACAATATTTCTCCCATTTGGAGGGGTATATTACAGTGCATGGACATCATTTATTCTAGTGCCTATGCTAGTTTGGGTAGTGGGGAAAATTGCCTATTCTAGAAAGGCAGGTGGTGTGGCGACTACATGCTAGAGGCCTCCTTCCCGCGGCTATTTGCAATTGCCGCATCACCATTGGTCTCAATAGCCCAAAATTTTGACTTAGATCTTTCAGGGGGGACTTGGGTCCCATCATTTACAAGAAATCTTAGGATGGAAGAGATGGACCAACTGAAGAAACTCCTTTCATTCTTTCTAGGTCACTTTGATAACGAAATAAGACCCGAGTAGGGTAGCTTATTCGCCTGAACCGGGCTTATCCGACTTTGGTTCCCAGGTCCAGTAGGATGAGCTACCCAAGATCAAGTAGAGTAAGTGAACAAATAAGGTGGGTAACTTATTCGACCTAATGGTTCGAATAAGCTACTCGGGGTCGGGTAGGGTAAGATCTTGTGGATTTCTTAATTATGATGTTTTTAAAAAAATTATCTATTTTATGTTTTTTTTCTTATTCTAGGTTGGGTAAGATAAAGTTATCAAATTCGATTAGGCTTAACCCTTGGATACCTTACCCGGGCTTATCCAAACCCGTCTACCTTGTTATGTTAACAAAGTGGTCCTCCAGGTTTTGCTCCTCAAGCTAACAACATGGATAAGTGGTGGTGGAGATGGGATAAAGATGGAAAGTTCTCAGTCAAATCAATGTATATCATTATTTCTGATGGAGGAGTGCAACACTGCTTTGCTTCGCAGATCTCCATCCCCAAGAGTCCCCTTGAAGTGAAACTTCTAATTTGGAGGATCTCAGATGGACATCTGTCAACTTGTGATAGATTGGCTCCATATGTGCAGGAAATATATACAATATGTAGTCCTTGTGGAGAAGAGGACGATGTTGGGCATGTGAGGAACATGTTTAATTCTATTGTTTTGATGATGTCTGACTATAACTCATTGATAAGTCTAACTTACACTTGATAACGTCAATATTCATACATTTCAGGTCATTGTAAGTAAAGTGTAAGAAATCAAGAATGGCACGCAAATCTAGATAATTAGCAGCACGAAAATCAAGGCTGAATTCAAGATACAGAAATTCAAGAGCAAGAACCTTCCAAGTTGAAAGAGAAACTCAAGATACATGGTTGCACAGAAATTGAGACAACTGGATGCACAGAAATCGAGACCGATGATAATATTGAGTGCACGAAAACCTAGGTAATTGGCAGCACATAAATCAAGGCAATTGGCAGCATGTTGATTAGGTCGGTGCAGCGGCTACTGTTCACGCAGACAGGTCGATGCATATGCAGATAGTGTGTGCTAACAGGTCGATGCACATGTTACTCAGGTCGGTGCACATGTAGAAGCCCTGCACTAGAAGGTCGGTGCACATTTGCATATAAGTATGAAGGTCAGTGCACATGCTCCTTTTAGTTCAGAGGGTCAGTGCATATGAAGAAGCTGTGCACATGTTCAAAAGGTCGGTGCACATGAAGAGTTTCAACTCTACAAGCAATCAAGGTCAATGCACATCAAGTCTGCGCAGCTGCACCAACCTCAGCTTCACTGCTTCGACCTCAAGCAGCAAGTCTGCTCTAGCTGCATCGACACACCAGAAGACTCCAAGCCTTCTTCGTCAACTGCACCGACCTCACCATCAAGCTGCATCGACGCACCAGAAGACTCCAAGCCTTCTTCGTCAACTGCACCGACCTCACCATCAAGCTGCATCAACGCCAGAGCCTCCCTACCTCGATGCATCAAGCTTCCTGCCTTGATACACCAGTTTCAATGCATCGACGCATCAACCCTGCTGTGTCAAGCACCAGAAGACCTCGAGCCTCTAAGCAACAAACCTTCACAGCTGCATCGATACACTGGCCTGCTGCTTCGACGCAACAGTGCTTATGAAGCCAGTCAAGCCAATCTTCTGTCAAATCCATTGGGTGATCCAGAGAGAGAACATAGGTACCGCAGATGTCCAAATACACGATTTTCGAGGTCTAGATCAAGTCCCAAGGGTTGACTTCTGTCTCAGCCATCTCATCACACAAGTACCTACTTTGGAGATGGATATGTCAGAGATTTCAGCTGGGAACGTCACTTCTCACAGTCTGCCTTTTGCTGTCACCCAAAGAAGACTTTTGTCCAGACAGAGTACATAGGACAGAAGGTGGACTTTAGCCAATAAGAAGACCGCATGTTAAAGGGGCCATTTATTGTGGAGCTCTGAAAAGCAGGTGAAGAAAAGATATGGTCTGCTGCCAGCCTGCCACCGTCCTATCCTTGGACTAGAAGTAATGCCAGTTCAAGCCAAATCCTGCAGAAAATCTTCTTCTAAGCCAAAGAAAGTTTTTGGAGGGAAATGCTCTTTGTCTCTTCTTCATCTCATCTCACACTATCTTCAATGGGACCGGTCAACACTCAATAGTCAAAGGAAATATTTTTAATTGAGCTAGACAGATGGAAGACTTCTTGGAGGGAAAATTCTTCACCACATTTCCGTGTGGCTCGTCTATAAATATTAAGCTTCCTCAAGAGAAGAAGTTGCTGCCCAGAGAGCCACGCCCTTGAGCATCCACAAAGAAAATCCTTGAGAAGCGCGTGAGAGCAGCCCAGCACTTGTTTGACTCAATCCAGTGTTGTACAAGAAGAAGAAAAGAGAAGTCTTGAGAGAGAGAGAAAAGCCCTGCAGTCTACCTGACCCTGAAGAATCAGATCTTCAGATCTGAAATTTGTAGCTGCAGTCCCCAACTTCCAAATCATCATCTAAAGCTTCAGCTGGCGTTTTCTTCTTGCTTTTATGGTTTTCCCACTGCACTTGCAGTGAGTTTTATCTTGTGTTTTTGTTCATCTAGAACCATCCCTGTCGATTTTGTGTGTAGGAAGACAGACGGAGGTGTGCTCTGATCTGTGGAGAACCGTCCCTGCCGGTTTTGTGTGTAGGAAGACAAACAGAGGTGTGCTCCGGTCTGTGGAGAACCGTCCCTGCCGATTTTGTGTGTAGGAAGACAGACGGAGGGTTCTCTGTTCTGTGGTTTGGGGCGTGTCCCCGGTCAAGCTGTGTGTCAGCAGGAAAGCCTCACCGGATTTGGTGAGGGGTGGACATAGGTTGCAGGTTTGCAACCGAACCACCTTAAAAATCCCTATGCTGTGGGTTGTGCACTTGTGTGATTGCTCCATATTCTCTATCCCCATTCACAGATTGGTGTGTGCTCGCTTCATCGTTTGTAATCCGAGTTATTTCCATCACACTCTTAAGCATTGTGGTTTGTAATATTTTGTTTGCATATCATTTATCCCTTGCTTCCATTCACATTCCCTTGGCTGCCTGCTGCACCCTTGCACACAGGCACTAGGGAGTATTCTCCAGCAACTGAGGATCACCTTACGTGCACCCACACGCACTTTGGTTGATCACCATAGCATACACTCCAGTTGACTTGGCGGGGCTCCAAGCAAACACCTTGTTCACACAGGTCAACCTGTGTAGTCTTTGGACCGCCATTTCCTCTTAAGCCATTCCGTTTAATTCCGCTGTGCATTGTGCCTAAATGATTCATTTACTTTATAGGAGTGATTTATGCTTTTGGTAGCCAAGTTTTAACTAGGCCAAAGTTATTGATAGGATCTATTCAACCCCCCCTTCTAGATCCGATTGCACTGCGTGGGACCCAACAGAGGAGACCTTGGATTACCTCTTCACAAGATGCTCATTCTCCCAGGAGATTTGGAAACATATTAGGAGCAAAATTAGGTGTCCCTCCATTTTGTATGAAAATGTGCAACAGTTGCTTGGAGAATAGAACAAGAGTTGGACACTTAAGGGGGACATAATCATATGATGGCTGATTCTCCACGCCACCCTATAGGCTATATGGGAAGAAAGAAATAGCATAATTTTTAGAAACGAAGCTAGCGCCTCGGAGAGAGTTGTCGCTTTTATTTGTGAGAGAGTGAGAGATTGGGCTTCGATCATATGTAATGCGGAATCAATGAATCCTTCCCTTTTTCACTTGTTGGGAGGCTAAAGGATGTCACACCTACTTGGTGTGAGGGACATTTTGTATAGGGGTCTTTTGGGAACACATTGATTATATATGTATATCCCTCCTCCTTTTTACATTTAATTCATTTAGTGGTACCATCCACTTTCAAAAAAAATTATGTTTTTTGTTCAACAGACAAGCAGTGGCCTTGTTGGCATGGGTAGGGGGTTAGGAAGGGAACCACCCAGGCAGGGTTTTATGGTATTTATGTGAAATGTCTCTACCACAGTGGTAGAGACCCTCAAAAAGGAAAAAATATATATATGACTTTGTTAAATATTACGCGTAGTAGTTTTGGCATAATAGCTCTATGCTATCATGCTATGGAACTATTTTTTCTAAGTCTTTTGTGTTCATCATTGTCTAGTGTGTTACAAATGCCAAAAAATCCAATTTCATCTAAGGGTGAAACCTCAACCCTTCTACAAAGAAAGAAGGAAAGATATATCCCCGTGCTTAAAATTAATTCCACGTATCTATCAATGGCATAGCAAAATGATAAACCACATAGCCAACATTAAGTCACTGCATCTTGGAGACATTTTAAAGTAAACGACACCAAGGAGGCCAAACACGAGAGAACCAGGCAAAAATGAACGTCCAAACTGCTGCAAACTGAATATCACAGCAAAATAAATTTGGTTGTTCTCTTTGTCAGCCAAGGCATTCTCCTTGGTACATGTCGTTAAAAAGAATGACCAAGCATCACCATGGATAATCCCATTAAATGTGGTTAAGATTCATTAAAAGGAAAACACAAGCTAAAATGAGAAAAATAAACCATGCCTTTACTGCCAAAGTATGCAGAGATGATATCCATTTTCCAAAAACTTCATCTATTTCCTTATATACACTTTCAAAAAAAACTATTTCCTTATATACATTTCAAAAACATCCATCTATAATACTAAGGGAGAGTTAGAGAATAACCACCCAAAAGAGGAGAGAAGAAAACACTGGTCCCTGGTCTCCTTTTTTTAAGGGGAACTCTCTTATTTTAACAAAAAATTACCCAGCAACCCCAAGTAAAATTTAAATCTTCTCCCCACGTAAGAACCTTCCTACACCCCATAAGCGCCACTTTTCCTTAAATTTGCCTCGTTTTTAACTTCTATATCTTATATTTTAATCGTAAACTTCATGAGGTTATTTCTCTCTCTTATTCGCCTCCTTTCAGGCTTCTGACACTCTCCTTTTTTTCAAGAGTATCTATCAAGAGAACTGCCATCACTTGGGAAGCAAAAATACGATCTTACATGAACAAATCCGTATCCTGATATGTATGTGTTCTTTCCATATTATACTCCAATATCTAATGCAATATCCTCTCCATATTTATTTTTGTTTACAAACTTCCTATCAATTATTTTACAACAAAAAATCCTCCATTTCCTTAAGATTCCCTCTCTCTTCCACCAACCTCCCTCCCGTCCCCTCCATTTTCTTTAGATCCTCCCCCTTTACACTTGATAGGCTTAATCGGAAGGGGGGAAGTTTGACTTGCACCCTAGGGGGTGTTTGCATTCTCAAAAATTTTCCTAGGAAATATTTTCCTAACTAATTTACATATGGTTTAAACACAAGAAAATTTTAATTGGAAATATATTTCCCAGATTCTCGGAATATACCCTGTTTTCCTAGAGTTTATTTCCCCACCAGTGTTCTATGTGGAAGTAATTTGGCAGCAGACAGATTTTCTTATGAAAATGGACGCGTATTTATGTTCCACATTCATTATCTCACAAAATTTGCAAACATTTGCTTTTCCTTCTCGGTAAACTATTTTACGCGTTCTCACTTTCCAAGGAAATATTTCCTGTGATTGTTAATTTTCACAGAAAGTTTGGAGAATGCAAACACCCCTTAGTCTTGGCCCCCAGGCATTGCCCGGGGGTTTTTTTGCTGGTGACGTACTAAACGACAAAAAGGAGTTGAAACATTAAAGCACGGGAAACGTCCTTACATTACACTCCATCGACTCCTTTTCTACGCAAAATATCGCCCGACTTCTTAAGCCAAAAACGACAACCAAATACCAACCCCGCACTAACACCGACCGAACCAGGAATCACAACCACCTCCGCACACTACAGAAACTCCAGCACAGTTAGCACGACGAGAACGACAGATCCAGAAGCCCGAATCAGCCAAACGCAACATCCGCAACCATCTCTACAGACAACAGGAACCCCAGAACAACTCGTACACACTAGAAATCTAGAACAACAGATCTAGAAGCCCCGGAGCGACAGAGCGGAGCCGAATGCCGCAACAAACAACATCCAATATTCCGCGGGCGAAGCGGAGGCGCATCTGGACGGCAATTGGATGGAGATCACGGGAGCGAGGTGGTGCAGGAGCTAGAGATCTGACCTGTAGAAATCGACGGATTTGAGCTTGCTGGCGGAAATCATGGCGGCGAAGCGTGGCGTTGCCGGCGTAACGGAGAAGAAGAGGATCGGCGGTGGCGGGCGCACCTCCGCTACTCCGATCTGGAGCCGGCAGCGAGAGCGACCAGGCGGGAGGGTGGAGGACGGGACGAGAGAGGAGACCGGAGGATAGGAGGGAAAGATATCCCGGTCTCCCGCACTTGTCTCATGGCTCACAGGAGTGGCAGTGACGTTGTTATATGGTGTGCCACTTTTCTTTTATTATTTTTTTTTATCTGAAACCTGAGAGTGGAATGTTGCCGATCTTGTCGTTGATTGGCGGAAGAGTTGCAAGAACACGCATCGGACGGATGAGATGTTGGGATCAGGTGTGGCTCAGATCATCAGGGGGAGCTTCATTTTTTAAGGAAAAAAATGAATTTTAATCTATCTTAACCTAACTTCATGTGAGACTTCTGTTTCACATCCTAACTTGGGTCAAAGTGGATTAATTTGTTAAGAGTAAAAGGTTTGAGAACGGTTCGAGTCACATTTAAGTACCTGGTTAAAGCTCGAGTTAAAATGACCCAAGTAAAGCTTAACATGGTCATCAAAAACTTTGACTCCAACCAACATTTTTAAGGATCAAGATGGATCAAGTTAAGTTGTAGCAGGTCTAGTAAGATTGTGGACAGATACCTATAGTTGGGTCTAGTGTATGATCAAGAGCTCGAATCAATCATGGTTAGGTTTCAAAAAATGTAAAGTTCGTTCTTTTTAAGACAATCCTTGTTACATATCATAATATGTCATTATACTTGAGGATATTTTAAATTAATCTTATTTTAATAAATAATTCCCAAAATAGACATAATCCCAAAAAATATAAAAAATAAATGTTTTACATTATAAATATTTATTTTGTATAATAAATTTATAATAATATATTAATAATAGTACATATATAAAAATATAATAAATATTAGTTTAACATAATATATACATCATATATAATATACATTAAAATTGTTATATAATTATATATAATAATAAATATAATAAATATTAATTTAACATCATATATGCATCATATATAATATACATTAAAATTGTTATATAATTATATATAATAGTAAATAAAATACTAAATTATAAAAATATTTAATATTTAGTATCAACATTATTATTTTTAATTACTATAAATTTTTTATATTATATATATTTATATGTTATTACTAATTTACTTATTTCATTATTACTATACTATTTTATTTGCCATCTCTCTCTCTCTCTCTCTCTCTCTCTCCGCGATACCCAATCGCTGGGTGAGGGGAGGATGGCCATCAGGTGCCTCTCCAGGACCTTCCGTGCAATGGAGACCCAGGTCATCGAGCCACTGGTGCGGCTGCTCGATGAGAGGGAGGCCTACATCTCCAGGGAGCCAATGGTGGCCCTAACCAAGTTCGACTGCACAGATAACTATAATGATCTGAGTTGGGATTAGAAAGAATGCCAGAAAAATAAATAAATAAAATCTTATCTCGACCTTGTTGATCGCTAGGACAAGATTCCCAATAATAATCTATAACTATGGGATCAGATCATTATCTTTGCGATGCGTGGATTATAATGAAGCGAAAAGAGTACTCTCATGGTGGTAACGAATCGTGCAAGTGTTCGATCTCTAACGGTATCCAGACAGGCCACAGATGACGTAATTCTCTCCACGAAGTGCACCTCAACGATCTCCACAAAGTCCTTCGTTCGTATCCTCAACCCTTGAGAGGGTAGAGAGAAAAATAGAGAGGAGAGAGAAGGGACGCAAGAACCAAAGGAGAAGAGAGAGAGGGGGGCGGACCTATGAGAGAATAATGGATGCTTATCTCAGAGTTCCCTCGTTACAACTAGTTATAATTTTTTTTCACAAAATCCTCATAAATCTATAATTACACAAATATTACTGTCATCTATATCTAGGCATGTCAACGGAGCGGATACGAAGCGAATATATGACTATCCGTATCTGCTCCGTTTTAAAATTCAAATTATCCGATTTTGATCCGCTCCGATTTGAATTCAGATACGAAGCGAATATATGACTATCCGTATCTGCTCCGTTTTAAAATTCGAATTATCCGATTCAAATTTAAAAGTATATAAATACAATTATAAAATATTAAAAGTATATACAATATAACTATAAAATGTCAAAAATATATAAAATAAACTCTAAATTAAAATACAACTATAAAATGTCTAAATTTCTCTATAATATTATTTATTTTATGATATATTATTTAAAAATATGTATTATATGAAATATATTATTATGAACGGATATTTTTCGAAGCGAATATTATAATATCCGTATCCGTTCCGATTCGAATTCGGATATTATCCGTATCCGAAAAAATGGATATGAATTCGAATATTATCCGTTAATACGGATTCGAATTCGAAGCGGATCTGGATAATATCCGAATCCGTTGACAGGCCTATCTGTATCTCTAATATGTGTGACTCTCTAGTCAGTGTCATTTTAGCTTTAGATCCATTAAAGGTAATAACTCCTTATTAGTTATTCTCTATTTACACTTAACATATAATTAATTATGTAATCATCTCATAATCTAAAGAATTAATTTATCATCTCATAATAGATAATAATCTTATGATTATTATTTCAGTAAATTTTAGTGTCACAATAAGCACGAAATAACACTGCTCGTTACCCTATAAGATAAAATGGATCTATAAAATCAATTCGTGACATTTTCTCCGCAATGTATCTATAATACTTCATTTATACACAATGACTCTGGTATAAGGACATGATCATAATGTCAAATCCTTGTGAATTAAAAACTAATAAATTTTATATTCTAAATAATATTAATAAAAACAATATATATATATATAAAGATGACATTATTCACAAGTGATTGACTTTTAGTCTGCACACTTTTTTCGGTAAGTACCGTCACTTCGACCACTCTGAGGCCATCATCGTCGCCGGTTGGCCGAAACACCTGTTGCAGCTCGTCTTCATTAGGGAGCAGGCCTTCCTCCAGATCGAGGCGTTGGTCCTACTCTCCTACATAGCCCACCGCGTCCGCGACAACGAGGTAATGGCACAGACAGAGGCAATCACGGTGTTGGAGTGGACGTCCAAGTAGGCGTTCATGGTGCAGGACCCAGCTGTGGAGGATTTGCTGGCAGAGGCGAAGGGCAGGTTGGACCTGTACTAGTCCAGAAGTGTTAAGTATAGCGCCGTATAAACAGGTGATTTAAAACATGTTAACCCATGGCCACGGATGTGTGCATCTTGTGTGCATCTGTTGGTGAACGAACGTGTCCGTCGTCCCGAACAGGTTTCGCATCAGTTTTCCCCCGTGTTTTGGAAGTCCCTCTAGTCCTATAAATACACGCTTAGGCCTGCCCAAAAACACACATGTACAACATACTATTCTCACATCCTCTTTCTTATTTCTCTCTAAGTTTTGTTCTACAATATCTTTCTTTGCTGAATTCCTGAACGCAAGATCGAGTTTGTAAAGCTTTCCTTGAAGACGCGCTAACGGGAGAGAAGGTGTCGCCTACCCGAGAGTCGACGTATCTCTAAGAAGCTGTTGCCGTGAGACTCGCACATCGGGTGACAATAGAACTCTAAGTTCTAGCGATGACGCGCTTCGACTTAACAAGATATGCTTCTAACTTTATTTGTTTATTTATATTAATTAGTTGTAGTGGATGTTTGTTTTTAATTTTTAGCAATATTTCTCACCTTTTTGTCAGAATATCTTGTATGTACAACCAAATCAGTTAGGATGAATAAGGATGGGGCATCCCACCTTATTCTCCAATCAAAGAGGCTCTAAGAGCTCTAATTTTTTGTTATTTTATTTTACTAAAAATAAAATTATAATTTTGACTACAAAACACGAATA
Organism: Amorphophallus konjac; assembly: GCA_022559845.1. NCBI lineage: Eukaryota > Viridiplantae > Streptophyta > Magnoliopsida > Alismatales > Araceae > Amorphophallus > Amorphophallus konjac. The sequence goes on along the minus strand of CM040122.1, from coordinate 411,242,030 downwards.
CGAGACAGGACACTATTCTATAATACGTTTTTCTAAAACAATGAGTTTTATATAGAAACATGTCTTCCTCATCGACGATGTGTTTTAAATTGGAAATAATTACTTCTATTGCCATCTTTAAAATATCTGAAAATTTTATTTATTGATTTTTTAAATTTATAAAAGTATTTATGTTTAAACATCTATTTATGTTTTCTATTTCTATTTAATAGTCATTTTATTTTCAGAAATTAAAATTCCACAAATATTCTATTTTCAGAAAAGAAAATATTTGAAAAACTGCTCCTATTGTTTGTGAAATTATATTTCTGAAATTAAGATTCTGAAAATACTTCTATTTAAATATAACTGTTTTCAAAAAATAAAAGAACAATGTCTCTCTTCAATCTTCTATCTTCTGAAAACAAAAGTATAATTTTTAAAATACACTTTTGTTTCACAAAAAATAGTTTCTGTAATTTACATTTATATAAAATGGTTATTTTTATTTTTTAAAAAACATAATTCTGAAAAACAATTGTGTTTTAAACATTTATTGTTTACAAAAAATATTTTTTGAAAATTTATCTCTGTTTATAAAAAAATTATTTTTGGTTTTTCAGAAAATTCATGATACTATTAATGTTTAATTAAATTACTTCTACTTTCAGAAAGTTAAAAATCAATTAAAATCATTTTTAAAATAAATAATTTCTATTTTCAGATAACTAGATTCTGAAAGTTATTTCTGTTTACAGAAAAATATTTATTTTTATTTCCTGAAAATAAAATTCTACAAATTGTTACTTTTGATTAGTTTGCATGAACTAATTAATCTTAATTGTTGAAAATAAAATTTAAAAATTTTTACTTACTAGAATATATATATATATATTATTATTACCTGCTTTTATTAAAAGTGTGCTTTGATTAGTTATTACGTGATAATTCAAATTCAAAGTGATTATTTGTTGACTTTATATATTCAAATGTTTTGACAACAAAACTCAACCCATCTCATTAATAGATTTTGTCGACCCTCGAACATTCTCAATGGCTAACCTAATAACTAAAGAAACTCTAAGTGCCAAACCAGATAAATTTGATGGTGAAAATTTTAGAAGATGGTAAAATCAAATGAGGTTTTGGTTAACTACTCTAGGCCTAATCTCAGCCATTAGTGATAATACCACGGAAAGTCGAGGGTTGGGCACTTCCCAAAACCCCACCCGACGGGTCCAAACCTGGGCGTCTAGGGCCCAAACTGAGCTTGAGTCTTCCTCCTCCACCATAACACCGGAAGAATTAGACTATAACTGTCTTCATCAGATACTAGGAGCCTTATCTGACAATCGTTATGACTTATATTATAAATCAAAGAGTGCTACTGAATTATGTGATACCTTAGAAGCTAAATATGGACTTGACGATGTCGAAATCAAACGGTTCAAGGCGTCAAATTTTAATAAATTCAAATTTGTAGATAACAAATCGATGAATGATCAAATCCACGGGGCCAAAGGTCGACCAAAGGGTCTCAATCGGGTCGATCGGAGGGCAAAATGGACAAAAGGGCTTCAATTCAGTTGACGTAGACACATGGTCGGTCGACCGGACAAGACCGGGCACCCCCTATCTTTAGTCAGTTGACCGGACCACCTGAGTCGGTTGACCCGTGGGGCCTTGTTCCACCCCCCAATCACCCCGGGTGATGGGAAAAACATGGGAAAATCATTCCCCGCCCTTTAAACTACCAAGAGGGCCCATTTAAACCACAAAAATACGATCAAATCGATGAATCCGTCGCTCACCTCAAAATCATGCATTTTAACTTCGGCGTGAAAGAAAACCACTCTCGGCCTACAAAGCGTGGGGAAATGATAGGCAAGGGCCATGGATCCATCCCCCTACCTCTCAAGACGAGATCCCATGCCGATGACGCCAATTCCACGCAAAAAATGCGCCTCGAACTCACGCCGGCTTCACGAACTCGCGAAGGAGCTCCACCACACCACTGCCTCATTCCTTGCTCCATCCTCGCCGCTCACCGCCCCACGTGCCTCGCTGCCTCGCCCACGCCGTCCTCCGTCGGCCGCCTGGAGAAGGGAGGGAGAGAAGGAGAGAAACAAGAGGAGAGAGGGTGAGAAATGAGAGAATGAGGAGAGAGGCGGGGGGTTAAGGGGTTTTTATAGAAATTAATTTAAGATTTTTAAAAATCTAAAAATAAGAAAAATCATCTCCACGATCCTCGAAAAATGCACAACGCACCTGCAACGTCTCGGAGCCCGGAAGCGCAACGGTTCACCCTACACGGGAATCCGAAAGTTCGATAGCTAAAATTCCAGATTAATTAGAAAATGTAATCTGGGACCCACAGAAACACTCCAAAACCCACGGATTCCTGATCTGAAAATCCTAGGTGCCACACGGTTGTCTTGATCGCAAGCCATTTACAACGGGAGTAGGGTGGGCCTGGGAGGAATCTGACGACGGCGGCGGCTGCCCTGTGCTGAGGGAGGGGGCGTGTGCCCAGCAGACCCCGGCGACGAGGATGGCCGGATGGTGGCTGACAGCGTCATGTGCTCTCCGGTGGTCACAGACAGGTGAAGATGGAGGATAGGGGGGGAAGATCCAGGGCGACGTTGTTGCAGGGTGGGGGGTGGTTGTAGGGGGGTCTGCGAACTGAGACCGCCACGGCGGGTGGCGAGCTGTAACGACCCAAGATCCGGATACCGGGAAAGGAATCCGATACCATTCGAATACTGGCCCGTCGCCCACGAGTCGGGACTAGGAAGGGCTAAAAATGAGTGTGGAGGTACAAAGAAATAGGAAATGAAGCAGGACAATTCAACAATTAACAGAAATAAATAAACAACTACAACAGAGTCCAGTCCAACAAAAGTACAGTTTAAGACAGGAGAACGTACCCAACGCCAAGTGAACACTCGGCCCGACAAGCTGGCGACTAAGAACCTCCACACAACACCCTCGAACCTCGAGGAAGAATCGTCGCACCTGAAAAGCAGGGGTGAGCCTCCTGTCACTGGCTCAGTAGGGATCCCGCGAAACCCCAACCATAAACAACGGTGGTATTGGAAAGCAATAATTACAGCAGGAATAACAAACCGGTAGCCGGTAAAAACGTGGCACTACAGCTACTCCTACTGTACACGGAACACTCCCCGATCTCACAATCGGGAGACCACCGAACCAACGAGGAAACCTCCGGCTACGCTACCAGAAGAGATATCACGACAATGCTGTCGTGGACCTAACACCATATAGGGAGAACCCTTGGTGACACCCACCGAAACCCTAGACCTTTAACTCGGGAACACACCCGGAAACTGCACGTAAAACCACATCTCACAGACGGGAAGCGGAAACTCACGTCACGTGACGGGAGCACTGCCCACCAGAAGCAAAGCTGAATGCGTCCACTGACAACTTAGTCCGTGCCTCAAGTGTCTCGCTGCGACGCCCCAGGCGGAGACAGAGACACAATAGTAACTAGTACCACAAACAAGGACTAGCTGGGGTCGCGCTCGTCAGCGCGGGTCCGACAACCCCCAATTAAGTGTGCACACATAGACCATACGCCCTAGGTCAGATCCTCTAGCTGGTTCTTCCCCCGAAGCCCGGACTCAGGCTGCGCGTGGGGGCCCTATGGTAACCATCCTAAAAATAGTCTCTCTCGGGTAAGTCGCTCCACCACTCCCGGGTGGGTCAACACACGCGTGCCGTAAGAAGGCTACGACTAGTGGGAGGTCACTAAACGTGAACACGGAAAGTCACTCACGCACCCATTGCGAGTAACGCGGAGTAATAGCTGGCACGACCCCACCAGACTCTGGACGGCCCACTAGACCTATTAAATCCAACGGTACTTGAGTCACACGACTTTGGTCAAGACCGTCGTACACAAAGGCACAACGTCGTTAATCTAGCCTAATCCCTAGGTCTGAAACCATGGTAATATACTGCTCAAGGCGGCACGTGACTGTCGAGATCAATCCCTTCCAAAGGGAACAAAGAAAACCCTCCAGCCCCGGGCTGGGAAATTGGACTCACAGTCCATAGGCCATACACACGGCCTACACGAAAACCACGTTCCAAAGATGTTAACGACGTGCGGGAATAACCCACTGCACACATGCCAATGCACGGTGACTCAATCTAACGGATGCACAAAAGCCGAGAACACACGAGGAAAATACCCTCTACAGAAACAAATTCCCACACAGGAATAGCCTGTGACGGCCCACACAGGAAGCCCAGCTTGCAAAGAGCCACGCGGGCATCTCTCCCGCGGAGCCATACGGCATACGGACACCTCAGGGCAAGAAAACGCGGAACACGGCGGCCCGGGGGCTGACTGGGCTGGGTGGCCAACCATCTGGCCGCCCAGAGGCCTGGGCGGCCACACCTTGGGCCGCCCAGCACCTGGGCACCCCCTTGCTTGGACGGCCACAAGCCTGGCCGCCCAGAGGGCTGGGCGGCCATCGACTTGGCCGCCCAGTCCAGGGCCATGCTGGGTGAGGGCGGCCAGGGTCATGGTTGCCCAACACCCATGCGCGGCCAGACCTGTGGCCGCCCAGGTCAGGCCGCCCAGTGACCTGGGCGGCCAGGGTCTTGGCAGCCCAGACCAAGGGTCAGACGGCCACAAAGGTGGCCGCCTTCTACGTCTTCCGGCAGACGGGCCGAGCTCCGCCGTGAGTTCAGTTCCACGCCCCATTCGATCCCAATCGAAGGGGAAAATATAGGGGATCATTCCCCTGACCCCAAAACCCAAAAATGGGAGGAAGAAATGGAGAAAACGGCGCTCAATCCGATGAATTCGTCGCACGCCCTAAAAATATGTTTTTCCCCCAAACGAGCAATACACCCCGCTCAACTCACCACGACTTACAAAACTCGTGGGAAACGAAGTACTCGAGCTAGAGAACCATCCCCCTACCTCCACCAAAGATTCCGCGCACCGTGGACGCCGTTCAGTCGCGAAACGCCCCGCAAACCACCGCCGGCGCCCTGAGCTCGCGAACGAAGAGCACCGCGCCTCCACCTCGATCCTCGTTCCATCCTCGCCGCTCCACACCCCACGAACCTCACCGTCTCGCCCCCGTCCACCTCCATCGGCCGCCGGAGAAGAGAGGGAGAGAGGAGAGAGCGTGAGAAGAGAGAGGGAGAGAAGAGAGAAATGAGAGTGAGGGGGAGAGAAAAAGGAGGTTTATATATATAGAAAATCTAGAAATTTCAGAAAATATCAAAAATATGAAAAAATACTCCCCACGATCCTCGAAAAACGCACAACGCAATGGTAATATCCCAGAGTCGGATAACGCAATGGTTCACCCTACACGGGGTTGCAAAGATCCGACAGGCAAAAACATGCGTGAACCACGAAACTCAATCCGGGACCCACAAAAGCGATCCGAAACCCACGGATCCTGATCCGATAAATATCTGAAAAAAATACGGAGTGTTACAGCCCTCCCCCCATAAACAAATTTCATCCTCGAAATTAAGGACTAGCGCCAAGCCACAGGGGAAGAACGCCTTAACCAACTGACAACGTTGTCAGAGCCCCAGCACAAAAAAACCTCGATCCTCACGAAAGCACCGGTCCTGAGGGATACGGCCAGACCATAATCACGAGCAACATCTCGCTCCACACACACATCGGTCATCAGAGAAGGCATAACGCAAAAGCACAAGTCTTGTATCACCTCAGCTACAACGAAAAGTATTCACGACACCGCTGCCACAATCTCGCTCACCGAGGGGACACAGTCCTCATTACGAGAGACAACCACCGATCCAACCACGCTCGGCGGACCAACCAAACGTCAGCTTCCCAACCAGCTGACCGCCATAATTTCGTCGGCTCCACACCAAGGACCATCTCATGCCTGGAAAGCGGAACGCCGACAACAGAACGGGACCAACTTTGTCAGAACTCAGATTTCGACAAAGCCTAGATCCCATCCGGAAAGGCACATCACGGAAACGGCCACCAAAGGCCTCGCTTGCACACAGCTCCCGCCATTCTCGAAGCGCAACCATCAGCATCTTCTGTCTGTGAAAGACCACACACCGGTCACCAGACACTCGTCAACGGGAAACCCTTGACTCGCTAAGCTTCTTCCTTCTTTCCTGGTCCTCCACCAGATCCGAAGGGCACATTCTAAATCTCAACAGGCCATCCGCTGACTTCCACACAGACCAACACCACATCCGATCTCGAGCCTCACGCCAACTCTACCCTCTCAGGGGAGCACGACGAAACCACATCACATGATCTCTCCTCGGTCCTCACGTCACTCGACTCAGACTTATGGCGAATCCTCCCATGCTGGCCGCCAGACCAAGGACCACCATTCCTACACCAACGTCCCATCAAGGACCTCCACACACATGCACCGATCACCGTCCTGTCTCATCGAAACCTTCGTCTCAATTAATCCAAGAGGACGCCTGCCAATCCCGATTCCGCTCTTACCACAGAGCCACGGGACACAGAACCTGAGCAATTCACGGCACACAACTCCAAGACAACCAGGTGCCACTTGCCACCACAACAACCTGGTCGACAACGCCACGACCAATGCACACGGTCCCCAGACAATACACATCTTACCATGGTCGATCACTCGGTCAACCTGACCAGCCACTTACGGCCACCAACCGTGACCCATAATCTCTTAGAGATCACTTCTCCAAAAACACAGCCTCATTCACGGACACAGCTTCCAACACAAAAATAGGGCACTCATGCAGCACACTTGCCCACATATTTCCCCAACTCTCCGCCTGCCAGTGCCACAAACAAAAATATCTCAAGCAACGGCACGACAACAACACGTCTCACGCAATCGGAGACGATGCATATCGAGGAACCAATCCTCCGCTGCTCTACACTTCCTCAGGAATCTGCCCGCAGCAACCAACACTACGATCCGTGCACTCTGATCCACGAGCTCAGCCAACCACCACGACAACTCGGGATCCTCCATCCCAACAATCCTCCGCAACTCCACAGGCTCCGATCCTCGACAAATCGAGAGCCACAGCACCAACCGCAGATTCTCACGAACACCGCCCAGTCGGCACTCGTCCTTCCGAGACAGTGCCGACACACCCTCATGCAACAAGGGAACGGGCAACGCTTCTTCCGGGCAACCACCTTGCCAAAACACAGGACCCGTCTCGCACGGACTTCATGGCACATGAAGGCCAACCAATCCAAACACACGATGCAAGACGACGAACCCTAGCCAAACGCGATCTCCTCCAACTAAGGGGAAAACTCAATATACCTCCGACCAATGGAAGGTCTCCACGCTCGACCTGACCTCGAACCTTACACACGTTGGGAACATCACCTTCCAACATCAAGAAACCCATCACTTTCGTCAGGTCAGCTCCTCTAACAACACTTGTCGAGTGTCTCGTCGGACCACGATCACAACATCTCTCAATGCACCATCGCTGCAATTCCTCGAACTGCAACACGCCACGCCAAAAGCCGCAACACGAGCCATAACCGGCAACCGCCAACACTCATCCTCGAGTCCCGAACTCAGCAGAACCTTCACATCTCAAGCCAAATACAGGGCGAACGCAACCCATTCACACGCATAAGCGCAGGAGCAAGAACTTACTGGGTCATCTCCGCCCAATCCTACCTCAAAATCCGCAAAGACAATCGGGATCGACACGTCATTTCTGACGTCACAGAGCATGACAAGAACATCAGGCTCGACAATCAGCAGCTCAACAGAAGATCCTCCGCTCGCCCGAGCACAATTCTCGACCAGAGCACCCGCTTCGACACCTCAAACCATAATCTCGACGTCTCAGGGGCGAGATAAACCTCAAGCTAGAGTGGCCCACACCAATAACAGCTCCCTCAGAGCACACCCATGGCCACTTAACCACGAACAATCCTCGCCAGTCACTTGACCTCGCTGTAAATACCACGAACGCAGCACCGCAACAACACACCTGCCGACAACCTCTACCCAATGCAACACAACCGGGGCCACCATCGATGAGGGAGAAAGCTCTCAACCTCGATCCCCAGACCCCACACCGGCACTCCAACGAAACAACAACCACCTTCACAGCGCCAACACAGCGCACTCAAGCTCTCACGCGAGGAACCAAGTGGAAAACAAGCACAAAATCCTATGCCAGCTGCCAACTGTACTGAACCTTACGGACTCTGATCACTGCAATATCTCGAATTCCCATGTACGTCCACAACCACGCTCTGATACCAACTGTGACGACCCAAGATTCGGATACCGGGAAAGGAACCCGATACCATTTGAATCCGGCCTGCCACCCACGAGCCGGGGCTTGGAAGGGCTAACAAGGAGTGTGGAGGTACACAGAAATATGAAATAAAGCAGGACAATTCAACAATTAACAGAAATAAATAAATAATTACAACAGAGTCCAGTCCAACAAAAGTACAGTTTAAGGTAGGAGAACGTACCCAACGCCAAGTGAACACTCGGCTCGGCAAGCTGGCGACTAAGAACCTCCGCACAACACCCTCAAACCTCGAGGAAGAACCACCGCACCTGAAAAGAAGGGGTGAGCCTCCTGTCACTGGCTCAGTAGGGATCCGGCAGAACCCTAACCGTAAACAACGGCGGTAACTAAAAGCAATAACTACAGCAGGAACAACAAACCAGTAGCCGGTAAAAACTCGACACTACAGCTACTCCTACTATACACGGAACACTCCCTGATCTCACAGTCGGGGGACCACCAAACCAACGGGGAAACCTCCGGCTATGCTACCAGAAGAGATATCACGACAACGCTGTCGTGGACCTAACACCATCTAGGGAGAACCCTCGGTGACACTCACCGGAACCCTAGACCTCTAACTCGGGAACACACCCATAAACTGCACGTAAAATCACGTCTCGCAGACGGGAAGCGGAAACTCAAGCCACAAGAAACTCACGTCACGTGACAAGAGCACTGCCCACCAGAAGCAAAGCCGGATGCGTCCACTAACGACTTAGTCCGTGCCTCAAGTGTCTCCCTGTGACACCCCAGGCGGAGACATGGACACAACAGTAACCAGTACCACGAATAAGGACTAGCTAGGGTCGCGCTCGTCAACGCGGGTCCGACGGCCCCCAACTAAGTGTGCACACACAGACCATACGCTCTAGGTCAGATCCTCTAGCTGGTTCTTCTCCCGAAGCCTGGACTCAGGCTCCGCGTGGGGGCCTGATAAGTGTCCATTTCTTATGATAATTCTAAACATAAACACCATTTTATGTGCATATAATTAGGTAATTATGCATATTTCATAGTTAACCTCAACTCCGCATTTAAATTGGAGCTTTCACGTAAATTGATTAATTTGATAATTTTATCTAATAATTTGAAGTTGAGGGCCATGAGCATTAATTCTCCATTGTATAACTATGAGCATTTGAGATTGATGTGCACATTGTGGTAATTTTTATGGACTAAAGTGTAATTATGTGTTTGTAGGACACCGAAGGTAATTACAAAAGAAGTCGGGGGCAAAAGGGTCATCACCATTTTGACCAAGTCAAATAAAGAATTCAAAATATTTTGGTTGGAGGGAAAGGAAAGTTCAAAATTTTGAATTCAAAGTTTGAAAAGGAGGAATCCAAAGTTTGAAATAAAGGAGAGACATGATGAGCCTTGGGAAATGGGGTGCCTAAAGTCCAAGAAAGGGGGTGCCCACCTACTTTTTCTCTTCCCCATGCATCATATTCTACCTAAATCTCAGCTATCCATCTCCTTTTGATACAATCTTCACCCTCCATCTACCCAACTTTCCCTATAAATAGCCCATGACAAGGAGGAGAAAGGGGATTCTTCTTTTGGCAATTTCTCTCCCAACCTTAGGCCTCCGAGTTCTCTCACGTAAGTTCGTTTTCAGCTCATGCACTCTTCATCAAAGTTCTTTATTTTTAAGTCATCTACAACTTCTATATCTGCCTCATCTTCTAATTCCTTCTGATTTTTAAGCTATTTTATATTTTTTCATTGTACTATCATGTTCATATGCGAACCAATGTTTCTCTCTGTTCTTCCCCTTATTTCTCACCATTCACATCATTTTCTCCTCTTACTATCTTCATCAAAGTCCTTTATTTTTAAATGTTCTACAACTTCTTCTTCTACACCATCTTATAATTCTCTACTATTTGTAAGTTATAATCTCTTTTTCAAGGTGCTGTCCTGTGTTTTTACTGTTCATCCGAGGTGCTAACTTCGGTTATGTCTCCATTTTGAAGCCCTCCTTCTCTTATTTTCTCTCTGAGTTCTTCATTAAAGATTTTTCTCTCTTCCCCCTCTTCAACTTCTTCTTCTTGGGCATCTCATAATTCCTCTTGAGTTTAAAGTTATTCACCCTCCAAAGACTGCTTCAATGACAAAGGCGACTTCCTCCCGGCGTAGACAACATCTTCCACAAGGTTGTTCGTGATCCAAGGCCAAGAGAGGACGGCGCTATCATCACCATTGCTGCTACCATCTCCAAACTCCAAACTCTAGGCTTTTCTTGTGTTATTACTTTTGTGATATTTCACTTCATTGTAATCTCATTGTGTCATTAGTATAAACTTATTTCACATTTCATGTACTCTTTCTTTTAAGTTAATGAAAGGAGTTGTTCTCTTGATCTAGTTCTTGCTCTTCTTCCCTCTCTATCTCTTTCTTCTATACCTTCTTTCCACTTCATGCAATTATTTTCTATAGCATAAGCGCATAGTCATGGTGTTTTCAATTAAGTGTTTGGTTTGTTCACCATTTCACTATTTTCTTTAAGCAAATCCAAATCACAAGTGTTTTTCAAAGGACTCTAAGGTTTTTAACTCTAAAAATCTCTTCTTCCTTTTGGATTCGACCCGTGCTTGCCATAGTACTACGTTCTCTTTTGATCATTTTGTGCGAGTTCGGTTTTAAGATTGTTAGCGCGCGTGTTTTAAACGACGAACTTTCGCGTTATCAATTTTTGGCGCCGTTGCCGGGGAAGAATGATGATATTTGATTTAAGAACTTTGTTTTCCTTGTGTATATAGTGTACTAATAAAGCTCTCTTTTCTTTTTTTTTACAGGTTAAAAAAATTTTTAAAAAAAGAGGTAAATTTGTATTTCTTTCTTTCATCTTTTGATTTTGTCATTTCATTTCAAAAAAAAGAGAGGGAAGAACGAGGGATTGCGCATCAAGTAAGTCTCCAAACTTATTGCTTTCATTTGGTGTCATTTTCTTAATGTTCTTGCATATTATGGTTAGATAGGTTCACTAAATAAAAAAAAAAACTCTTCACTTGAACCTAATAAAAATTCTCATTCTAAGAGTAGAAATCACATTTTCATGTTCTAAGTCATGCACCATTTAGGATAGAAGCTCTTTTTCTTTATTATCTAATTGTTGTTAATTACATTGTTGAAGATTACGGGAGGCAAGGTGAGTACTCTAACTTTTTCAAAAGTATGCTCATGCATTTTCATGCTTGCATAGAACCCATTGTTTGAACTTGCTTTGTTGCATATCATTTCAAAATATCTTTAGGGCAACACACATAAGCAAGATAAGGTGGGGATTTCATCACCCTTCCTTAGCCCACAAATCACAATTCTCTTGCATCTTTACATCACCTAGACCTCAAATAAAATTCAGTAGACATTGGCCCTAAGTTCACACTATGGTTCTTGTGTTATTTGAGCTTACCCTCTTATGAAAAACCGGTGCCTAAGGCAAGACGGTCGGACGGCAAACGCCTTAAGCGGGTTAGTGGTTTGGCATAATTAGGTCCCTACGAAAGTAGGGGGAACCTCCCACTACCCCACCCCTTACCTGGCCGGTGAAAATATTAAGGGTGAACTTAAGTTTTAATTTAACCATTTTGTGAAACTCAATTTGTAGGTCTAAGTCACATCTAGGGCATTAAGTAATTTATGTGAAAACTTGTTTGTGTTTGCATAAAAAAATAAAAATAAAAATAAAAATAAAAATAAAAAAAATATCAGCTTCTCTCTCTTCGTCTTAGTTTGAGTAAAAAAAATAAAAAATAAAATAAAATAAAATAAAAATTTTTCTCCCATCTCTCATCTTTAACCTTAGTTTATGCAAGGGAGAAGATCTCAACACCGTGACTTAGTTGAGCCCATTAGTGAGATTGAGCGATTCATTTTTAATCGAGCTCAAAATCAAACTCAACCTATGGCTGAACAACACCAATTAGGGGTGCCCAAACAGATGAAGGAATATTTTATTCCTTCGAATTATCAGCCATCCACTTGTAACCAACTGCCTAATGTCCCTGCTTTGCACTATGAGATCAAATCTAGCACCATTCAGATGCTCCCATCCTTTTATGGGAAGACCGATGAAGATCCCTATAAACATCTGGATGAATTTCTAGAAATTTGTTCCACTGTGAAAATTCAAAATTTCATAGATGATGCTCTCCGCTTGACCTTATTCTCTTTCTCACTTAAGGACAAAGCCAAATACTGGCTAGGGACATTAGGGAAACTTATTGGCACATGGGCAGATATGCAGCATGAGTTCCTTAAGAAGTTTTACCCCATCGGTAAAACCAACACCATGAGACATGCAATCACAGGATTCGCGCAACTCCCAAATGAACAAATACATGAATCATGGGAGAGATTAAAGGAACTCCTCAGAAAATGCCCACATCATGGGCTCTCCAAATGGCAAATAGTGTAAGCTTTCTATGAGGGCCTAGATGATCAAGTTAGGCAGATTGTGGATGCATCATGTGGTGGGGCCTTTATGAGTAAGAGTGAGGATGAGACCTATGCCTTATTTGAAATGTTGAGCGAGAATTCAATCAACCATGCTTCCTTATCCTCATATGAGAGAACCATTGGGCCCTCTAAACGGGCCGGGATGTATCGGGTGGAACCTGAAGGTAGGGTGGATGTAAATTTCATCCATCAAAAATTGGATAAGATAGACATCATGGCCCAAAAGCTAGAACATGTTGATATGCTAGCCCACAAGTTAGACCATCTCCTGGCTCAAAACAAACAAGAAACCACCATCTAACTACGTCAACCCATACTCGGACCCAACACACCATGAGGTGTGTGCTTTATGTGCTAGCCCAGGACCATCATGTGTCTGATTGCCCAACAGCAGCCCAGTTACCACCTTTTATACAGGAGCAAGTCCAAGCAGCCCAGGGGTTCTCTAAGCCTAACTATGACCCATTTTCTAACACCTATAATCCCGGTTGGAGGAATCACCCCAATTTCAATTGGAGAAATCAACAATCTCCCAACCAGCCCACCATCTCCTCTGCGTCTCAAACTCACAAACCACCCATCCAACACCAATTTCAAGCACAGCCACCATTTCAAGGAAATACTTATGGTCGGGGACCGCAAGCCCAACAACAACTTCCCCTATTTAACCAGGGTCAGGTCCCATACCAACCTCCTCAGCCCAATTACGGGTAATCTTCCAATTCCCACCAAATCTATCAACCTCCTCCGCAACACCACCAGGACTCCCAAACTGATGATAGATTCCATCAATTACAACAACTAATTCTGGCCCAAAACCAATCCTTCCAACAAACCATGCAAGCCCAAAATCAATCTTTCCAACAGACCTTCCATGCCCAACAACAAACTATTTCTAAGTTGGAAACCCAATTGGGCCAATTGGCTGAAGCCACCATGAGAAAGGAAATGGGCCAATTACCAAGTCAGCCTATTGCTAACCCCCATAATCAACAACCTCCAGGCTTCCCTCTAAGAGCTCCCATTCTTCCTCAACCCAATCAGCCCAATCAACCTCAGCCGCCCCCTCTTGTAGGTCCTCAGTTTGAGAATGTCAAAGCCATCTCTACCCTTAGGAGCGGGAAAATTCCTAATGATCCTTATCAGACTAAGGATGTGGGTAGTAGTTCGGGTCAAGATGCCCCCATGGAAAGTGAGTGAGGATGAGGAGCCTGTGATTATGCAAGAGAAGAAAAAGGCAGAGAGTGGAGAGAAGAAGCTGGATAAAGGGAAGGCGAAAGTTGATGAAGGAACCCAAGAATATGTGCCTAAGGTCCCTTTTCCCGATGCTCTAAAGCCGAAAGCTCGCAAGAAACCACCGGTACAACAGGAAGAATTAGTGGAATTGTTTAAACAAGTGAATATCAATATTCCACTCTTGGATGCAATCAAGCATGTGCCAGCATATGCAAAGTTTTTGAAAGAGCTTTGTACTCCAAAGAGAGAGCCAAGGGCGGTGACTCAAAAGATCCGCTTGTCTGAGGATGTGAGTGCTGTTTTGATGAATCATTTGTCAAAAAAATTGAAGGACCCTGAAGCCCCTTTAATCTCATGTGATATAGGTGGAGTGACTTATGATCGAGCATTGCTAGACTTAGGTGATAGTGTGAATCTTTTACCCACCTTTATCTATGAGCAGTTTGATCTAGGGGAGTTAAAACCCACTTCAATCATCCTCCAATTGGCGGATAGGTCGGTTAAAACACCGAGAGGTTTGTTGGAGGATGTCATTGTTAAAGTGCATGAATGTTATTTCCCGGTGGATTTTCTCATTCTTGATATGGCCTCGTCCCAAGATTTAAAGCACACACCTATTATTTTAGGACGTCCTTTTCTAGCAACTACTAAGGCCAACATCAACTGTGCCACGAGAATGATGGATATATCATTTGGAGGTGAAAAAGTTTCTCTGAATATTTTTAAGGCTTCTCAGTATCCGGATCAAGGAGATGAATGCAATGTCATTGATATCTTTGAGGATGTGATTACAGATAACATTGAGGACACCCTAGAAGAGGGTAGCATGCTTCAGGATTCTCCTCTCTCTTCTGCACCCTGGTCTAGGGTGGAGTCACTTCCTCCATTACAATCCGAACCTACTCTTTCATCTCTGGATCATCCGCCTACTCTTGAATTGAAACCTCTGCCAGACTCCCTTAAATATGCATATTTGGGACCTAACCACACTCTACCTGTCATCATTGCCTCCAATCTCACTTCCGCTCAGGAATCCCAACTCTTAACTATTCTTAAGGAGCATAGGGGGGCAATAGGTTGGTCGGTGGCGGATCTCAAGGGGATCAGTCTGGATGTTTGTATGCACCATATCTATTTAGAGGACAATGCCAAACCGAGTAGGGAGATGCAACGTCGGTTGAATCCGAACATGAAAGAGGTGGTTAAGCAAGAGGTGGTGAAGTGGTTAGATGCCGGAATTATATATCCCATCTCTGACAGCAAGTGGGTCAATCCTACACAAGTTGTTCCAAAGAAATTCGGGCTGACCGTGATTCAAAATGAGAAGGGTGAAGAGGTGCCGATAAGACTACAAACGGGGTGGAGAGTCTGTATTGATTACAGAAAATTGAACTCAATGACAAAGAAAGATCATTTTCCTCTCCCGTTTGTAGATCAGATTTTGGAAAAATTGGTTGAGCAAAGATATTTTTGCTTTTTGGATGGATACTCTGGGTATAATCAGGTTGCTATCTACCCGGAAGATCAGAAAAAGACTACATTCACGTGTCCGTATGGCACGTTTGCATTTAGAAGAATGCCGTTTGGGCTTTGTAATGCCCCTGCCACCTTTCAGCGGTGTATGATGGCAATCTTTTCTGAAATGGTGGGGGATTTTTTAGAAATTTTTATGGATGACTTCTCAGTTTTCAGTGACTCATTTGATTGCTGTTTGGAGAATTTGCAGAAGGTGCTGGCACGATGCATTAAATCCAACCTTGTGTTAAGATGGGAGAAAAGTCACTTTATGGTAAGAGAAGGCATTGTGTTGGGCCATGTTATTTCTGAAAAGGGAATAGAGGTAGATAAGGCTAAGATTGATCTGATTTCCAATCTTCCTCCCCCTTCGTCTGTCAAGCATATCCACTCTTTTCTTAGTCATGCGGGTTTTTATAGAAGATTCATTCAGAACTTCTCTACCATTACTCGTCCGCTCACTAAGCTCCTAGCCAAGGACACTCCATTCCAGCTAGATGAGTCTTGTCTTGAGGCTTTTCACTCTCTTAAAGCGGCCCTCACTCAAGCCCCAATCCTACAGTCTCCTGATTGGTCGCTCCCATTTGAAATCATGTGCGATGCATCTGACTATGCCATATGAGCTGTCTTAGGCCAGAGAATTGATAAGAAACATGTTATAATTTATTATGCGAGTCGTACCCTTGCCGATGCTCAATTGAATTATACCACCACAGAGAAAGAACTTCTGGCTGTCGTATTTACCCTAGAAAAATTTCGCTCATATCTTTTGGGGGCCAAAGTCATTATTTATTCGGATCACGCTGCATTGAAATACCTACTCACCAAGAAGGATGCTAAACCCTATTTGATTAGATGGATTCTCTTGCTACAAGAATTTGATCTTGAGATCAAGGACAAGAAGGGGTTAGAGAATGTTGTAGCTGATCACTTGTCTAGAATTGTGATTCCTGAAAGTGCTCCTATGTCTGATTCCTTCCCTGATGAGCAAATTCTTTCCATCTCTCACAACTCAACCCCCTGGTATGCTCACATAGTCAATTACCTAGCGGTAAGACAGATTCCAGGAGGGTGGTCTAGGCAGGAGAATGATCGATTCTATTCAAAGGTTAAGCACTACTTTTGGGAGGACCCCGAATTATTCCATGTTGGTCCGGATCAAATAATTAGGAGGTGTGTCCCCGAGGAGGAACACCAAAGTGTTCTAAACTTTTGTCACACTCTAGCTTGTGGGGGACATTTCTCGGGAAAGAAAACAGCTACCAAAGTGTTGCAAAGTGGATTTTTCTGGCCCACTCTCTTCAAAGATGCCTATGAATTTAGCAAGATTTGTCTTAGATGTCAAGCTGTGGGGAACATAAGCAAACGAGATATGATGCCACTTAACCCCATTCTAGTGGTTGAAATCTTTGATGTTTGGGGAATTGATTTTATGGGGCCCTTTCCACCATCATTCGGACATGGTACATTCTTGTAGCGGTCGACTATGTGTCTAAGTGGATTGAAGCCATTGCCACCCGGACCAATGATCACAAAGTTGTCATGAAGTTTGTCCGAAAGAATATATTTTCAAGGTTCGGGTGTCCGAGGGCGATCATTAGTGATGGAGGTTCTCATTTCACTCATGCCCAATTTCGAGCTCTTCTTGGGAAATATGGGATCACTCATAAGATTACCACCCCCTACCATCCCCAAACAAGTGGCCAAGTGGAGATATCCAATAGGGAGATCAAAAATATCATGCAGAAATCTGTTAGGCCCGATAGGAAGGATTGGTCTGAAAGATTGGATGACGCTCTTTGGGCCTATCGGACAGCATACAAAACTCCCATTGGCATGTCTCCATATAGGTTAATCTTTGGGAAAGCTTGTCACCTACCCGTTGAGCTTGAGCATAGGGCCTATTGGGCTATTAAGCAGTTCAATTTTGACATGTCTCTAGCCGGATCTCATAGGGCCCTACAACTAAATGAGTTGGAGGAGTTGAGGAATGAAGCCTATGAAAGTGCCAAGATTTATAAAGCCCAGACTAAAGCATTCCATGATAAATACATTTCACGAAATTTTTTTGAAATCAACAAAAAGGTCTGGCTTTTTAACTCTAGGCTGTGAATATTCCCCAGTAAATTAAAATCTCGATGGGATGGACCATATGTGGTAATTAAAATATTTAACCATGGTGCAGTAACAATTCTTGATCCTAAAACTGGTCAAACTTTCACTGTCAATGGTCAATGTTTGAAACCTTACATTGAAAATCTTCCAATGCCGCAGGAGGACTCTCTCAGGCTGAGTGACCCATTGTGAGCTATGTTGTGTCTGGCTGAAGACGTTAAACTTAGCGCTTCTTGGGAGGCAACCCAATTATCCTGTCTCTTTTCAAAAAAAATTTTTTTGATTGATTTTCTTCTTTTGTCTAAGGAGCATGGAGCAATATTTCTTTGATGATGACATCTCTCTCTCAGGTCGTATCTATCCTTCCCTCCACTTTTTATGGCTTTATTTCATTTCTATATCTTACTCATGCCATTAGGGACAATGTCACCTAAGTTGGGGGATAGCTTGAGCTTGAATTTCCTCAAAATAATTGCAACATTTCATCACACCTCTAACAAGTGTTTCATATTCACATTTCATGATGAGAAACTTTTATTAGAATGATAGGACTTAAAGTCTTACACGTGAAAGTTGTAAATTAAAGGGATGAATTAATTGGTTATGTCTTTAGCCTTTTCCTCAGAATACACCTGAAAATTCTATTGAACTTGCACACAATTGCACAATAACAAGATCGGTGGATGACAAACATTAGGATGATGGAAATTTTACTTGACACTTAGGTGATGATGAATATTATGCCCATTCGTTGAACGTAATCGTGAGGAAAAAGTTACCTGCCAAAAAAAATAGAAAATATCCTTGAACTTAGTAAACGGGCCTGCTTCTCCTAAGGCAAGAGTTGAGGTTCGCGTCAAACGGCGAAGGGATGTGCAGCACCGTGTGTCAAAAAAAAAAGAAAAAAAAGAAGTATAAACTGGCAGAGTGAAGCTACATGTAATTCGAGAAGCTCAATTCAAGAGGTGGGCAGAATTGAAAATCATCTTTAAGTGAAACGTAGAAGACTCATTCATCTAGATTGTTTGGAAGTCACTAGTCAAGTTATATCACTCATACACAAAGAGATATTTAATTTTGAGTGTATCTTGAGGAAAGGTCTAAACACATGGACTGATGAAATTTATACCAAATACATTCTACTTGAACTTGTAATACTCCAATGTCTAACTCATTATGCATAATGTTCTTACCATGATCTGTGACATATGAGTGTTTGCTAGTCCTAATTATATAATTATTTACATTACTAAGGGACTAGCAATGTACAAGTTGGGGGGTGTGATAAGTGTCCATTTCTTATGATAATTCTAAACATAAACACCATTTTATGTGCATATAATTAGGTAATTATGCATATTTCATAGTTAACCTCAACTCCGCATTTAAATTGGAGCTTTCACGTAAATTGATTAGTTTGATAATTTTATCTAATAATTTGAAGTTGAGGGCCATGAGCATTAATTCTCCATTGTATAACTATGAGCATTTGAGATTGATGTGCACATTGTGGTAATTTTTATGGACTAAAGTGTAATTATGTGTGTGTAGGACACCGAAGGTAATTACAAAAGAAGTCGGGGGCAAAAGGGTCATCACCATTTTGACCAAGTCAAATAAAGAATTCAAAATATTTTGGTTGGAGGGAAATGAAAGTTCAAAATTCTGAATTCAAAGTTTGAAAAGGAGGAATCCAAAGTTTAAGTTTGAAAAGGAGGAAAAAGACATTCAAAGTTTGAAATAAAGGAGAGACATGATGAGCCTTGGGAAATGGGGTGCCTAAAGTCCAAGAAAGGGGGTGCCCACCTACTTTTTCTCTTCCCCATGCATCATATTCTAGCTAAATCTCAGCCATCCATCTCCTTTTGATACAATCTGCACCCTCCATCTACCCAACTTTCCCTATAAATAGCCCATGACAAGGAGGAGAAAGGGGGTTCTTCTTTTGGCAATTTCTCTCCCAACCTTAGGCCTCCGAGTTCTCCCATGTAAGTTCGTTTTCAGCTCATGCACTCTTCATCAAAGTTCTTTATTTTTACGTTATATACAACTTCTTCTTCTGCCTCATCTTCTAATTCCTTCTTGTTTTTAAGCTATTTCGTGTTTTCACTGTACTATCCTGTTCATCTGCGAACCAATGTTTCTCTCTATTCTTCCCCTTGTTTCTCACCATTCTCATCATTTTCTCCTCTTACTGTCTTCATAAAAGTCCTTTATTTTTAAATGTTCTACAACTTTTTCTTCTACACCATCTTCTAATTCTCTACTGTTTGTAAGTTATAATCTCTTTTTCAAGGTGCTGTCATGTGTTTTTACTGTTCATCCGAGGTGCTAGTTTCGGTTATGTCTCCATTTTGAAGCACTTCTTCTCTTCTTTTCTCTCTGAGTTCTTCATTAAAGATTTTTCTCTCTTCTCTCTCTTCAACTTCTTCTTCTTGGGCATCCCCTAATTCCTCTTGGGTTCAAAGTAATTCACCCTCCAAAGACTGCTTCAATGACGAAGGCGACTTCCTCCCGGCGTAGACAACATCTTCCACAAGGTTGTTCGTGATCCAAGGCCAAGAGAGGACGGCGCTATCATCACCATTGATGCTACCATCTCCAAACTCCAAACTCCAGGCTTTTCTTGTGTTATTACTTTTGTGATATTTCACTTCATTGTAATCTCATTGTGTCATTAGTATAAACTTGTTTCACATTTCATGTACTCTTTCTTTTAAGTTAATGAAAGGAGTTGTTCTCTTGATCTAGTTCTTGCTCTTCTTCCCTCTCTATCTCTGTCTTCTATACCTTCTTTCCACTTCATGCAATTATTTTCTATAGCATAAGTGCATAGTCATGGTGTTTGCAATTAAGTGTTTGGTTTGTTCATCATTTCACTATTTTCTTTAAGCAAATCCAAATCACAAGTGTTTTTCAAAGGACTCTAAGGTTTTTAACTCTAAAAATCTCTTCTTCCCTGTGGATTCGACCCGTGCTTGCCATAGTACTACATTCTCTTTTGATCATTTTGTGCGAGTTCGGTTTTAAGATTGTTAGCGCGCGTGTTTTAAACGACGAACTTTCGCGTTATCAGGGCCCTATGGTAACCAGCCTAAAAATCGTCTCTCTCGGGTAAGCCGCTCCACCACTCCTGGGTGGGTCAGCACACGCGTGCCGTAAGAAGGTTACGACTAGTGGAAGGTCACTAAACGTGAACACGAAAAGCCACTCATGAACCCATCGCGAGTAACGCGGAGTAACAGGTGACACAACGCCACTAGACTCTGGACGACCCACTAGACCTACTAAATCTAATGGTCCTTGAGTCACACGACTCTAGTCAAGATCGTCGTACACAACGGCACAACACTATTAATCTAGCCTAATCACTAGGTCTGAAACTATGGTAATATACTGCTCAAGGCGGCTCGTGACTGTTGAGCTCAATCCCTTCCAAAGGGAACGAAGAAAACCCTCCAGCCCCGGGCTGGGCATTTGGACTCACAGTCCATAGGCCATACACATGGCCCACACGGAAACCATGTTCCAAAGATGTTAATGACGTGCGGGAATAACCCACCGCACACATGCCGATGCACGGCGACTCAATCTAACGGATGCATAGAAGCCGAGAACACATGAGGAAAACACCCTCTACAGACACAAATTTTCACACAGGAATAGCTTGTGACGGCCCACACAGGAAGCCCAACTTGCAAAGAGTCACTCGGGCATCTCTCTCGTGGAGCTGTACCGCATACGGACACCTCGGGGCAAGAAAACGCAGAACACGGCGGCCCGGGGGCTGACTGGGCTGGGTGGACAACCATCTGGCCGTGGCCGCCCAGTCCAGGGCCATGCTGGGTGAGGGCGGCCAGGGTCATGGTCGCCCAATACCCCTGGGCGACCAAACCTGTGGCTGCCCAGGTCTTGGCCGCCCAGACCAGGGCTCAGACGGCCACAAAGGTGGCCGCCTCCTGCGTCTCCCGGCAGACGGGCCGAGCTCTGCCGTGAGCTCGATTCCACGCCCCATTCGATCCCAATCGAAGGGGAAAAGATAGGGGATCATTCCCCTGACCCCAAAACCCAAAAATGGGAGGAAGAAACAGAGAAAATGACGCTCAATCTGACGAATCTGTCGCACACTCTAAATACATGATTTTTCCTCCAAATGAGCAATACACCCCGCTCGACTCATCACATCCTACAAAACTCGCGGGAAATGAAGTATTCGAGCTACGGAACCATCCCCCTACCTCCACCAAAAATTTCGCGCACCGTGGACGCCGTTCCGTCGCGAAACGCCCCGCGAACCGTCGCCGGCGCCCCGAGCTCGTGAACGACGAACGTCGCGCCTCCACCTCGATCCTCGCTCCATCCTCGTCGCTCCACACCCCACGAACCACGCCGCCTCGCCCCCGTCCACCTCCGTCGGCTGTCGGAGAAGAGAGGGAGAGAGGAGAGAGCGTGAGAAGAGAGAGGGAGAGAATAGAGAAATGAGAGTGAGGGAGAGAGAAAAAGGAGGTTTATACATATATAAAATCTAAAAATTCTAGAAAATATCAAAAATAGTAAAAAATACTCCCCACGATCCTTGAAAAATGCACAACGCAGTGGTAACATCCCGGAGTTGGAGAACGCAATAGTTCACCCTACACGGGATTCTGAAGGTCCGATAGGTAAAAATACGCGTGAATCACGAAACTCAATCCGGGACCCACAAAAGCAATCCGAAACCCACGGATCCTGATGCGATAAATATCCAAAAAAAATCCGCGCGTTACCGGAGCTGACAGGGTTGGGGCACCGGTGGTGTAGCGGGTGGCGCAGCACGGACTGGGCCAGGCGACGACATGGTCCCAAGGGTGGCCGACGATGTC
Source organism: Amorphophallus konjac (assembly GCA_022559845.1). Lineage (NCBI taxonomy): Eukaryota > Viridiplantae > Streptophyta > Magnoliopsida > Alismatales > Araceae > Amorphophallus > Amorphophallus konjac. Next base: position 411,219,540 of record CM040122.1, on the reverse strand, counting down.
TTGTGCCGCATCGACGGTGTGCTCTCGGGTGGCTTGCGTTCGCGTGAAGGACCATGGACAGAGGAGAGGGAGATGAACAATGGTGAGAAGGGAAAACTTAGGGAAATGTTGAAAAAAGAAATGAATAGTTGAGATGCTACAGTGGGGAAGGGATAACACTTTGTGAATAGAAAGAAGAAGAAGAAGAAAAGAAGATGGGGGAGGGGGATCGGCCTCACGCCAGAAGTAGAAAGTGGAGATGGGGGGTTCGGCCTCACGCTAGGAAGAAGATAAAGAGGGGGTTGGGCATCTGGACAGAAGTAAGATATAGCTACACTGTAATTTTTTTTGATCTAACCATTCATTCCCCTAATTAGGGTTAGCACCTCTTTATTTATAGATAACGAAAATTACAAACAGACTTTTTTTTACTTTAATAACAAAATATCCCTACTCTTAAAATAAACAAAATACACAATAAAATAAAATATTCTCTAACAAAACCTCAACCAACCTAACAACTCACAATTTCTTGACCCATAAATTGATTAAAAAAATAAAAGAAAATAAAATTTTGATCTTCAACATAGTTGTCTTTGATAACTCTAAGTAAATTTGAATCATCTATCGTAAACCGCACAACTCGCTCCGCATCATCCTCCCCTAGTTCAAAAAAAATCGCCCTCGAATTCTAAAATGTTGAAGAATCAATGACTTGACAATAAGAACATCATGCACATATAACACCAATAAGTTCACATGGATATTCACATCAAGAAATTGGCGACGACGCTGAGTAGAAGCCTCAACACTGTACCATACCAAGTCGAAGTCACTTTGAGTCATATAAAGTCCCACATCAGTAATATCAAGAGAATATGAGGCCCTTTGAACTACAAATAAGTGCTCGGAAATCAAATCAAACCCTACACCAATCATGAGCATTTGATCCCAAACATCTTGATCAAACACATCACCCGTAGTAACTGAGGATGAATCTATCTCAAAGAGAAGCTCAGAAATCATATTCAATCCAGACTGCGAGAAGAGTTCATGATCCCAACAGTCAAGAATCGGCTCCTGAAGTAAATTCATATCAGAATGAAAATGAACATCTTCAAATATAGACTCATAAAGTGTAGCAACCCCCGCTTCAACAAATAGAGAGTGATCCCATATGTTTGTGCTGCAATGAATATCCATAATCCCTAAACTCATTTTGAACACAGATTCAGACACAAGATATAACTATGATGTTATAAAAAGATCATGATCCCATGAATTAGTAGTCTTCAAAACTTCACATTGATTATCTGTTGGTTCTATTGGTGAATAAATGGCCTTCTAGGAGTGATCAACCAAATTGACTTGTTCTGCATTCAATTCTTCTTTAGACTGATATTCATGACCTTGATGCACATCCTTTCTCGCCGGATTAGTTAACAATAAATTATAGAAAGTAAACTCATCCTGCAACTAGTTAGGTCTCAAGGTGCAAGTTTTCCTTTCATGATCTATGACCACATTTCTTTATTTTAACCATTCACTTCCTAATATAATGCATGTATCTGCCATTATACCAATATTACACCAAGCACTATCAAAATAAGTGGTTGTTTCAAACTTCTTATGAAACTCCACAAATGCGTGATCACCTCTAAAAATAATTTCTCCAATCTTGGAGAGAGACTCAACAATATCCGACGAAATCTAATTTTCCAATTCCATATCCATAAAATCAATTTTTATACGTTTTTCATTAGGTAAATATGTAGCAAATATAATCCTACCGCATAAACTCAGGACCTCAACTTTGGAAAATAAGTTGATTCTCTAAGCTCTGGTACCAATTTGATGTAGGACAAAACCTCAACGACTAACAAAATGGATCCTGCAGCGAAGACGACGACAGACATCGACTGTGGCCACGCCGATTGTATGGGCGATGGGCCACTACATTTGATGTAGGATGGGACCCGAGTCTATGAATTTCTTCTTTCTTCCTTTCTTCCTTTTCTTCTATTTTTTCTCTTTATTTTTTTCACAAGATATTTTCTCTTTTTTTCTACCTTCTTTTCTTTCTTTCCTTGCTATTTTTTCTTTGCCTTTTTGCCCTTTTCTATTTTTTTTTTGCTACAGTAGCTACATAAGAGAATAAATCAAGAAATACAATAACGAGAGAGAGAGAGAGAGAGAGAGAGGGTGCGATGGTAGAGAGAGGGAGAGAGATAGGGTCGGCAGCGACGGTGCGGACATTGGAGCGGAGGATAATGGTGGTTGGTGGCAGGGGTCGAGGGTGGCGGCCGACTGGGCTTCGCAGGGCTGTGGGTTGGGTCGTGGACCGAGTAGGTGGTGTGACGGCCTGTTCACAGTGTCGTGGGCTCGGGGCATCGCTGGCGTTCTTGCGAGAGGGGAAGGGTGACCGTTTGCAGACGACGGTGTGGTCGGGTGTGGCCGGTGAGGTCGGTTTCCCTGCTCACAGGGCGTCTACAATGGGAGCAGGTTGGGCCTGGGAGGAATCCAACGATGGCGACGGCCGCGCGGTGCCGAGGGAGGGGGCGTGTGCCAGGCAGACCCCGGTGACGAGGATGGCCGGATGGTGGCTGCCTGCCTCGTGTGCTCTTCGGTGGTCACAGACGGGCGAAGACGGAGGAGAGAGGGGAGGATCCAGGCCGACGTTGGTGCAGGGTGTGGGTCGGCTGTAGGGGCGTATGTGGCTTGAGGCGACCATGGCAGGTGGCGAGCCGACAGGTTTGGGGCTGAAGTCCCGCGATCAATGACACCCAAGAGGGGGGGGGGTGAATTGGGTGATAACAAATTTAAAGAAAACTTTAACTGATTTGAAGTTTGTATGATGAAATAGCAATCAACAAATTAGATCTGATGCAGAGCAAAATAGTCTTATCAAAATCACCACTACAATAGCTCTTTGGTACTAGGCGGAGTTTGCGAATATGAAGATTCTCTCACGCAAGGTGTTATCTTCCCGACAAGACTAACCTTGTCAGTCCGAACCCAACTTTTGATATACCAGAGATCTATTGAAGAGTGATCGATTAATCTAGATCTAAACGAAGAAATCTGCTGATGCAATATGTGAATATGCTAGAACAGAATTGGAGGTAGAAGATAAGGAACAAACCATACAAGAGACAGTAATTTTTAGGTGGTTCGGATGCAACAACGGCAACCTACGTCCACCCCTCACAGACTGTGAGGATTGACACACTATCTTGTAAAGGATTACAAGATCAAACCACACACTCACACTCGTGAGGAGTTCGGAACTCCCAGGAAGGTGCACAAGTACCGAATCACACAGAAATGTGAAGAAGAAGAACCACACACACACACACACACGGATCTGCGTAGATCCACACACATAAGTGTTTAGTTATTACAAGGACACACACTTGAAGCTCAATTAGAAATGAAAGGAGAAACACAAAATGAGAACTTCAGATTTAGGCTCCCCCTTAGTGGATGAAGAGGAAGTTGGATGAAGCTTGCTCCTCAGCTTGATATTCACTTGAATGGCTTGCAGATGATCTTGTGAACCTTGCTCTTGGATGAAGAACTCTTGGACGCAGCACTGTTCACGGAGCTACAGTAGCAGCACCTTTTCTCCCTTGGCAGCCCCCTTTGATCTCTCTTGAGTAATTATGGTTTCTTTCCCCCAAGAGATGTTTTTATATAACTTGGATGGTCAAGGACAAGCCAAGACACAGATCCACAATTCTAGGGATGTCTGGAGACTTTTGGGATTAAAAAACCATTGAAAGATGCTTCAGCCTCGTGGAGAAAAATAAGTCAACAATGGAGGCTTCGAAGCTGGCGATCGACCGGTCACAGGGGGGCGGTCGACCGAAATTTTACAGAGATTGATCCTTTCAACGCTGGGAAAACCGGTTGACCGGGCCCTGCCTGGCGGTCGATCGCTAATCTAGAAAACCTGCAGTTTTAGAGAGTTAGCCAATAAATCATAATCTGTGAACAAATTATCTTATGACCACATCCTGTTCCAATCACAATGAGTTGGTTGAACTTATCATCCTGTTCCAATCACAATGAGTTGGTTGAACTTATCCTGGGCATTTCTTGAAACATGGTAGATTTAGGCATTTGCTTGATTAAGAATGGTTTTGAGAGTGGTTTAAGCAAGTTATTACTTAGGTTGTAATATCAGGATTTTTTTATCATCAAAATCATCTAGAGATACTCAACAATCTCCCCATTTTTGATGATGACAAAACTCTAGATTACAAGCGCATTGGCATGCCTTTTAGCAAATTTGGAGATAAACAAAGTCGATAATCCACAAGGTGAATAAAACAATAATTCTTTTCGGTAGGTGAGACACCACAAACCATTCTTCACCTTATTTGCCAAATAGAGAGGAAATGAGAAACAAGAGCCAAACAATTGAGAGCAAATACCAATTGCATTCATTTCATTACAAGGTACATGGATGCTTGAGAGAATGCAAGACTCTAGACACATGCAATAAAGCAAATGCAGAATTGAGGACACAAGGACCCCTCACAAATGATCATGCATACAGACATATGAACATGCATACATAGAATATATAAGACCTACACTAACTACTTCTCCCCCTTTTACATCATCAAAAGAGGGGATAGGATAATCAAACAGGAGACCCAAAAGACAAGACCCAAGGACACAAACTGGAGGTAAGAAACCAAAGAACAGCCTCATTGGCCATCTACAGGTGGCTGGGTGTCTGGTGGAGGAAGAGGCATATGGCCAAGGCGCTGCCGAATATCTGCAAGTAGGTGGTCTTGATGCTGAAGGCGGTGCTGGATATGGGCAAGGGTTTGATCCCTATCATAGTCACGGCACTGCATGTTCAGGAGAACGCGGTTCATAGCATGAAAGCCTCACGTGAATCTTCATGGCTTTGGGTGAGGGTGATCATGTTGGTGGAGAGAGTGTGCATCTGAGTGGATAAGGAGTCTAAAGCTGTGGAGAAAGAATCTAGCTGACGTGACAAAGATTCCAGCATGGTGCCCATGGTTGCTATATTATCCCCAAAGGTAGAAAGTTGTTCCCCAAAGACATCCATCCGAGTTCCTAGTCCAGTAAAATACCTGTCAAAAATCTCATAGTCTACCCAAGAGTGCTGTCCGGCCCCCTGAGTAGAAGACTCTCCATGATAGTACTGTGGTTGAGGAGGCATCTCCGGATCCATGTGGTGAGGTGAAGGTGGAGGAGGCTGGTCCTCAGCCTGAACTGGAGGGGGTAGTTCCCCTGGATCCTCCTGCTGCTTCTGTTCTTGTTCTCCTTCATTGACTGCATCTTCCCTATAAACGGGCACATCACGACGGAGCTCACCATCCAGACCCCAATAATATCCCATATCTGTGAAAATCTTATGCGCATTATATATATCATCTTGTCGAACATAAATGAACTGTTCTTCTGCCAAATTGATCCTAGCATAGATGAATATGCCGGTCAACTGTGAAGCATAGGGCAAGGATCTCCGCAAATTTGTTCGGCAGGTTCTAATCAGAGTCGTCATGAGGCGACCCATGTTGACTTGAATCCCATTCATAGCATTGTAAAACAGAAACATGTGAACTTATGTTACTTCATTTCTACTGCCACTCTTTGGATAAATGAGGGAGGTAAACATATGGTGCAATATACGCTGTAATGGTGAAAACTGATTTGCATTCAATATGATTAAGTTGCTGACACCATGCACATAATCACAACTGGTCATAGCAAGAAAAGTTTCCTCAACAGCACCATGACCAAAAATCATGTCGGCTCCTCTAGCCGAAACTCCTAAGGCACGCTCAAACAAATCCGGAGTAATATGAAACTCAACACCTTGAACAACTGTATATAATTCCTTATTTCTTTCGACCAAATTTCCATATAACTGCTGCACTAGATTGGTGTAATATCGGGTATATCTAGTGATAAAATCAATCCAAACTGGTTGAATCTCAAAGACAGCACATAAATCGGGCAAAATCTCGTTCACCTCATTGAAGTCGACCAACCGAGGGTCGATAATGGGCCGTGGAGGCAGCTGAGGTGCACGACGAGGTGCAGGTGCCCACTGTGGTGGAGGAACCTAGGCCTCTCGTCTCTGACCACTAGCTTTCCCTTGGGCAGAACGCCGAGAGCTCCGTCTATGCGGCATCCTGAACTAGAAAACCCAGTGGAAACCCTTGAAAAGATGACTCTCGTCCTGGGGGATGAGGTTGAACCAAATGACACTCCAAGGGCTTGCAAAAGCCTTCTCCACAACCTCGAACCCTGGGAAGAGCTTCACACTCGCACGGACGGCCGCGGAGATTTCGTCCCGAAATGGTGACGAACCGACCAGATCTTGTGCGGGTTGAAGGAAAGATGAAGTTGTTAGGCTAGAGTGGTGGAGATATGTGGTTCTAGGGTTTGGGAAATGTGTTGGAGAGAAAGTGGGGGTGATAGAATGAGAGAATGAGGTGTTAAGACCCCTTATAAGATGGTCCGGTTGAGAGTTCAGCCGGGCCAATTCGTCGGTGTCGGTCGATCGGACCGGGGCTGGCGGTCGACAGAAATGGTCGACCTAGCCCAAAATTCAAAATTTTTAAAATTTTTTAAAATTTTTTATTTCTTTTTTGATATGAGCACCATCATCCGACCTTCTAGATTGAACCATCAACAAGGAATAATGATAGGGATGAGTTGATAGGAGAAGAGATGGAAGATTGAGAACAATCTCTAGCTCCTTCTCAGAAAGTGCCTTAGTTCCAAAGCCATTAGGTCCACATTTATTTAATCAAGAAAAATTTATGCTTAGAAAAATTTCAAGGAGGGCTGTATATATAAATACAATCAAACATGCAGGGGTGAAAATACACTCAAGGTATTAAAAGTAAATGCATACAATATGCATGATAATCTACCCTTAATGCAAATGAGTTTCTATATGTACAACTTTTGACCTAAGTGCAAACCTAAGTATGTATGCTCTCACCCTTGCACATGCCAAGCTCTCTTCTTATTTTTTTGAATTGTTCCGGGTTTAAGGGTTTTGTGAAGATATCGGCTAGTTGATTGTGTGTGTCAATGAAATTTAATTCAAAGACCCCTTTTCCTACATGATCTCTCAGAAAATGTTGCCGAATATCAATATGCTTTATCTTAGAATGTTGAACATGATTTTTTGACAAACTGATTGCATTGGTATTATCACACAAGATTGGAACACATTTCATTTCAACATCTAAATCAAGCATTTGATTTTTGATCCAAAGTACTTGGGCTCCGCAACTTCCAGCGGCTATATATTCAGCCTCGGCCGTTGAGAGAGCTACTGAATGTTATTTTTTGGAGGCCCATGAAACTAGGCATCCACCAAGAAATTGACAGTACCCACTAGTACTTTTATGATCAACAATGCATCCAGCATAATCCGCATCGGTATATGCAATCAATTCAAATGAACTACTGATGGGAAACCACAAGCCAAAGTATAGTGTGCCAATTAAATATCGAAAAAATTCATTTTATAGCCAACAGATGAGACTCTTTAGGACATGACTGAAAATGAGCACATAGACATACACTGAATTGAATGTCAGGGGCGGCATGCTGTGAGATACAGTAGTGATCTGATCATACCTCGAAATAGTGTAGGATCTACTGTTTTACCATTTTCATCTTTGTCTAACTTTGTGGTTGTGGCCATCGGAGTTGACAGGGGTTTTACTTAAACCATCCCAAATTTCTTTAACAGCTCCGGTGTGTACTTAGCTTGATTTATGAAGATGCCTTCAGGCGTTTGCTTCACCTGTAATCCAAGAAAGAAGTTTAGTTCACCCATAAAGCCCATCTCAAATTCTCCTTGCATAATTTCTGTAAATTGATCACATAAGACATTATTAGTAGCTCCAAAAATAATGTCATCCACATATACTTGAACTACTAACATGTCTTCACTTGATTTTCTCGTGAAGAGTGTTTGGTCAACCTTACCTCTTTTGAAACCATTTTCAGTCAGGAATGAAGTGAGCCTTTCATACCATGCCCTTGGAGCTTGCTTCAATTCGTACAAGGCCTTTTGCAACTTGTACACATGCTTTGAATGTTTTGAGTCTTCAAAACCTGGAGGTTGTTCTACAAAAATATCCTCTTTGATGTACCCATTTAGAAAGGTAGATTTAACATCCATTTGAAATAATTTGAAGTCGAGAGAGCAAGCATAGGATAGTAAAATCAGGACTGCTTCTAGTTTAGCAACCGGTGCAAAAGACTCATCAAAATCAATACCCATCTCCTGGCTATACCCCTTGGCTACAAGCCGGGCCTTGTTCCTAACAACCAATCCCGTATCATTTAACTTGTTTCTGAAAATCCAACGGGTTCTAATTATGGGATGATTCTTAGGACGTGGCACGAGAGTCCACACTTTGTTCCTTTCGAACTGGTGTAGCTCTTCATGCATAGCCTAAATCTAGGATTCATTTTGAAGAGCGTCATGGATATCCTTGGGCTCTTCTTGTGAGATTAAGGCCATTAGATCCTCTTCTTCTACTTGCCTTAGTGATGATCTAGTTCTTACCCCATCTTGTGGATTATCGATTATGTTTTCAGCTGGATGATCCTTCAAGAACGTAGAAGAACTGGGTAAGTCGGGATGCTGCACTTGTTGCTCTTGAAATGTTTCAAGTGAAGGATCTTCATCCTTTTCACTTTTTCTGGAGATCCCTTCAGTTGGTTCATCCATGGCCTTAGCATTATTTGGACGTTTAGAATTTTCATCTGCATCCACAATTGGAACAAGTTGACTTGTCAGTTTTAATTCAGATTCATCAAAAATCACATGAGGGCTTTCTTCAACAACCAAAGTCCTCTTATTAAATAATCTGTAAGCTCTAGAGTTAAGTGCATAACCTAGGAAAATTCCTTTGTCACTTTTCTCATCAAACTTACCTAGCTTAGACTTACCATTGTTCAGGATGAAGCATGGGCATCCAAAGGGTTTAAGATGAGAAATATTGGGTTTCTTACCCTTGTAGAGCTCATAAGGAGTTTTCTTCAAAATAGGCCATACCATCGCCATGTTGATGATGTAACACGATGTACTTACCGCCTCAGCCCAAAAATATTTTGGTAGAGAATTTTAACTTAACATGGTCCGTGCCATGTCTATCAGGGTTCTGTTTTTCCTTTTCACCACTCCATTTTGTTGAGACGTCCTTGGTGATGAGAAATTGTGCGTATATCCCTGCTCCTCACAGAAACTGCTGAATTCATGATTCTCAAACTCACCACCGTGATCACTTTGGATGGTGGTGATAAGGTAGCCTCTATCATTTTGGATTTTCTTGCAAAACACTTAAAACTCCATCAAGGCATCACTTTTATTGGTTAAAAATAACATCCATGTAAATCTGGAGTAATCATTAATAATAACAAATCCAAAAGATTTACCTCCTAGACTGGATGTCCTAGTGGGGCCAAATAGATCAAGGTGCAGCAATTCTAGAGGCCGGGAGGTAGAGACAATATTTTTATTTTTGAAGGAGACACGTGTTTGCTTGTCTTTTGTGCAAGCCTCACAGATTTGGTCACTTTCAAATTTTAATTTAGGCAATCCGTTCACCAAGTCATGTCTAGACAATTTGGAGATTATTCCAAAACTAGCATGACCTAATCTTCGGTGTCATAGCCGTGCATTCTCATGATTGTTTGCAATCAAGCACACATCATCACATGAGATATCATCAATATCAACAGCATAGACATTGTTATTCCTTTTTCCAATGAATTTGATCTCATTTGTATTCTTATTCATGACAATGCAATGGATTTCATCCTAAACAATCTTGAATCCTTTGTCGCATAATTGGCTTATGCTCAAAAGATTGCGATTTAAGCCCTTTACCAAAAGCACATTCTCGATAAGTGTTTTAGAATTCTTACCTATATCGCCGATTCCAATGATTTTACCTTTGTCTTTGCCTCCAAAAAATAACTGATCATCCATCCTTATCTTGTAGTGTTGAGAACACCTTCTTGTCCCCTGTCATATGTCTTGAACAACAGCTGTCTAGGTACCATTTGCTCCCTCTGGCTTCAAGACATATCTGCAAGAAACAACATTCTCATCCAATTATTTTTGGTACCCAAATCAATTTGGGTCCATAGGAGTTAGTCCAATTTTGTGCATATCTTTTTCTGGTCCAAATGGCATGATTTCTTTGAATGTTTTGTCTGAACCAACAATTAGCAATAACATGTCCAAATCTACCACAATGAAAGTAATTGACATTTGAAAATCTTCTTTGGAATTGACGTGGTTTAGGTTGAACATGTTTTGGCTTGGAGTGAGAACATGCAGCATAGTTGTTATATTTTTCATGAACATAGGATGTAGTGATCTTATGCTCAAGGGATTTTTTGTTTTGGGGAATGTATCCCAATCCTTCCTTTTGAAAGTTAACCTTGATTGTAACGACCCGAGAATCTGATTATCGGGAAGGCCCGATAACCCGAGACTCACACCGCCACCCACGAGCCAGAAGACTCGGAAGGGTTAAAAGGATGGTGTGGAGACTACACAAGCATCACAAATAATTGTAGAAATTAAACAGTTTATAAGATTAAGCAAGAAATAAATTAGCATTTTACATGATACATGGTCCACAAGATAAAACAAAATAACAACATTAGTCCACAACTCATACAGAGACAAGAATGACAAGTACAGCTACACGGGGCATACCCCGGCTCTGACCTCTGGCACTAACGCTGGGCACCTGAACCACGCTGAGCTTCAGTCGCGCTCCTCTGAGGCTGCGCCTCTCCTGAAACACGGTGAACACAAGTAGGGAATGAGTCTCAGAGCAAGACTCAGTAGGGATCACTCGAACCCTACCTCGCAAAACGGAAAACCGCTACACTAGCAGTAAGTGAGTACCTCGGAAGGAAAAGCTCTATAACTACAACACCGGTCTCATGGCACGAAAATCGACACACGTGCCATGGTGAAACAATCGGAACTCAACGGTCAACCCCACGAAAACCCGAAGGTCGAAGTCACAGAGACTAACAGTCTATCACTCCCGACTCGACAGGAGTACCTCCCACTAGAAGCACAGTCGGCAGCGTCCCCTGACGTCTTACACTGCACCGCAGGTGACCACCTACCACGCCCTAGGGCAGAGGCAAGGACACCGTACAAGTAGCCACAAAGCAAGTGACTAGCCGGGGTTAGGCTCGTCAGCGTGTGTCCAACTGCCCCCAACCATGTGCACACACACAGACCATGCGTCCTAGGTCTAGCCTCTAACTGGTTTTCCCCTTGAGCCAGACTCTGGCTACAAATGAGGGGCCCGAGGGAAACCAATCTAAAAATCGTCCTCAGGGTAGCCTCTCCACCACTCCCTGGTGGGACCACACACGTGTAAGTAGGCTACAACTAGTGGAGGGCCACTGAAGGAGTAGACTCTCAAGTCAATGGAAAACAACGTCCGAACCCGACGAAGCACGGGAACCATCCCACGTACCGGCACCATCGCATGGTGACCACGGTCTGAGAAGAAATGGGACTGCGGACCACCTGGCGCAGCCCAGAGCCTGATGGTCCAACATAGGAGCGTCACAGCTCTGACGGTCTATCTCTGGACAGTCACAGCCGTCTGACAGTCCAACACAGGAGCGTCACACGTTCGGTGCAAAACAGGCCGTGACACACCAACCCTAGTGCGTCATAGTCTCTGACGCGCCTAGTCTGGTGCGTCAGAAGACAAGAGGAAAACAACCGTGACGCACACCTCTAGGGGCGTCACCATCTCTAAGGCTCCAACCCAGGCGCGTTAGAAGGTGGTGATGCGTCCACTCTGACGCTCCCACACAGGGCCGTCACGAGGCTCTGACGCCCCACCCTGGGTGCGTCACAGGCCCTGACCCCCAATGGTCAAATCACAACGATCAGATGCCAACGGTCGAATCCTCACCTGACGGTCCAACCTAGGTGCGTCACACGCCGTGGCGGTCTATCGTGGGACCGTCAGGCCCACTGACTACCCAATTGGTAAAACATACCCTGTGACGCACCTACCTTGGCGCGTCACAGGCTGTGACGGTCACTGGAAGGACCGTCACACTGTCCTGACGGCGGAACGACGGGAAACGCCTAAAAACGCCAACCACGCCCCCATGCCTCCATAGGAGAGGGGGAAATCAAGGGGGAAGCCCCTTAAGGACCCCTAGCATGCATCTAAGCCATCAAAACGCCGAATCATGGCCTAAAATCATAGATCGGGCGAACTCTCCCCAAATCATGGAAAACCCCAACCCGACATGGAAACCCATCTCTCGGCCTCCCCTCGGGCTAGAAACCATGGGAATGGAATGCGGGGAGCTAGGGAACGTCACCCTACCTCGATCTCACCTCGAGGCACGCCGGATCATCCACAAACCGCGAAGAACGCTTGAAACCCTCGTTCCTCCTCACACTTCCCACGAATGCCGCACGCCACCGGGATCGTCACACAGCCACGGCCATCGCCGCGCCGTCACCCCGCCACTGTCCGTAGCCGGAGAGAGGGGAAAAGAAGGGGGGCGCCGGTTCTCATGGTGGGAGAGGAAGAAGAAAGAGGAAGAAGAAGAAAAGAGAAAAAGAAAAGGAAAATAGGGGGGGTTTATAGAAAATCCAAAAATTCTGGAAAATATCAAAAAATTAAAAATCACGTTTCCGCGATCCTCAGAACGCACCGATCGCAATGGTAGCACTCTCGTCTAGGTGAACGACCCGGTTCACCCGCAACGAGATTCCGAAGGATTTGCCGAGACCCGTACCGGAAATCGAAAAACACGCGCGAAAAAGCCGTGGACACACTCCGGGCCTCTGAAACGACTCCGGATCGCGCTGATCCAAACACGAAAGATGTCCGAAACAAAATTTCGGACATAATAGAGCCGGACACTCTGAGAAATCAGATCCAAGACCCAAAAAGAAAGATCCGAAAGATCTGGGATATTACAGCCCTCCCCCCTTAAACAAATTTCGTACTCGAAATTTAAGAACAAAGCTCAGGGGGAGAAGAGGGAACTCACTCGAACAGGTAAGGGAACTGCTGACACATCTTGTCCTCATGCTCCCAAGAAGCCTCACCACCAGAGTGCCGCTGCCACACCGCCTTAACCAAGGGGATGGCCTTGTTCCGCAGGCGCTGCTCTCGCCTATCCTCAACGCGGACGGGAAACTCTGGGAGAGAAAAATCTGGAGTCACCTCGGGCCAAATAGAATCCTCAAGCACATGAGAGTCATCGGGCATATACTTCCGCAACATCGAGACGTGGAACACGTCATGCACCGACGCCAACTCAGATGGTAACTACAGCCGATAGGCTACCTCACCAATGCGCTCCATAATAAGGAAAGGACCAACATAGCGGGGACTCAGCTTCCCACGCCGTCCAAAACGCATCACCCCCTTCATCGGAGAAACTCTCAAGAACACACGATCGCCTACGGTGAAAGTGAGAGGCTGCCTCCTCCTGTCAGCATAGCTCTTCTGCGGACTCGGGGCCACCAACATGTTCTGACGAACCAGGTGCACGACATTCACACACTGCAGCACCAAATCTGGTCCCGTCAAAACACGCTCACCAACCTCAAACCAATCAAGTGGAGTTCGACACAGACGCCCATACAACGCCTCATAAGGAGCCATGCCGATGCTCGAATGATAGCTGTTGTTGTAGGTAAACTCCACCAATGGCAGATGGTGAATCCAACTCCCTTGTCATTCCAGGCAACATGATCTCAACATGTCCTCCAAAGTCTGGATGGTCCTCTCTGACTGACCGTCAGACTGCGGATGATATGCTGAGCTAAATACTAACTCCGTGCCAAGAGCTCGCTGGAAACTCCTCCAGAATCATGAAGTGAAACACGGATCTCGATCTGACACAATGGAAATGGGAATTCCATGCAACGGAACGATCCGCTCCACATAAAGACGAGCCAACTTGGTCACGCTCCAGCTGACTTTGACCGGTAACAACCGAGCCACTTTCGTCAGTCGATCCACCAGCAGCTAAATACTGTCCTGCCCACTCGGAGTCCTTGGCAATCCCACCATAAAATTCGTGGTCACGTGGCCCCATTTCCACGCGGGAACATCCAAGGGCTGAAGAGTACCTCCTGGTTACTGATGCTCCGCCTTCACCTACTGACAGGTCAGGCACCTGGCCGCGAACTCGGAAACATCTCTCTTTATGTCAGGCCACCAGAACTACCTCCGTAAGTTCCGATACATCTTTGTCACACCCGGGTGTACAGTGTACCTGCTCCCATGAGCCTCGTGCAACACTGCACGACGAACCCGCTCCTCGGTTGGGACGTACAGCCTGCCACGAAATCTCACAACACCGTCCTCGTCGAGCTCCACATCAGCCATGGCCAAAATCCGGGGTAACTCAGGGTCTGCATGCTGAGCCTCTGTCACCTGACGATGGATAACATGCGCGATAGTCAGACTCGCAAGCACCGCTAACCCTGGCTCTCGGGGAATCTTGAGCTTGAATGACACTTCGGACACTTGTTCCAAGAGCCTCCACTTCCTCAACATCAAGGCACTGACCGCGACCTTTCGACTCAAAGCATCGGCGACGACGTTCATCCTGCCTAGCTGATAAGACAGGGTGAAGTCATAAGCCTTCATATACTCCATCCAACGCCTCGGCCTGAGGTTAAGGTCCCTCTGCGTGAACATATACCTCAAACTCTGATGGTCAGTGTGTAGACATGCCAAAATTGACGTTACTGTGAGCATATCTCATATTGCCTCGTAATGCCCCAATTTGACCCTCAAAATAACTTTGTTTGAGTGGTTTTTCTCATTTTTCTTAGATTTCTCTCTTTTTTCTCCCTTTTCTTATTTTTCCCTATTTTTTTGGAGTTTCTGGGTATTTTTCTCTATTTTTATGAAATTTTCAAGAATTAACGGCATGAGGGAGGGTGTCATTTGATTTTAAAAATAATAAAAAAGTGAAAATGACGCCTCTTTGAGGAGGCGTCCATTCATTCTTTTTTCTCTATTTTTCTACATTTTTTGAAATTTTTTTCAAATTTTTTTAGTATTAACAACGTGGAAGGGGACGTTGTTTGATTTTAAATAAAATAAAAAATAAAAAAAAGGGAAATGACGACATGATAAAGGATGTCAATTGTAATTTGGAATATTTTAATATTATTTCTGACTCTCTTTCAGGGGTGATTTGGTGGCCTTCCGGGTGTCAGAAAAATACGAAAAAATAAGAATTGGAGTCAGCACAGTTAGATGCACGTCCACCTAAAAAATGAAAAAATAATAATGAGAAATGAAAAATGGCTATGTTTTGCATATTTTGAAATAACGTTCCTCACGGGGGCGTCATTTCAATTGACGCCCGAATGAGTGGTCGTCATTTTCTTTTGGCTTATTATTATTACTTTTGATTTACGACACTGTGCAAGTCGTTGTTTCAATTGACGACAGCGTGCAAAGTCGTCATTTTCATTGCTATATTTTGAGATTTTAAATCCGTCCGAAATTCGTATTAAATTCTAAATAGCGCACCCCTAAAAGTCGTCAATTCTTTTCAAATTTCGGAAAGTCTGAATCCGTCTCGAAATGCCTCCAAAATGATGACGCCTCCGCGAGCGTTATTTTAAATAGCGATCGTCTGTCCGGTCGTCAATTCTTGTTCAATTCCGATCTCCGACAGAACCTCATTCTTTCCCCATTTTGAGCCCCTTTTCACTGGGGAAAGGACTCCTAAGACTTTCTAATGTTGAGGGGACACTTGGGCAATGTTTATCTCATTCCAAATCCAACTAAAACATGTTTTCCTAATTTTCCTTGGAATTAATTCCGAATTTCACCCCTATAAATAGGACCCCTCTCTCCTGTGTTAAGGACATCAATATCAATCAAGGGGAGGTGCTGTTGGACCAAAGGCTCAAGGAGGAGGACTCCCATGCACCTAAAAGCTTCATCGATGGAGTTCTTCTTCCTCTATTGAAGAATTGAAGCCTCTACGTCCATGGAGTTCTACATCCTCTTCTTCCTCCATTGAAGATCTTCATCCTTAAAACCACTAAGCTTTCCCCTTCTCTTATCTCTTTGTTTTATTATTGTTAGCATTGCATGCATCATTATTCCATATCTTCCTTTTATTTCTTTTTATCTCAATATTGAGATCTCCACATTGTGCACTCTAGCACAGCCCCTTTTGTGCAACACTTGCACACTTCTATTTTCATAACATCATACTTTCATCCTCACCCTTTGCATAGGGGTTTAAGGGCCAACACCCAACAAGGTGTGTTCTTATACATACTTTTCATGTTTATTTCTATTATGAATTTGATGCTACACTCACCTTGATTTCTAATCCATATTCTTTTATTAGTGTTTCTTTGTTAATCTTGCAAGGGTAATCTATAAGAAGAATTCTCTTCATCGGCCGGCCGATAGCAAGAGAAGGTGCACTCACAATCTCCCCCGCATCCTTTTGAGGTATTTATATTCGCGATCCCTCCATATTATTATTGTTTACATCATTTGAGGCCCTCGCGTCTCTGGCGATCACCTTTCCCCTTAGCATCCTCGCATGCTCCCCTTTTCTCCTCTTCCCCTTTCTTCTCTTTTCTCATAATTATTCTTAGTTTTCCTTAAGTGGATTTTCTTAGAATCTACAAATTGGCGATCATGGTGGGACCCCTTTTATTTTTCTTTTGATTACCCTTCCCCTTGGGCACCCACGTGTGTCATCTCCCCTTTTGCACCCACGGTGCGCCTCCCTTTGTGCTCCACGTAGCACTCTCCCTATGTGATTTGTTAGTTTGCTAGATTTTTAAAAATTCCATTTATCTATCTAAAAAAAAATGAGCATGCCATGCTTTATTTCATATTTATATTTGATTGCCATGATCCATGATCGGAGTTTGTGAGTATTTCTTCCTATTATTCTCACTATTTAAGCTTTCTGGCCGTTGGAGTGTTTCTGGGACACATGGAATTAGCGCCCTTCATAGGGGTGCTGTTTCACCATTTAGCGACAGGGTGCAGGGCGCCATTTCTCTGCCCTTTTGAAAAGAAAAATTTCACAGGGAATTAGCGCCCTTCATAGGGGCGCTGTTTCACCATTTAGCGACAGGGTGCAGGGCGCCATTTCCATGCCCTCTCCGAAGAAATTTTTTTTTACAGGAATTGACACCTTTCACATGGGCGCCTTTTCATCATATAGCGGCAGGGGTAAGGGTGTCATTTCCCTGAGTGTCCGCAGTGATCTCTTTTCCTGTGTGTTCCGCCTCATTTTTATCATATCTTGTTCATGCATGTATATTGTCTCTATTCTGCATTAATTTTGCATTCATCTTTGCATTTGGTTTGAGAGACCTCCTCTCCCCACACTTTTTAGGAGCCACACCCCTTCTTGGTTAAGGAAGGACCCTCCATTGAGCATTCCGTCTCATTGGATCGGAAATTCCTAAACCAAGCCTCCGTAAGTCCCCGCACCCGTGGATTCCCTCACGGAAGCTTGGGCAGGTTGTACCTTTGAAGTCCCGGGTTTAGTTGGCCTATGCATGGTGAGAGAGTGTTCTTAGTTGACATCGAAGTGAACTTACATTGAAACTAGGTTCCTCCCTTATGTGAATCACTCCAAAGTTTGTTAAAAGTCATTAATTCACCAAGGTTCAAATAAATAAAAAAATCAACGGTAACCATTCCAACTTGTGTGTTTCTTTGTAAATTATTTTGCTTGAATTTTGATTGCATAATGGCTTACCTTGATAGACAAAATAACATGTTTAATCTTAATTATGTTCATGAGGATGCACAACCTAGCACATCCTATACTCCTCAATTTCAATATGTTCATCATAATTCTCACCATATTTTCAAGGGACCACGTCCTCATTCCTATGGTATTGCCCAACCCATGGGCAATGTCCAATCCCATGGTCCCTTGCCTCAATCGCGAGCCACTATTCCTTCGGGACCGTCTCCTCCCAACGACGAGAAGGTCTCTCAAATCATCCGTGCATTAGATCATCTCACCCCTCAACAAATCTAAGCCCTTAAGGCCGTTGTTGAGGGTACATGTGGCGACCTGGATCTCGGATACCCGGTATACCCGGTAGGACTACCGAATACACGTGATACCATATGGAACCCACGAGGCCTCCCAAGAGCGGTAAAGCTCGAAGGGAAAAAGGATTGTCGTGTAGTACATTGAACTGACTGATATAGCAATAAGTAATTAAAATTTCATTAGATCGGGCTGCTAAAAAAGTAGAAATAAAATTACAATTTAATTAACAGATTTTAAACAATTATATACCCAGAGTCAGGTCCAAAGCTAAAGATAACAGTCTAGTAGAACAGTCGACAGAAAGAAAAGACGTACCGAGAAGTCGGGGGAAGCCCGACGGAGGTACCAGCTGGCAGTTACGACTCGAACTCCAGGACCCGCGAAAGCAGAATGAACACATCACCCCACCTAAAAAGAAGGGGTGAGCCTCGTGTCATTGGCTCAGTAGGAGTCATGCGGATCCCCATTGAAAAACACACAGTAACACGGAACAACAGGAACATCAGCAAGAAACATCACTAGAAAGTTGTAAAAGAAAGGGAAGCAGGAGTAGGGAACAGGTAAGGACGAGGGGAATAACCCGAACAAGCAAGCAGGCCTAGAAAGGGAAAGAGGAGTAGGGAGCAGCAAGGAATAGGGGAAAACCAAACAAAACACCACAACCTGCACCTACAGCAGGCATGCAAAAGAAAGTCTAGAAAAGACCTAGACAGGCACAGACAACACGACAGGAGCGTCGTGCACAGGACAGGACACAGACCTCGATTACAGCCACGGAAAGGCCAACCCGGACAGGTCACGACAAACCCCACAAGTGTCTCGACCACCAACTGATCGCGGACTACGCGAACTAGGTCGAGTCGTAGACCCACGCGGAACCACAAGTACAAGTACTAGTCAGGGTCATGCCCATCGGCGTCAGTCCTCAGCCCCTGACCACGTGTGCACACACTGGCTCCTGCCTAGAGCCAGGTCTCTAGCTAGTTTTCTCCCCCCGTAGGACGCTACGGTAACCGCAGGAGCCGACAGAAACTAGTTTACAAAACCGTATATCGGGGTCACCTTTCGACTGCTACACGTCTAGGGCGACGCAAGGAAGAAGCTCGAAACACGACGCTGAAGTACAGACAGTCGAACATGCACTGTCACCCGTACCTTAAACACCAAAGGCAGCACAAGAAACTGCCGACAAACTCGGAAACGCAGTCTTAGCCTTCATAGGAACATCAACCGACGTCCACGGGGAAAATGGCCAGACCACGGGAGCAATAGACATCACCCTAACATAGACAGACACACCACAAACCTACCCCAAAATAGCCCCTAACATTACCTAGAACGAACCCATAATACACGGCCGCACACCGAAAAGCCCAACGGCCATCATGGCCACAGCAGGACTGTAACGGCCTAGCACAGGCGCGTTACACGGGCCTAACGCACCGGGGCGGACGCGTCAGAGACAACAGGCTCAAAGACAGAACACAAACCACGTAACGCACCAGGGCAGGCGCGTTACGGCGGCCTAACGCACGAGCGCAGACACGTTACGCCTGTTGGGTTCGGTGCGGTGTATTCAGAGGGGGGTGAATGAATCAACCCTTTAAAAATTTCGCTCAAATAAAATCTAGAATGCTAACAAGACAGATTCAGACAATTTGAAAGCAAATCAAACTTCTGTTCAACCAGTAATCCAACATGTATAGCGCGCCTAAGCATTCAACTAGCGGAAGCACAATTAGACAAATCAAACCACAATGCAAGAGGAGTTTTTAGGTGGTTCGGTCCTCCAGACCTACGTCCACCCTACACTCAACCCGAGTGTGGATTACTGCTGACTCACAGCTTGAATCGCTAGGCATCACAGCTTGCCTACAACCCGCTGAGCCTCACAGCTTGCTGTCCGAGGTATCCACCTCGCCCGCTGAGCAACACAGCTTGCTGTCAGTGGAATCCACCACTGCAACCGCTGGGGATTACAGCTTGACCCGTCCAGAGGCAGCACCTCTGCAAACGTTGACTAACAGCTTGAAGAAAGGTATAAAATAGAAAACAAAAATAGGAAACCACAGCAACGAAAAGCTGTAACAATAAAGCACGAAATGTATCCCTGCAGGGAATGAAGCTCAAACAATGAGCAAACTCAGATCTGGTTTTGAGCCAAAGATCTGAGGAACAAACTCCTTCTCTCTCTCTCTTCTTTCTCTTCTGCTTCTTCTCTCTTTTTCTTTTTTCTCTTCTGCTTTCTTCTCTCTTTTTCTTCTTTCTCTTCTGCTTTCTTCTCTCTTTTTCTTCTTTCTCTTCTGCTTTCACACTTTGCTCTTCCTCTTTCTTTTTCTTCTTCTTCTCTTCACACTGGATCGTGCAGGCTCTCCTCTGCTTCTGCTCTTCTGCTTCTTTTCTTCTGCTTCAATCAGTCTTCTTCTGAGGAAGAAGCTTAGTATATATAGCAGCAGCAGGTAGGGCGTGTGCTCTCCACATTTCCCGTCCAAAAGCCTCAGTTCACGTGGCAGCATCCTGTCAGCCTTTCCAGCCTCGGATCACGTGCCAGGTGCCAACATCAGATCACGTGCCTTCATTAAGCTCTGCAAAGAGTCCCTGTCAGACAGTTGAATAGGATTATCAGTTTAACACTGAAACCTTGTACAGACTTTATAGTATGTAGTGTGCAGACATTGTACAGACTTGCTGAAATGTAATGCAGTGTGCAGACTCTGCTTTGAACAATGCACAATGTATAGGCTTAGTCATGCGTGCATCAAAGACAATGTACAGACTATGCCATGCTCACAGTTAATGCATGTACATACTTGTATGAGGAACATGTTGTACAGACTTTAGACGAATGAACCACAATCTACAATGTATGGACTTGGTAGATGATGCATGCACCTCAATGTACAGACTTGCTGGATGCAATGTAGTATGCATATAGTGCAATGTATAGACTTATAAGTGTGTGCGACCAGACAGTGTGCAGACTTCATGCACAGGCTGTACAGACTTCAACTCAGCTGCAATGTATAGACTTGCAGGTGCAACGTCGGTAAAGATATCAATGTATAGACTTGGTTTCGTGCATGCTACAAGCCAATGTATGGACTTTGAATGAGACGCTAGACGCTGTACAGACTTTGAGTGAAAGCATGCTGTAATGTATAGACTTAGCATATGCATGAGACGCTATGTGAGACGAACGATGCATTGTATAGACTTAGCATGATGCACACACTGAATCTGAGACACACCATGAGACGATGGACACTGTATAGACTTAGAGTGAATGCATGCTGCAATGTATAGACTTGACCGATGCATATAGACGCTAAGTGAGACGCTGAACGCTGTACAGACTTAGCCGATGCATGTTGCAAGGTAAACGGATGTATAGACTTAGCATGAGACGCTAAGTAAGACAGTGCAATGTATAGACTTACCCAAGACATCGTGAGCAACTGGACGATGTACAGACTTGCTAGGCAAGGGCTGTACAGACTTTAAATGCGAGAAGCACACGATGTATAGACTATATGGCATGCAATGATGAATGCACCGATGCAGACACTGTATATGCATGAGCAACATATGGACTTGCTAGCCAGACACTACAAAGACTCTGTACAAACTTTATAGCGTGCAAACATGCCATTTGAATGTATAGACTATGTGGACTTGATAGCACGCGGATGCATGGACTTTGTATGCAATGCATGAGCCAATGTATAGACTTGCTAGATATGCAAACAGATGAACAAATGCATATAGCAGTGAACAAAGGAACAAATGCAATGTATGCTAAACACAATGACTGGCTCACTGTGATACTCTCACTGTGTTGCTATCATCAAAACAAAATATCATATGCTTGTGCCTAAGGGGCACAACAACGCCCACCTAACGCGTGAGGACAGGCGCGTTACGCCAACCGACCCAAAAATCTAGAACTCGGACGAGCAGCACGTAACGGTCTACGGCGAACGCGTTACAACACTGTGACGCAAGGGGGCAGGGCCGTTAGAGACAGCCAACACAGCCACCCAACGCAGCTAAACGAAGTGTAACGGCCTGGGGCAGGCGCGTTACACAAACCTAACGCACCAGGGCGGGCGCGTCAGGGGAACCGACTCACCCAAAACGCTAGACGACAAAACAGGCGTGACACATCACCCCGGACGCGTCAGAGAGCTGTGACGTGCCTCCCCTGGGCCATCACACTCCCAAAATCACAAAGAACTAAAAAAGCCCAGACGCTGTGACGGCCTGTCGTAGGTCCGTCAGAGACATGTGACGGTCTCTGAAACGACCGCTACACCGGTCACGGCGGGAAAATAGTGGAAACGCCAAATCGGGCCGTTCCACGCCCCATTCACGCCGAAGCACAGGGGAAACAAACCTAGACGACGAAAAACAACCCTAGGAGGCTCAAAAGCCCACAT
The DNA here is from genome assembly GCA_022559845.1 of Amorphophallus konjac. Taxonomy (NCBI): domain Eukaryota; kingdom Viridiplantae; phylum Streptophyta; class Magnoliopsida; order Alismatales; family Araceae; genus Amorphophallus; species Amorphophallus konjac. The sequence goes on along the minus strand of CM040122.1, from coordinate 411,197,008 downwards.
GCAAGCCCTAAAACGAGAGATCGGGGCGATTTCATCAAATCGACCCTAAGTGGGTCACCGAGGTTCTCGGACTCCTACCGGCCTCGAATGACAACCGGTCGACACGAAACTTACGTGAATGGGATCCAGACATCCCAATGGTCAGTTTGACACTAACCACATCACAAATGGTTGCTGTTTTTCGGCGAACCCTGAAAACCCCAAAAACTACGGTTTTCACTAAACCGGCCCGATCTCCCCCGATCGAGCACCAAACTACGCACAGAAGCAGAGAAAACCTGCAGAACGAAGTGGCGATCCGTCTCCCTACCTCCACCGAAGAAACCGTGCCCCAAAGGGACTAAACCACGCCGAAAACCACCGAATCATGAACGACGCCCTCTCGGAATCCACCGAGGGATCGCTCCCGCCACGCTCCATCCGCTGCTCCTTCCCACGAACCGATCACTCGAGCACGTCCACGCCTCAGCCAGCTCCGCAACGGTGCGCGTCCCGCGCCGAACGGACCAGAGACGGGAGAGAACGGAGTGAGATAGCGTGAAGTTGAAAATGAGTAGGAGAGATAGTGGAATTGAATTTATAGAAAGAAATTAGGAAATTTTCCTAATTTCTGAAAAATCTGATTTTTGGCCCGGTCTCAGAAAAATACGCAAAAATAGTCGAAACGACCGCCTCGAAGAGCACATCGTCACTATAGCGTCCGCGAGTCGATGAATTGAGGAATAAACTCACCGCAGGGTTCCGTAACTAGTACGAGCGAAAAACCCACACGGATCGTAAAGCTCAACTCGGAAGCTACAAAAGCGAACCGAAACTCTCCGAAAGGATCCGAAAGACCCAATAAAGATCCAGCAAAGATACGGGGCATTACAGTACATCTCATTCTTCTCATCCTCCTTCTATTCCTCCTCAGGTGGCCCCTCACCCACCTTCATCTACACGCATTCCTCCTCGGGTGGTTCCTCACCCACCTCCTTTTATACATGTTCCTTCTCAAGTGGCCCCTCACCCACCTTCCTCTACGCGCATTCCTCCTTGGGTGGTCCCTCACCCGCCTCCTTCTATACATGTTCCTTCTCAGGTGGCCCCTCACCCACCTTCCTCTACACGCATTCCTCCTCGGGCGATTCATCACCCGCCTCCTTCTACTCCCTCTCTTCCATGGCCCCAAGGCCCACACATTCGTTGCAACCCGGCCCGTCTGGGTCCTTCTATGGGTCGGCCCATTAACCCACCTCCACAGCCTTCATATCAAGCCGCCCCTCCAAGGTCGCGGTGCCAACCCTCTGTTGCTCAAGTTACACCTCTCCAACAAACTCTTATTGACAAAATTGCTTCGTTGGAGGAACAATTAAAGAGGATTACGAGCCCAAAACCCGCTCCCCCTACTCCAGTCAATCCCCTCTATGCCGCTCTAAATAACATTACCAAGATGGAAAGGGATTGGAAGGATAGGAGAGACGACTACGACATTGACAGGTCAGGCAAGCAAGAGCCGGTAGATTTCAATGTTCAAGTGGACACCATCCGCCCTCCAACCATTCACCTCATTCACTCACATGGCCCTCCACCTCCACATACGCCATACCATTACACTCCACCACCTACATATACGCCTCCACAACGACGTCCACTTGAGTTTGACAATGAAGAGCTGATAACTGAACAATTGAAGACGACACATGTTGATGAAGTTCCGAAGGCACCCCTTCCGAGTTTTCTCCATTTTCCACTTCCTCCATTACCATCAGAGGAGCCTCCTGCTCAAGATGAAGCCACCGTCTTCAATCCAACCCCCACCTTTGAGACTTACTGGTGTTACGATGATGGGTCGATACTCCAATCACTCACGCCGGTGCATCTTGAGTCTCCTCCTCTCTCTAAGACCGTTCACCCCATCCGACATTTTCTTCGCACCAAACCTCCACCAACTAAACCTCCACCAGCAATGCCATTAACCTCCACAACACCAGCCTCTACCAAGTCTTCCACTAAACCTCCACCCATTAAGCCATTAGCCTCCACGCCATCGGCCTCAACCGTGCCCACCGTCGAACCTTCCCCAATTAACCTACCATTACCACCACCTCGGCCCTCCATTATCCCTTTAACCCCAAAACCCACTTTGCCTATTCCTTCATCTATCCATTCACCCTTACCCATGGTTAATCCTGAGCAGGATCCATCCCTTTTTGCGCTCGAGCCAACCCTGACTGCTTCCGAGCAAAGGGAGAAGCTCGACGTGTTTGAACCTCTGTTTCCACTCACCCTTTCTCCAACACCTTCCATTACACCTCCACCACCCATGGAGCCTTCCGCCTCCGCTTCACCTCCCTTTACCACTCAGAACGGGCGTCCTTCTACAAGTACATATGCCAAAGATGATCAGGAGCTGGATAAGAATGATTTAGCTATGGCTATGTTGTTCAAGATGCAAGAATTCGTTTGCCGGATGCCCATTCATGTTGTCGTGCCGAGCATGGTTGAAGAGGCCGAGTCCCCGCCACTACTCGCCAGAAGAGAATGCCAAGCGTTGATGCCGCCCAAGGGCCGGGCAGGGCACCCTTTGTTCCAACTTTCAAATCTTGAACCTTTTCTTCCATACAAGGGACAAAGGCCCATTTTGATCAATATTCTTCATACGCTACAGTCTTCGGACATGACGATGCTTCCTATCCCAACTTTCCAACTCTCTCACACTATTGCTTTTCACTCTCCAAGGGAGTTGTCATTTACTATTGAAGCTTCGTCATGGGCTTGTACTTTATCCATTGAGCCAATTGGCTATACACTTTCACTGCCATGGAGGGGCGGTTATATTGGTGCTCAGGGGCCTTCCGCTATTCTATCCACCTTCTATTCAACGCCATCCATATTCCTGTCTATCACCGATTCTTCGTGGGCCACTCCAGGGGAAAGAAGGAGGATCTCATCCTCTCGCCCTTCATGTTCTTTACATTCTTTGCATTTCATGCATTCATCGCATCCACTCTGTTGCATTCGCATGCATTTGCATTCCTTTTTCCCCGGGTTTCCAGACCCGTATTTTCCCCGTCTTCCGGAACCTCCGGATCTTCTGCATTCCCCATCTTGTTCATCCTCATCCTCGGGATCTCCCGGTCCCCTTACACTATCGGGGTATTGCACCCCCTCAAATATTTTTTCAGGGCATCGCGCCCTTTTCCGACTCTCGCATTCGGACCCTCCGGATTTCTCTTCTTTCCCTCCAGGGCATCATGCCCTTCCTCCAGAACCTCTGGATTTCTTATCTCACCTCCTTGGGCATCACGCCCCCTTTCCTGCTATTTCCATGAAACCTCCGGATGTTCTATCCCCTCTCCCTGGGCATCGCGTCCCATGGTATCTTCCCCCTCAGGAACCTCCGGATCTTGCTCTTTGGGCATCGCGCCCCTACACACCCTCACGCCCGGATCTTCTGGGCTTCCCACTGATTCTCCCTGGGCATCGCGTCCCATGGTATCTTCCCCCTCCGGAACCTCCGGATCTTGCTCTTTGGACATCGCGCCCCTACACACCCTCACGTCCGGATCTTCTGGGCTTCTTACTGATTCTCCCAGGGCATCGCGTCCCTTGATATTTGCTTCCTCCGGAACCTCCGGACCTCCCTTTTAGGGCATCGCGCCCCTCTACACCTCCATATCCGGATCCTCCGGATTTCTCTCCCGTCCTCCCTGGGCATCGCGTCCCATGGTGTCTTCCTCCTCTGGATCCTCTAGATTTCTTATCTCCCCTCCTAGGGCATCGCATCCCTTCTTTTGCTATCCCTTCGGACCCTCCTGACCCTTTTCATCCACTCTTCCCAGGGCACCGCGTCCCTCGGTATTTTCTTCCTACGGAACCTCCGGACCCTCCATCTTTCTTCCGATTTGTCTTCTTACTCTTCCAGGACATCGCGTCCTTCATTCTTTTCCTCCTCTTCCATCATCTTTTTCCCTATTTCTTCCCAGGGCACCGCGTCCCTCGATATCTTATCCCTCCAGAGCCTCCGGATTCTACTTCCCCTCATGATTCTCCTCCTCTGCCGCCGGACCCTCCGGATCCGCCTCTTTCTATCTATCAATTTCTTCTTCTAATTCTTCCTAATCACGGGTCCGACCCAACTTCTTCCACCTCCACTGCTTTGGGCATCTGCCCATTCTCCCACTACTTCCGAGGCTTTAGTCCTCACCTCTCCGCTTGATTTTCCACTTCTTCTGAGACCTTTCATGTGATCAGGGTCTCCGCGCCTTAGTGAGGGAGTTCTAGCCCTCACCTCTCTTCATTTTCTCCTTATTCGTCTGAGTTTGGTTTAAACACCACTCCTTCTTGTTAAGCCACTTCAAATCTTTGCTCCCAATCTTTTATCTGCCACTTGAGGATAAATCCCATGATGATCAAGATCGCCTCTGGCGGCAGCTGTTCTAACAAAGGAGCACAAGGTAACATATTGGCGTAAGTACGCATTTTTATGATATCATTACCTCATTACTTCACGCATGATTTTCAAAATAAAGTACTTCTTAACTAGATTAAAAGTGGTGTTTTAGACCTTTATCTTATGCTTTTGTTTAATTAAATCATTGTCAAAAGAGTCTTTAGGCTTACTTTTGCAGCACTTTTGGTTAATAAGAACCCCGCGCTGGGAGTATGATGTTCTCTCCCTATTTGTTAAGAGCAACCATCAGCTGGACATTCCACACACTTCACGGCACCCTTAGCCGGCTCCTTTGGGTAAACACCATTGCTGCTTTGGCCATGCCATGAGTATACCTGAAAGTCTTTTCTCTTCTTTGGTTGGTCAAGTACAGGGGCAAGAGGTTGACGGATGAGATGACTAACCTAGGTAATCTCCAATATGAGAGAAGTCTCAAATAGGGGCAGTCTTGACCCAAAATGAAGTGAGTTTTCATGATATAAATCTAGCCAAAAAGGGTTATTATGAAAATCAAGTGAAAATTTCAATAAATTCAAAAGTATGAATTATGGCATGACAAGAGTGGCAAAGTCCCCGCAGGGAAAACCCTAGTCGTATGCATGTCAAGGGTCTCAAAATCAAAGGCACAAAGCCCCGGCGCAACAGACTACCTCTTTGAGGAGAAATATCTTGGAAGAAATTTGAGTCCCGACATCTCCCATCCTGCATAAAACTTATTTCTAATTTTTCTTCTCTTCTCCCTCTAAGACCGAATATTTCTCGGGTATGGCCTTGGTAGGGGCATCATTAACCATCGGTAGTCGGTTGTAGGGTGCCACCCTTCAATACACGCCTGAGTTTGGGTAATTTTTAGCGAAAGGGGAAGGAACAAGGACCCTTAGCCAGTGGTTTAAACATCCTTTGATGCTGCTTTAGTAATGTCTAAACCAAAATCTAAAAAAATTGAATATTTCAAAAAATCCAAAAAAATAAATTGAATATTCTCAAAAGCTATAAAAATTTAACTATTTTCTAAAATCCATAAAAAATTGAATACTTTTTCAAAACCCATAAAAATTTACATATTTCAAAATCAGAAAAATTATATTATATTTTTATGGTGCTTTTGCAGGGACAACAATTTTGCAAGGACCAAGAGCACGGGATGAGTCCTCTCCATTCACCGCTATCAATCATCTGATTCTTCCCAACATTATCATGATTCATCACTATGTGCACTCCTGATTATCATCTCTCTATATTGGGCATTAATTGATCATTCATCTCCAAAATCTTTTAATAAACTCCTGCTGATTTCACTTGATCACTCTGCCACTGGACATTACTTGATCCTGATCATCCAATCTCAATCTCACATGCCAAGATTGTCATCCTCATGACAAACAACAAACAATGATGCTTTGCAATGCTATGCTTCAACTCATACTATTCATGCTAAACATGCTTCGCCTTGCTAATACATGCTTGAATGCTATCCACACCAAGTTTTGATTGCTTTGATGTCTATCTTGTGATTGCTTATTGATGCTTTGATTCATGCTATATTTGCTATGCTTAAATGCCTTATTCATTGCTTGTTATCTTCCTTATATCTTGGCTAATGAAATTTTAAGCGCAGGATAAGAAGCTCTGTAGTCCCACCGACTGGGCATCATCATCAAAGCCCCACGGTGCTTGCACCTCATCTCAGTTCCCCACATGCTCATTGCTATCACCATCTTCCTATATGCATTCCTACTATATGTTACCTACGCTATTATATCATATCATGGACCTTGTGGCTTTGGTAAATCTGAAATTTGAGTTCTCCTTCATAAAAAATAATGATGATTCCAAAGGAATCTTAGTCACATAGATAGGCCGTCGAGCCATCCAAGACTGGGGACGATGGTTCCCTTTTGCGAGTTGGTGCGCGGATAAATGGGCTTCGGCTTAGTATCAGCTCGCGAAATTGGTCTCTTGACCCAGTCTTGGCAGCTTGACAATATTATCCTTGATTATCTTCTATTTTCATTTATTTTAATTTTTCTTTTAAACCCAGCATACATTCATATACGACTTTGAATTAACATTGAAAAATCATTCTGATAAGCTGATTTGGAGAGTCAAATTGATCTTAATTATCAAGATATGAGATATTCATTGTCGAATTGAATCCTCAGTTTGTCTTATCGCTGTTTTGGGTCATTTTCTCGAAAGCTCTTTGTTTGGATTTCTATCCTCTTATTTCAATCCTTTTCCTTTGATCCACCTTGGTTGCAGCACGTCCACATTGGCTGGTAACCGCCCCCCAATGGTGAAACCTATAGTTTTGTGACCTGGGGTACTTCCACTGCGCTGAAAGTTGATCGTCTTCTTTTATCTCCCTCGTGCCCGCGTGCACACTCCCTCTTTTATCCAAACATCGTTGATTTCATTGAATTTCTCGAAATTACTTTATCTCGAGCTTTTGATTTAATTCTCATCAAGTGATGTTGATCGCGTGTCTCATCACACCTTGACATCTACTTTTCAGTACGCTCTGCTCCCTTGCAAAGCAGACGCCAAGGCGGGACAGCTGTAGACACGTCAAAATTGAAGTTACTGTGAGCACATCTCATATTGCCTTGCAATACCCCAAATTGACCCTCAAATTAACTTTGTTTGAGTGTTTTTTCCCATTTTTCTTGGATTTCTCCCTTTTTCCTCCATTTTCTTATTTTCCCCTATTTTTCTGGAGTTTCTGGGTATTTTTCTCCATTTTTATGAATTTTTCAAGAATTAACGGCATGAGGGAGGGCGTCATTTGATTTTAAAAATAATAAAAAAGGTGAAAATGACGCCTCTTTGAGGAGGCGTCCATTCATTTCTTTTTTCTCTATTTTTCTGGATTTTCTGAATTTTTTTTCAGATTTTTTTAGAATTAACGACGTGGAAGGGGCGTTGTTTGATTTTAAATAAAATAAAAAATAAAAAAAAGGGAAATGACGTCATGTCAAAAGACGTCAATTGTAATTTGGAATATTTTAATATTATTTCTGACCATCTTTCAGGGGTGATTTGATGGCTTTTCGGATGTCAGAAAAATACGAAAAAATAGGAATTGGAGTCAGCACAGTTAGATGCACGTCCACCTAAAAAATGAGAAAATAATAATGAGAAATAAAAAATGACCCTGTTTTGCATATTTTGAAATAACGTCCCTCACGGGGACGTCATTTCAATTGACGCCTGAATGAGTGGTCGTCATTTCCTTTTGACTTTTTTTTTAATTATTTTTGATTCACGACACTGTGCAAGTCGTTGTTTCAATTGACGACAGCGTGCAAAGTCGTCAGTTTCAATGCTATATTTTGAGATTTTAAATTTATCCGAATTTCGTATTAAATTCTAAATAGCGCCCCCCTAAAAGTCGTCAATTCTTTTCAAATTTCAGAAAGTCCGAATCCGTCTCGAAATGCCTCCAAAATGACGACGTCTCCGCGGGCATTATTTTAAATAGCGACCGTCTGTCCGGTCGTCAATTCTTGTTCAATTCCGATTTCCGGCAGAACCTCCTTCTTTCCCCATTTTGAGCCCCTTTTCACTGGGAAAAGGACTCCTAAGGCTTTCTAATGTTGAGGGGACACTTGGGTAATGTTTATCTCATTCCAAATCTAACTAAAACTTGTTTTCCTAATTTCCTTGGAATTAATTCCGAGTTTCACCCCTATAAATAGGACCCCTCTCTCCCGTGTTAAGGACATCAATATCAATCAAGGGGAGGTGCTGTAGGACCAAAGGCTCAAAGAGGAAGACTCCCATGCACCTAAAAGTTTCATCCATGGAGTTCTTCTTCCTCTATTGAAGATTTGAAGCCTCTACGTCCATGGAGTTCTACATCCTCTTCTTCCTCTATTGAAGATCTTCATCCTTAAAACCACTAAGCTTTCCCCTTCTCTTATCTCTTTGCTTTATTATTGTTAGCATTGCATGCATCATTATTTCACCTCTTCCTTTTATTTATTTTTATCTCAATATTGAGATCTCCACATTGTGCACTCTAGCACACCCCCTTTTGTGTAACACTTGCACACTTCTATTTTCATAACATCATACTTTCATCCTCACCCTTTGCATAGGGGTTTAAGGGCCAACAACCAACAAGGTGTGTTCTTATACATACTTTTCATGTTTATTTCTATTATGAATTTGATGCTACACTCACCTTGATTTCTAATCCATATTCTTTTATTGGTGTTTCTTTGTTAATCTTGCAAGGGTAATCAATAAGAAGAACTCTCTTCATCGGTTGGCCGATAGCAAGAGAAGGTGCACTCACAATCTCCCCCGCATCCTTTTGAGATATTTATATTCGCGATCCCTCCATATTGTTATTGTTTACATCATTTGAGGCCCTCGCGTCTCTGGCGATCACCTTTCCCCTTAGTATCCTCGCATGTTCCCCTTTTCTCCTCTTCCCCTTTCTTCTCTTTTCTCATAATTATTCTTAGTTTTCCTTAAGTGGATTTTCTTAGAATCTACATAGTGAACACCTCGAACTTCTCACCGTACAGATATTGCCTCTAGATCTTCAACGCGAAGATCACAGCCGTCAACTCCATGTTATGGGTAGGGTAGTTCTCCTCATGTGGCTTCAGCTGCCGTGAAGCATACGCCACCACTCTACCATGCTGCATCAACACAGCACCCAATCCGACCCCGGAAGCATCTGTACACACCACAAAATCTCCCGACCCAGAGGGCAAAACCAACACCGGAGCCGAGGTAAGCAATCTCTTCAGTTCTTTGAAACTCTGCTCACACTCATCAGTCCAGAAAAAAGGCACATCCTTCTGCGTAAGTCTGATCATCGGGGCCGCAATGCGAGAAAAATCCTGAATAAACCTTCGATAATAGCCTGTAAGTCCCAAGAAACTCCGGATCTCTGTCACAGACCTCAGCCTCGGCCACTGCATCACTGCCTCGACCTTGGCGGGGTCCACGGAAATACCATCACCAGAGATCACGTGCCCTAAAAAGTGCACCTCACAAAGCCAGAACTCGCACTTGCTGAGCTTCGCATATAACTGGTGATCTCAAAACGTCTGCAGCACAACACCCAAATGGTACGCGTGCTCCTCGGTAGACCACAAATAAACAAGGATGTCGTCCACAAATACGACCACAAACTGGTCTAAGTACAGACGGAACACCGTCTGCATCAAGTCCATGAAGGATGCGGGGGCATTGGTAAGCCCGAACGGTATTACCAAAAACTCATAATACCCGTATCTGGTACTGAACGCAGTCTTCTCCACATCGGACTCGCGAATCCTCAGCTAATAGTAATCGGACCGCAAATCAATCCGTGAGAACACTCGGGCAGACTGAAGTTAGTCGAACAAATCATCAATCTGCGGCAACGGATACTTGTTCTTGATGGTGACTTCATTCAGCTGCCGGTAGTCAATGCACAACCTCAGACTACCATCCTTCTTCTTCACGAACCACACGAGCGCACCCCAAGGGGAAAAGCTAGGGCGAATATACCCCTTGGCCAGCAACTCCTGCAACTGCGCCCTTAACTCTCTCAACTCAGCGGGAGCCATACGGTAAGGAGCCTTCGACAAAGGTCCTGTACCAGGCACAACCTCGATAACAAAATCGATCTCCCGCTGGGGAGGCAATCCAGGCAAATCATCGAGAAAAATATCGAAAAACTTGCACACCACCGGAATGTCCTCGACATCTGGACACGGCTGGTCTACCAAGACCACAGAAGCGAAAAAACCCTGACAACCGGAATCAAGCAAACGACGGGTTCGAATCGCAGAAATGAGCAAACGAGGAGAGGTAGAACTGATACCTTAGAAGTAGTAGCTCTGTCTATGAGGATGCTGAAAGTAGACCCTCTTCATCCCATAATCCACCACTGCTCCATGGGCCTCGAGCCAATCCATGCCCAAAATCACATCATAATCCCGAAGCTGCAATGCATACAACATGCCTGGCAAACTCCGCCCCTCGATCCAAACCGGAACCTTCTCGAAACAATACAGAGTGATCATGAAGTCACCAGACGGCAACTCCACCATCAGATCACAAGACATCTGGGATACCGGGTCCTCAATACTCAACACAAAATGCTCCGAAATAAACGAATGGGACGCGCCAGAATACAACAAAACTCGTGCCGCGTAACCCAAATTCATAACAGTACCTTCCACAAGCTGCGACGACTCTGCCTCTGCCCTGGTAATGTGAGTAATCTGGCCTCGAGCTCTCTGCCTGCCCGCACTCGCTGACCGTGGTAGTGGCGAAAACTGACCACCCTGCTGAAACTGTTGCTGTGGGTACTGTTGCTGCTGCTGAGGAAGCTGGGGTGGCTAACGCGGCCGCTGCGGACAGTCACGTGCCATGTGTCCTGGCTGATCACACCTGAAGCTGATCACCGGCACTATACACTATCTGCCTGGATGCGACTCGCCACACCGGGGACACCCCGAACGAGATCCACTGACCGAACCCTGCCGCTGGAATGGTGCTGACTGCTGAACACTGCCCGAAGAAGCCTGCTACTGATCTCGGCCCTCCTTCTTCTTCTTCCGGAAACTCTTCCCGAAGAACTTCTTCACCTTGGCATTGAAAGATGCAGATCCTGCCGCTGATGCTGCCGGAGTCGAAGCTCTCGAACTACCCGAAGAAAGTTGGAACGTGCTCTGCAGCTGAGTAGTCGTCTGCTGGATGCGGCTTGACAAGGACTGCCCCTGGCTAATCGATCCCCGAGTCCTCTGCATATCCATCTCCAAGGACGCCGCTACACGAGAAGCCGTCTCCAAATCAGTGGCAGCATTCGCAATCAAATGGTGCCTCAGCTTCTGCCTCAAACCGTGTACGAACTGTGCGGTCTTCACCCTCTCATGCTCCATAATATGAGGTGCATAACGACCCAATTCAACAAATCGGGCACTGTACTGTAACACGGACATGTCACCCTGGACCAACTCCAAAAACTGACGCATCCTCTGCGTAGCAATATACTCTGGACAGTAGGCACGCTCGAAAGCACTTACAAAGTCACTCCACGCAATCTGCTCAAGGGGACGTGACTGAAAGGACGTCTTCCACTCGGAAGACCACCACTCCCGAGCCGTGCCCTGCAACTTGTTGTAGGCCAACATCACCTTGTCCTCCGCAGTGCACCACATGGAACTGAACACCCGCTCCATCTCGTCGAGCCAACTCTGAGCCATATCGGGGTCTGGCTGACCGCCGTAGTAAGGTGGATGGAACTACATGAAATCTCACACTGCTCGGCCTGGCCCACCCCTGGTCGACGAACCCTCACCAGCCTCTCCACCGAACTGCTGCGACATAAGCTGGTACATGCCACGAAAGAAATCCTCAGCCCCCGGAAATTTCGCAGTATCCACTGCCTCGTGGCCGCTAGTGGCACCCTACTCTGCTCCTCCTGCACCTCCTGAACCTCCTGTTGGATCTCCTGAGCCCCAGTCGACTGCCCCTGCTGAGTGCGAGTGCTCCTCCTCGGCGCCATGCTCGCTCCTGAAGCAAAAGATAGAAAACACGAAAACGGCAAGGTCAATGAAAACACACGATGCCCAATGCCAGCGTCAACTGTACATCATCGTTGTGGACTAGTGGACCACTACAATTACTTATGATTCTCGTATAATCCCATAACCGCGCTCTGATATCAGCTGTAACGACCCGAGAATCTGATTACCGGGAAGGCCCGATAACTCGAGACTCGCACTGCCACCCACGAGCCCGAAGACTCAGAAGGGTTAAAAGGATGGTGTGGAGACTACACAAGCATCACAAATAATTACAGAAATTAAACAGTTTATAAGATTAAGCAAGAAATAAATTAACATTTTACATGATACATGGTCCACAAGATAAAACAAAATAACAACAGTAATCCACAACTCGTACAGAGACAAGCAAGAAAAGTACAGCTACACGGGGTATACCCCGGCTCTGACCTCTGGCACTAACGTTGGACACCTGAACCACGTTGAGCCTCAGTCGCGCTCTTATGAGGCCGCGCCTCACCTGAAACACGGTGAAAACAAGCAGGGAATGAGTCTCGGAGCAAGACGCAGTAGGGATCACTCGAACCCTACCTCGCAAAACGGAAATCCGCTACACTAGCAGTAAGCGAGTACCTCGGAAGGAAAAGCTCTGCAACTACAACATCGATCTCATGGCATGAAAACCAACACACGTGCCATGGCAAAACAACCAGAACTCAATGGTCAACCCGATGAAAACTCGAAGGTCGAAGTCACAGATAGTGACAGTATGTCACTCCCGACTCGACAGGAGTACCTCCCAGTAGAAGCACAGTCGGCAGCGTCCCTTGACGTCTTACACCGCACCGCAGGTGACCGCCTACCACGCAGTAGGGCAGAGGCAAGGACACCATACAAGTAACCACAAAGCAAGTGACTAGTCGGGGTCAGGATCGTCAGCGTGTGTCCAACTGCCCCCAACCACGTGTGCACACACAGACCATGCGTCCTAGGTCTGGCCTCTAACTGGTTTTCCCCTTGAGCCGGAGTTTGGCTACAGACGAGGGGCATGGCGGAAACCAATCTAAAAACCGTCCTCAGGGTAGCCTCTCCACCACTCCCTTGTGGGACCACACGCGTGTAAGCATGCTACGACTAGTGGAGGGCCACTGAAGGAGTAGACTCTCAAGTCAACGAAAAATAACATCCGAACCCGACGAAGCATGGGGACCATGCCACGTACCAGCACCATCGCATGGTGACCACGGTCAGAGAAGAAACGGGACTGCGGACCACCTGGCACAACCCATATCATAACGGTCCAACATAGGAGCGTCACAGCTCTGACGGTCTATCTCTAGACCGTCACAGCCGTCTGACGGTCCAACACAAGAGCATCACACATTCGGTGCAAAACAGGCCGTGACGCGCCAACCCTAGTCCGTCACAGCCTATGACGCGCCTAGTCTGGTGCGTCAGAAGACAAGAGGAAAACAATCGTGATGCACACCTCTAGGGGCGTCACAGTCTCTAACGCTCCAACCCAGGCGCGTTAGAAGGTGATGATGCGTCCACTCTGACGCTCCCACACAGGACCTGTGATGACCCGGATCCCGGATACCGGATATACCCGATACCACTTGGAACCCGCGAGGCCTCCCAAGAGCGGTAAAGCTCCGAAGGGATAAAAACATTTGTAGAGTACATTGAAGCCACAGAGATATAACAGTAATCAATTAAATTTCATTAGATCGGTTTGCTAAAGTAGTAGAAATAAAATTACTTACTGTTATATCTATGTGGCTTCAATGTACTCTACACATGCCTTTTATCCCTTCCGAGCTTTAACGCTCTTGGGAGGCCTCGCGGGTTCCAAGTGGTATCAGATATATCCGGTATCCGGGATCCGGGTCATCACAGTTGGTATCAGAGCAATGTTCTGAGATGTTCGGAGTTCTTTTCTGAGCTATTAGAGCGTTGTTGTGTGAAGTACATGGGAATCCAAGAGATACTGTAGCAACCCTGGAAAAAAATATAAAGATTTTAAAAATGGATCAAATTAAAATAAAAGATAAATAAAAAGATGATGAAAGCCTAAACGCATAAGAATAAAACAGAATGGAAATAACGCCTTTGGTCAAGGCGCTACTGCATTAAGAAATGCCTCTAGATAAGGCGCTAATTAAAAAGGGACGCCCAAACAACAAGGCGTCAATTATCAAACGGCCAAAAAGGGAAGTAAATGTAACGCCCTCCACCTGGGCGCTTTTATACAATAAACGACGCTTGACAAGGCGTCAATTTAAATTAACGCCCTCGATTAAGAGGTGAATTCAGTTCGAGTTTCATTCGACCCAGGAGACCATCCAGGGCAAGTTCTAGATAACTACGACAAAGATGGAAGATGGTAAGGACTCTATCATGGAAGTATTACTTCCAATACAACTCTAACCCTATTAGGATCCCCAAAATCCTATAAATATCCTGCTACTCGACCCAGACCGCTGTTTGGCGTTCTGTGTTGCTGTTGTCGTCAGTGAAGAACCGGTAATGTTCTTCCTCTTTTTCTTTTACCTTAGGTTATATGATTAATGATCTTCATTATTTCTTCTGTAGGAAGTCTGCAGTAACTCTCTGTCGAAGTGAAGAACGTGAGGTTCTTCATCCTCTTCTTCTTCCTCTTCTGGTGATCAGAAGACTCTGTTACAAACAGAGTATCGTTTGTCTTCACGAATCTTCACGAGTCCTTCATCCACATCTTAATCAGGTAGGTTTTCTCAAGATCGTAGCCCAAACTATCTTAAGATCTTAATAATATCATCGGTCGTGCATGCATATAGTTTTATTGTGGTTTCAGATGTTTTCTAGGTAATTTCAAAAAGAAACGCCCTTGGCAAGGGCGCTAATTTAAAGAAGCGACCCACACTAGGACGCTAATTATTGTTTTGACGCCCTGCCAGAAGTCGTCAATTACATGTAATTAATAAATACCCACGTTTAAAATTTAATATCTATGTAACCATGAACCTAATCTAATGCATGATCATCCTGAATGAATTCTGCTATTTTTCTGGTCCTGACCATGTACCTATTTCCTGAAAATTTAATATCTGAAATTTGGAAAATTATTGAATTAACGACCTGCACAAAGGCGTTTCTTATTGAACCGACGTCCCAGATCAGGGCGCAAATTGAAAGGTAACGCCCCTGACCAGGGTGCGTTTTTGTTAAATTCCATAATATTAGAAATTTTGGTAAAATAGAAATAAAGAATGGACGACTGCTGTATACGTCGTCAAATTGTGAATAAACGCCCCTGAGTAAGGCGTTAATTGGATAATTAATGACTTAGCTTAAGTCGCTAATTTCTGTATTACTGTTTTACACTGATTACTGTCAACCGAAGGGTTATATATATATATATATATATATATATATCTATATCGGCACTATATTTCCACTCCGTGAATATAGTCCCATGTTTCATGATATTTTTATCGCACTACCCTCAATTCTCATTGACATACAAGCTCTCCATTAGACATTCCGTTCCTTTGGACTAGCGAGTTAGTCATAGAGACCTCCGTAAGTCTCCTCGCAGCCTTGGATTCCCTCAAGGCCGACTGAGCTGGTTGTACCATAAAAACCCATTACACTATTTTGCCATGTCACTCTAAAGAAACATGGTATACCGGCCCTCATGTTATGCAAAGTGTGTATCATGAGAATTCTCTTAATGGGATGAGGTTATCATGCCATTTGATGCTGTTCTTGTAAACCCCAATTCTATATCAACATTGTCATGATGTTCTTGTAAACCCCAACTCTATATCAACATTGTTATGATGTTCTTGTAGACCCCAATTCTATATTAAACTTGATGTTCTTGTGGACCTCAATTCTATATAAAGAATATCCATACTTGTTTGTCATGGTACCCAAGTTAGGGAACCAATTCCACCTAGTTTTATCGATAATCGTGATTGTACCGTTATTATCGCCATTCTATGTCAAGTGTCATATTTTTGGACTCTACTCTATCCAAGTTTATCCTACATGTCTACAAGCTTTATTCTTGAAATTTCATATTGACTATACACAAAAGTGGATGTTAAAATACATGATTAATGCCTGCGCATATAGGGCCCGATCTGGTCCTGGGAGGAGCACCCGAAAGTACTTGTGCCCATGGGAGTTGATTGATCACGGTATTGGCATTATACCGAAGTGCATGACTAGCTTGATTGAACATTCCACAAATCTTGTACTTGTACTTGACTTGATATTACATGACTTACGTGGCCCGAAAAAAGGTAATTTCATACTTGCGTGCTTGAACGTGATAGCCAAATTCTAACATGACATGATGAATACACCTGCTTGAATATCTTGATAGCTTTTGATATAAGTTCTTGAAAGTTCATGACTAGTTCTCATCGCTATCTTATTGTTATACACTCTCTCTATCTTGTCGTTTTATGCGAGCATGCATAGCTATAGTGCATTCATGAAAGATGTAATTACTTAAACCCATTGCTAGTTCTTGATATATAATTTCCTACTGAGCGTTCGCTCACTTAGTGTTTCCCTACTTTTCAGGTAAGTCCGACGATGAGGGAACTCAAACGGATGGGGAAAATCAAGAGTGAAAGAGATAGAGCTTCTTCCGTGTTATCTAGTCTTTTTTTCATATTTTCTTGAGTCAACCTTGTATTTTTCCTTTATTTTAGTTAGTACTTCAAAGGTTTGTAATAGACATATTCTTATGAAGGAATAAAGGATTGGGTTATCTTTTACTTTTACGCATATGTGATTTTGGTGTCGAATACACTAATACTCTGATTGACATGATTGATATAAACTCGTCACGCATCTCCGGGTATCTTCCGCTCTCGGGGCGTGACAGTTTTTGTGGTATCAGAGTCTAGGGTATTCAATTCCTAGGAAACCCAAGTCCAAGGATAGGTTTAACCTTTAACCGGTGAGATTGGGTAGAACCAAGGGTTAAAGTTAACATAAAAATGCTAGCTTCTAAATGAAATCACGTATTAATCTAGTTATTGTAATTGTAGGATAATGGCTGCCGAACGTGCTCAGTGGCGCAACATGCAGCGTACACTTCAAGGCATGACTCAGGTGCTGCAACAGGTAGCACAAGGAGGAGCACAACGAGCAGGGAGTCTCCACCAAGTCTTTAAAAATATGAACCCGCCTAAATTCACGGGTTCTACTGATCCGGACGACGTAGAGCACTGGATCAGGGAGACGGAACGTATATTCCGTGTTATGCAGTGCACGGATCAAGATAAAGTCTTATTAGCTACCTTTCAGTTGGAAAGGGATGCCCGATGCTGGTGGGAATCAATAGAAGCTACTTTAAATCAAGACCAAGTTACTTGGGAAGAATTCGTTGAACATTTCAACGCTAAATATTTTTCGGACCGAGTACAGGAAAAGAAAGCTGCAGAATTTGCTGCACTGAAGCAACGGTCCTTGACAGTGGCTGAGTACGAGGCCCAATTTTCTAGATTATCTCGGTATGCTAAGCACTTAGTTAGCACCGAGAAGATGAAAGCTAGGAGGTTCCTAAATGGGCTCAGGCCCCAATATATCACACAGCTGGCGCCAATGGATATCCAGGTCTACTCGGAAATTGTGCGCCGAGCTCAGCTATTAGAAGACGCCACGGAACTATCTGATAGAATCCGTGGGAAGGACAAGAAAGAACAAGTCACAAGTTCGGGTTCCTTTAAACCCAACTTCAAGAAGAGGCCTAGCAATGGAGGTACTTCCTCACAAGATCAGAAGTTTAAGAAGACCAAGCCCTTCTCCATCACCACTACCCCATCAAATATAGTGTGCAAGCATTGTGACAAGGCGGGCCATAGAGCAGAAGAATGCTGGAGGAAACTAGGAGCATGTCTTCGCTGTGGGAGTCGCGATCATCGAATTCCCGATTGCCCATTACTTAATGATCAAGCCGAGGACGGGAAGCGCCCAGTAACCAAGAATGCTCATCTTCACGCAATTAAGGAGACCGAACAAGAAGAAGAAGGCGGACTAGTAGAAGGTACATTGAAAGTTTGTTCCAAGTCTGCATATGTCTTAATTGATACTGGTGCTTCACATTCAATTGTTTCCAAGAAGTTCGCTGATCCGTTACCCCTAGAACCGGAATGGATAAAATTAGTCTTGTATACTCCTCTAGGAAACGAGACTGATATTACACACCATTACCAGAACTGTGAAGTATTGGTTCATGGTAAGAATCTCCCTATTGATCTTATATGTTTAGATCTAAAGGAGTATGATGTCATACTAGAAGCGGATTGGTTATCTAAATATCAAGCAACGGTCGATTGCCACAATAGCAAGGTTACTTTCGAGGAAATTCCAGAACTGATCCTTACTAGCCCCAAGAGGCGAAGCAAAACCCCTCTTATTTCGGCTCTCCGAGCTAGCAAGCTCATCAGGAAAGGATGTGTATCTTTCCTTGCATTCGTCACGATTAAGGAGGCTAAGGAAACTAAGATAGAAGACATTCCGGTGGTACAAGAATTTCCAGACGTATTTCCGGAAGATTTGCCTGGATTACCCCCACAAAGAGAAGTGGCCTTCACCATCGATTTAGTTTTTGGTGCGGGTCCAGTTTCTAAGGCACCGTATAGAATGTCACCTGCTGAACTCAAAGAGTTAAAGGAGCAATTGATGGAACTCATTAAGAAAGGATTCATAAGACCAAGTACTTCCCCATGGGGAGCGCCTGTATTATTTGTAAAGAAGAAATATGGATCCATGAGGTTATGCATCGACTATCGACAGTTGAATCATCTCACTATCAAGAACAAGTATCCACTGCCGAGAATCGATGAGTTGTTTGATCAAATTTCAGGATCCAAGTACTTTTCCAAAATTGATCTTAGGTCGGGATATCATCAGTTAAGAATCAAGGATGAGGACATTCATAAGACTGCATTCAGAAGCAGGTACGACCATTATGAATTTGTTGTTATGCCTTTCGGACTAACGAATGCCCCTGCTGCCTTTATGCAGTTAATGAATAGTATATTCAGGCCTTATTTGGACCAATTCGTGGTGGTTTTCATTGATGATATATTGATTTATTCCGAGACCAAGGAAGAGCATGAGGAGCATTTAAGGATTGCATTACAAATATTGAGGGCAAACCAATTATATGCAAAACTCAGCAAGTGTGAATTCTGGCTTGAGGAAGTGACTTTTCTCGGACATGTTATATCAAAGGATGGCTTATCAGTAGATCCATCAAAAGTTGAAGCTGTAAGAAATTGGGAAAGACCGACTAATGCTAGCGAGATCCGAAGTTTCTTAGGTCTTGCTGGCTATTACAGGCGATTCATCAAAGATTTCTCTAGGATCGCCGTACCACTTACGAGGTTAACTCGCAAGGAGATCCGTTACGAATGGAGTGAGGAATGTGAAAGAAGCTTCCAAACTCTCAAGGATCATCTTACTACAGCTCCTGTCTTAGCTTTACCAATGGAAGGAGAGAAATTCGAGGTATACACTGATGCTTCTGGCATTGGCCTCGGATGTGTTCTAATGCAATAAGGAAAGGTTATAGCGTATTCTTCTCGTCAATTAAAGAAGCATGAAGAGAACTACCCCGTCCATGACTTAGAATTAGCCGCGGTAGTATTTGCACTAAAGATCTGGAGGCATTATCTATATGGAGTACAGTTTACTGTATACTCCGATCACAAGAGTCTCAAGTATCTTTTCTCTCAAAAGGAACTAAATATGAGGCAAAGACGTTGGCTAGAATATCTCAAGGACTTCGACTTCAATATATAATATCATCCCGGAAAGTGTAATCATGTAGCCGATGCCCTTAGTCGAAAGCCGAGAGCACTGTTAGCCAATTGTATGATTCAAGAATGGAAGTTGCTGGAGCAATTTTCTAAGCTCAATATAAGCATGGACACGAACTTCAAATGTGTCACATTGTCTCATGTAAGCATTCATCCAGACCTATTAACTGAAATACAAGCACTTCAGGATGATGACCCAACATTAGTAGAAATCAAGGGCAGATTGGAAGGACAATCTGATTTCCAATTAACTTTGGATGGAAGATTGATGTTCAAGAATAGAACTTGTATACCGGATTGTCCCGAGTTAAAGAAGAAGATCTTAGATGAAGCTCATAGATCAAAGTACACGATTCATCCTGGATCTACCAAAATGTACCAAGATGTGAAAAGAAATTTTTGGTGGCCCAACATGAAAAGGGAAATAGCGGACTACGTGTCGCGCTGTCTCACATGCCAACAGGTCAAGGCGGAACACCAAAAGCCTGCTGGAAAATTACATCCTCTAGATATTCCCAAATGGAAGTGGGAGAATATTAGTATGGATTTCATCATGGGTTTATCTAAATCAAAAGGAGGACATGATGGAATATGGGTTATTATTGACCGATTGACTAAATCGGCGCATTTCTTGCCAATCAAGAGCCGATGGTCAGTCGATGTGTTGGCTGCATTATACATCAAGGACATAGTCAGATTACACGGTATTCCTATTTCAATCGTGTCTGACAGAGATCCCCGTTTTACTTCTCATTTTTGGAAGGGACTACAACATTCGTTGGGAACAAGGCTTAACTTTAGTACAGCTTTTCATCCTCAAACGGATGGTCAGACCGAGAGAACTAATCAGGTCATTGAAGATATGCTTAGGGCATGCATCATTGATTTTGGTGGAAGCTGGCATGATCACTTGCCTCTGGTTGAATTCGCATACAATAATAGCTACCAGGCAAGTATAAAAATGGCACCTTTCGAAGCTTTATACGGAAGGAGTTGCCGATCACCCTTATGCTGGGACGAAGTTGGAGAGAAACAACTGCTAGGTCCAGACATGGTAAGGGTTACCACTGAAAGAATACAATTGATTCGAGAAAGACTGCAAGTTGCTCAGTCTAGACAAAAGGCTTATGCCGATACAAGAAGGAGAGATCTTAAATTCCAAGTTGGAGATCATGTATTTCTCAAGATATCGCCTGGATGTGGAATACGGAGATTTGGTGTTAAGGGAAAGCTTACACCAAGATTTATCGGACCTTTCGAGATACTGGAAAGAGTTGGCGAGGTTGCTTATCGCATCGCATTACCTCCTCAATTGTCCGAAGTCCATAATGTGTTCCATATATCTATGTTGAAGAAGTATGTACACGACCCATCACATATTATTGATCATGGAGACTTAGTGATCCAGAAAGATCTCACATACGAGTAGAAGCCCATGAAGATACTAGATCGTGAAGTACGTACTATAAGAAATAAGGTTATTCCCATGCTAAAAATACAATGGAATAAGAGTTCCGATCATGAAGCCACATGGGAGACCGAGGAATTCATGAGGAAGCAATTTCCAGAATTATTTTAAGGTATATACTCTACACTCTCCACATATATATATACTATGGAATTTGGGGATCAAATTCTTTTAAGTGGGGGAGGGTGTAGCAACCCTGGAAAAAAAATATAAAGATTTTGAAAATGGATCAAATTAAAATAAAAGATAAATAAAAAGATGATGAAAGCCTAAACGCATAAGAATAAGACAGAATGGAAATAACGCCTTTGGTCAAGGCGCTACTGCATTAAGAAACGCCTCTAGATAAGGCGCTAATTAAAAAGGGACGCCCAAACAACAAGGTGTCAATTATCAAACGGCCAAAAAGGGAAGTAAATGTAACGCCCTCCACCTGGGCGCGTTATATACAATAAACGACGCTTGACAAGGCGTCAATTTAAATTAACGCCCTCGATTAAGACGTGAATTCAGTTCGAGTTTCGTTCGACCCAGGAGACCATCTAGGGCAAGTTCTGGATAACTACGACAAAGATGGAAGATGGTAAGGACTCTATCATGGAAGTATTACTTCCAATACAACTCTAACCCTATTAGGATCCCCAAAATCCTATAAATATCCTGCTACTCGACCCAGACCGCTGTTTGGCGTTCTGTGTTGCTGTTGTCGTCAGTGAAGAACCGATAATGTTCTTCCTCTTTTTCTTTTACCTTAGGTTATATGATTAATGATCTTCATTATTTCTTCTGTAGGAAGTCTGCAGTAACTCTCTATCGAAGTAAAGAACGTGAGGTTCTTCATCCTCTTCTTCTTCCTCTTCTGGTGATCAGAAGACTCTGTTACAAACAGAGTATCGTTTGTCTTCACGAATCTTCACGAGTCCTTCATCCACATCTTAATCAGGTAGGTTTTCTCAAGATCGTAGCCCAAACTATCTTAAGATCTTAATAATATCATCGGTCGTGCATGCATATAGTTTTATTGTGGTTTCAGATGTTTTCTAGGTAATTTCAAAAAGAAACGCCCTTGGCAAGGGCGCTAATTTAAAGAAGCGACCCACACTAGGGCGCTAATTATTGTTTTGACGCCCTGCCAGAAGTCGTCAATTACATGTAATTAATAAATACCCACGTTTAAAATTTAATATCTATGTAACCATTAACCTAATCTAATGCATGATCATCCTGAATGAATTCTGCTATTTTTCTGGTCCTGACCATGTACCTATTTCCTGAAAATTTAATATCTAAAATTTGGAAAATTATTGAATTAACGACCTGCACAAAGGCGTTTCTTATTGAACCGACGCCCCAGATCAGGGCGCAAATTGAAAGGTAACGCCCCTGACCAGGGCGCGTTTATGTTAAATTCCATAATATTGGAAATTTTGGTAAAATAGAAATAAAGAATGGACGACTGCTGTATACGTCGTCAAATTGTGAATAAACGCCCCTGAGTAAGGCGTTAATTGGATAATTAATGACTTAGCTTAAGTCGCTATTTTCTGTATTACTGTTTTACACTGATTACTGTCAACCGAAGGGTTATATATATATATATATATATATATATATATATATATATATATATATATATATATATATATATATATCGGCACTATATTTCCACTCCGTGAATATAGTCCCATGTTTCATGATGTTTTTATCGCACTACACTCAATTCTCATTGACATACAAGCTCTCCATTGGACATTCCGTTCCTTTGGACTAGCGAGTTAGTCATAGAGACCGCCGTAAGTCTCCTCGCAGCCTTGGATTCCCTCAAGGCCGACTGAGCTGGCTGTACCATAAAAACCCATTATACTATTTTGCCATGTCACTCTAAAGAAACATGGTATACCGGCCCTCATGTTATGCAAAGTGTGTATCATGAGAATTCTCTTAATGGGATGAGGTTATCATGCCATTTGATGCTGTTCTTGTAAACCCCAATTCTATATCAACATTGTCATGATGTTCTTGTAAACCCCAACTCTATATCAACATTGTTATGATGTTCTTGTAGACCCCAATTCTATATTAAACTTGATGTTCTTGTGGACCTCAATTCTATATAAAGAATATCCATACTTGTTTGTCATGGTACCCAAGTTAGGGAACCAATTCCACCTAGTTTTATCGATAATCGTGATTGTACCGTTATTATCGCCATTCTATGTCAAGTGTCATATTTTTGGACTCTACTCTATCCAAGTTTATCCTACATGTCTACAAGCTTTATTCTTGAAATTTCATATTGGCTATACACAAAAGTGGATGTTAAAATACATGATTAATGCCTGCGCATATAGGGCCCGATCTGGTCCTGGGAGGAGCACCCGAAAGTACTTGTGTCCATGGGAGTTGATTGATCACGGTATTGGCATTATACCGAAGTGCATGACTAGCTTGATTGAACATTCCACAAATCTTGTACTTGTACTTGACTTGATATTACATGACTTGCGTGGCCCGAAAAAAGGTAATTTCATACTTGCGTGCTTGAACGTGATAGCCAAATTCCAACATGACATGATGAATACACCTGCTTGAATATCTTGATAGCTTTTGATATAAGTTCTTGAAAGTTCATGACTAGTTCTTGTCGCTATCTTATTGTTATACACTCTCTCTATCTTGTCATTTTATGCGAGCATGCATAGCTATAGTGCATTCATGAAAGATGTAATTACTTAAACCCATTGCTAGTTCTTGAGATATAATTTCCTACTGAGCGTTCGCTCACTTAGTGTTTCCCTACTTTTCAGGTAAGTCGATGAGGGAACTCAAACGGATGGGGAAAATCAAGAGTGAAAGAGATAGAGCTTCTTCCATGTTATCTAGTCTTTTTTTCATATTTTCTTGAGTCAACCTTGTATTTTTTCTTTATTTTAGTTAGTACTTCAAAGGTTTGTAATAGACATATTCTTATGAAGGAATAAAGGATTGGGTTATCTTTTACTTTTGCGCATATCTGATTTTGGTGTCGAATACACTAATACTCTGATTGACATGATTGATATAAACTCGTCACACGTCTCCGGGTATCTTCCGCTCTCGGGGCGTGACATATACCGTTTCCAGAGTCCTGAAAGTCCAGGACAGTCTTCAACTGGCAGAAGGTTCGCGATTCTTTGTCGCTTCGTTCTCCGTTTGTTGTCTTGTACGTGCTGTGTTAGCACTGTACACGATGGTCTTGATCTCGTCAGGATGTGACGGGATGCTACTTTTTCATCGTGGTGTTCATCTCGATCACGTTGTACTTGGCAGAGTTCGTCGGAAGTCTTGAATCTGCGGTACATTGTTCGAGATCTTTCTATAATTGGTTCAGGTGGCTGGTGACTTTTCGCGTTGGTGTGATGACCGTACACGTTCTTACGTTGTTTTGGTCGTCCCCGCTTGAGTCTGTTCAGCTTCTGATGTGTTTCACTTCTGTCGAAGTGCTCTGTTAGATTCCTTTGATTGAGAAGATGCTCGGGCGAACCTAGGATTTCCCTTCCTGGTGAGCTGCTGTTAGTCGAGCTTGATACTTCTCATTCCTCTTGGTGGAGTCTTTCGAGATAAGCCTTGGAATTGCTATCTCAGTGACGCCGTTGTCCTGTGTCTGCTTAAGTGTGGACTTTGTTTATTTTGAGCCTGATCTTCTCTTTGCTTTACGGTTGCTTAGCTTTGGACCTAATCCTTGTGTTGAGAGCCGTTGTGCACCGTGTTTGTCGTGCCATGTCTAGCGGCCGATGTATTGTGAAGGCTCATTAATTGTTTCAGGATGTAATGGTAAGCTGAGATTAGCATTTTTCTTTGGGCTTTGTGCTGAAGCTGGTGCTCTTCTTCATTTGCACTTAGGCTATTTGTGATCAGTTGTTCGCGAGATCAGTACTCATGGCGTGTTACGTTACGATTTTTATGAATTGTGATGGCACCGTGTGTGTACTGAGATGCGGATACCGAGATATTCCCTGTTGCCCGTGTGCGTTGTTTGAGTGCGCAGCGGAAGCCTGTGGGCTGATTACCCACTGGTCGAGAGGTTTGTTCTTTCTCGATGTGACTTCATCTTGGCTTCCTGTGCCTTGATGTGGTCTTTTTCCGTGTCGTTGCTGGAGTCATTCTGGTGTTGGCACTGACATTTATGAGTGTTGGGGAATCTGTCGGCGTTCCTGCTGATTGAGTACCCTCTACTCTGTATTCTCTTTTCTTTGGTCTTGTGCTCTCAGGACGTGATCGTAGCCCTTGAAATGCGTTCCCCGAGATTGTTGTTCTCGTTGTCGTGGGTCTTTTCTTGGTGTGCGGCTCGATGCATGACTCGTCCCTTGTAGTCGTGCGTTCAGCTGTCGTTGTGCCTTGATGTGACCCAGCTTGCAGTTGTATTTCGTGGTTCTGTGTCCAGTACGGAGCCGAGATCCTACAAGTGCTACTGTCGTTGGCGTCCTGTGTGCCAGGTGTTCCCTGCTACCTTTGGCACTGGAGCTGATGATGTTGTCGAGCTGTCAGCTGTGAGGACTATGCTTCCTTGTGTAAGCTGATGCTTGTCGTGTCTGTCGTTTCGTTTCCTCGATATCTGTTGTTGTGGCAGTCGTGTCTCCTTCCCCGTGAGACGTAAATGACGTTGCCCTATCTCGAGGTGTCGGACTCGGGTTCACTTGTGTCGTGCTCGGTCTTGAGCGTGTACTTGTGATTGTAGTCTGACTGTGTTCCTCAGAACTGTGTTCTCTCGAGATTTGTGTCGTTTCAGGTTGTGCCTTGGGGTTGTTCTTCCTTGGTTCTTCCTTCTTGCTAGTCCTTAAATTTCGAGGATGAAATTTATTGAAGGAGGGGAGGATATAACATCCTGGATCCTTAATAGGTCTTTTCGGATATTTATTAGGTCTTTCGGATCTTGTTTGGAGAGATTCAGATCGCTTTTGTAGCTCCCGAGTTGAGTTTTACGATCCGTGTGGGTTTTTCTCTCGTACTAGTTACGGAACCCTGCGATGAGTTTATCCCTTAGTTCATCGACTCGCGGACGATACAGTTGCGATGTACTCTTCGAGACGATCGTTTCGGTTATTTTTACATATTTTTTTGAATTTGTGCATTTTTGGCGCAATTTGTGGAATTTCAAAAATTAGAAAAAATTCTATTTTTTTATAACCCCCCCTTCCTCTCTCTCCTCTCACTCGCGCTCTCACTCTCTCTCTCCCGTTCTCTCTCGTTCTCTCACCCTCTCGCCCCCGACAGCAGACGGAGGGGACCGTGGCTGAGTCGACGACGCCGAAAAGCTGCAAAGATGTGTTATGGAGCGAGGATCGGATCGGTTTTGGAGCGATATCGAATGGTAGATTCAAAGCCGGCGGTTAAGCTCGTGTGGTGATTTTCATCCCGGTTTAGTCGCCTCGGCGCTCGGTTTCTTCGGTGGAGGTCGGGAGACGGATCGCCACTTCCTCCTGCACGTTTTCCCTGCTTCTGTGTGTGGTTTGGTGCTCGGACGGGCCAGTTCTAGCAAAATCGTCATTTTCGCGGTTTGTAGGGTTTGCCAGAAAACGACAACCATTCTTAGTCTAATTAGTGTCAAAATGACCGCTAGGATGTCTGGATCCCTTTCACATAAGTTTCGTCGCATTCGGTTGTCATTCGGGGCCGGTAGGAGTCCGGGAATCTCGGTGACTCGTTTAGGGTCAATTTGTCAAAATCGCCCTGATCTTTCGTTTTGATCGCTGCATGTGCCCCTTCCGGCTTGTGGAAGGTTTATTTCGTCGCCTGGCACTATTTCCCTGCGTTTCGGCGTGAATGGGGCGTGGAACGGGCCTATTCGGCCTTTCCACTATTTTTCCCGTCGTTCTCAATTTTCCGAAATGAACGCGGTCCACCAGTAACCGTGTTCATTTTTCGCGGTCTCAAGGGAACCGTGTTTACTTGGCCGAGAGAGTCGCCAAGAGTCGCGGTCTTGCGACGGACCGCTTCAGTCCAGTCGGGGTCTGCAGGCGACCGTGACTGTCAGGTCGCGATCTTCAGGTGACCGTTATTACCATTTTTGTGTCAGGATAGTCGCGGTCACGAGGTGACCGTGTTCATGTAGTCGCGGTCACGAGGTGACCGTGTTTGTGTAGTCGCGGTCACCAGGTGACCGTGACTGTGTAACGTGTTTCGATCGCATGGATTTGGTCTCCGGTCGACCCGATCATGATCCAATGGTCGACCTTCGGCCTCGTGAGTGTCCCGGACACCTCGTGGGTTCCGTGTCCACATTTCTGGAGTGTTGGGAAGTGCTGAGTTACTTCGATTAGTGTGCCCGTAGGTGTCTGTATCTTTGGTTTTGTATTACGCTAGATCGAGTCACCGTGTATCGGTGTGTGTGCGGTGAGATTCTCCCGTATGTGTGTGGCTTCCTTTGCATTCCTGTCTTGAGGGAATTGTCTCGATGGCTTGTGGTCTGCCTCGGTATTCATGTTACCATGGTTTTAGACATAGTCTAGAATTTAAGTTGGTTGGTCTTGGTGGTTCAACCGTTGTCCGTCTGTCTTAGGTCCGTGTCTTAGGGCGGTGTCTGTCCGTCGGTGGCTCTCTAGATAGGTCGGTTAAGGTTGACTGGGCGCGGT
The DNA here is from genome assembly GCA_022559845.1 of Amorphophallus konjac. Classification (NCBI taxonomy): domain Eukaryota; kingdom Viridiplantae; phylum Streptophyta; class Magnoliopsida; order Alismatales; family Araceae; genus Amorphophallus; species Amorphophallus konjac. Next base: position 411,169,148 of record CM040122.1, on the reverse strand, counting down.
CTACTCCCTGACTGCTACAGTTTCCTAATGACTCAATCTAGGACTGTCAGTGTCATCTTCTATCATTTCGGTTTTCTGTTTGTCTTGGCTTGTCATTGTGGTCTGCCTGTTTTCTTGTGGATGTCTCCCGACATCATATGAGGGCTAAGACTACGTTATAAGGTATCCAGGAGTTTTCTTGCTTGAGGTAGGATTCTCTTTCCTACTGTAGAGTCGTCATTGTCCAGTTCCGGTCAACCCGGGGTGACCCAGTAGTTGACAGGTAACCTTGTGTGTCTCGACGGTTTTGTCTAGTTCGAGACATGGTTCTGGATGTCTCGAGGTATCGCCTTACCTTGGTCTACGTGTCCAGGTGTGCTGAGGGTCCTCGGTGTTCCCTCAGGTCTCCGCGTGTCGTTTCCTTCGACATCGTCATTTTCTTTGGCTTAGGATTAGACCGATTGGTGGCTTGTTCCGCTGTCTGTGATGATCTTGCCTCCAAGTCGTCTGACTCAAGGATCGTTACGTGAGTAGGTCTAGTTGCCTTGTCCTGAGTCTGTTGGCAGTGGTTGTGCTACCATTGGTGCTTCGAAGTACGTGCGACAGTGCTCTCTTGCTGTCTATACTTCTGCACTCGTGTTTTGAGTCTCCGTGTCTTGTGAGCCTTCACTAGTCGTAGCCTTACGTCACGTTATGGTGTGACGGCTCTTGTAGCGGGGCACTTTCCCGGTTTACTGTTCTTAAGCTAGTTCCATGGGCTCCCGGTCTAACCGTAGCATCCTTTGGTGGGGTAATACTAGCTAGAGGCCTGGCTTAGGCAGTGGGCCAGTGTGTGCACACGTGGTCAGGGGCTTTGGACTTACGTCAACGGGCGTAACCCTGACTAGCCACTCGTTACTGTAGTTCTGGTTCTGGTTCTGACAGTGTCTTAGTCTCTGCCTGACTGTGGGCATAGTAGATGAGATGCTCGTAGGCGTAGCATAAGACGTCAGTGGACGCAGCTGGCTGTTCTTCTAGTGAGAGGCACTCTAGTCACGTGGCACGTGGCTCTTCGTAGTTCTATCCGCGTTTCTTGTGCGTCGTGACCTTCCGGGTTAGCCCACTCGTGGCCGTACTCGAGGTCAGTGTCCTGTCGTATGCATGACGTTCTAGTCATATGTGGGGCAGTGTGCATGACGTTCTAGTCGTGACGTCGATGTCTGCGTCTGTCTAGGTTTTTCCTAGGTTGCTTTATCTGTTTTGCAGGTCCCTTGCGGTGTTGACAGTTCGGTAACTCCTGACTTTGTCAGCTTAGAGTCACCTTCCTGTTGCTGCTGGAGTTGTTTGGGGTGCCAAGGTTAGTTCGACAGCCGCTTGTCTGGTACGGCTTTCTTCCCCTCTTCTCTAGTTGTTCCCTACTCCTGCTCCCCGTCTCTTCTTTTACTGCTTTCTAGAGTAGTTTTACAGCTTTGTAGTGTAGTTTTCCCGCTTTACTACACATGATGTTTCTCCTGTCGTTTTACTTGTTCCGTGTTATTGCGTTATTTTTCAGTGGGGATCCGCGTGACCCCTACTAGGCCAGTGACACGAGGCTCACCCCTGCTTTTCAGGTGGGTGGCATCGTTCTGCTTCCGCAGTTCCTGGTGTGCGAGTTCGTAGCTGCCAGTTGGTACCATAGTCGGGCTTCCCCTGACTTTCTAGGTACGTCTTTCTTTTCTGTTTACTGTACTGCTAGACTTGCTGTCTTTCTTTTGGACTGGACGCTGGTATAATTGTTAAATTAGAAATATTAATTAAAAAGTAATTTTATTTCTGCTACTTTAGCAAACTGATCTAATGAAATTTAATTGCTTACTCTTATATCTCTGTGGCTTCAATGTACTCTACACATGCCTTTTATCCCTTCGGAGCTTTACCGCTCTTGGGAGGCCTCGCAGGTTCCAAGTGGTATCGGGTATATCCGGTATCCGGGATCCGGGTTGTCACAGGGCCGTCACGAGGCTCTGACGCCCCACCCTGGGTGCGTCACAGGCTCTGACCCCCAACGCTCAAATCACAATGGTCGGATGCCAACGGTCGAATCGTCACATGACGGTCCAACCTAGGCACGTCACACGTCGTGGCGGTCTATCATGGGACCGTCAGGCCCACTGACCACCCAATTGGCAAAACATACACTGTGACGCACCTACCTTGGCGCGTCACAGGCTGTGACGGTCACTAGAAGGACCGTCACACCGTCCCGACAGCGGAACGACGGGAAACGCCTAAAAACGCCAACCACGCCCCCATGCCTCCATAGGAGAGGGAGAAATTACGGGAGAAGCCCCCTAAGGACCCCTAGCATGCATCTAAGCCATCAAAACGCCGAATCACGGCCTAAAATCATAGATCGGGCGAACTCTCCCCAAATCATGGAAAACCCCAACCCCGCATGGAAACCCATCTCTCGGCCTCCCCTCGGGCTAGAAACCACGGGAATGGAACGCGGGGAGCTAGGGAATGTCACCCTACCTCGATCTCGCCTCGAGGTACGTCGGATCATCCACAAACCGCGAAGAACGCTTGAAACCCTCGTTCCTTCTCACGCTTCCCACGAATGCCACACGCCACCGGGATAGTCACACCGCCACCGCCGTTGCCGCGCCGTCACCCTGCCGCCGTTCGTAGCCGGAGAGAGGGTCAGAGCGGTCATCGCTGGGAGAGGGGAAAAGAAGGGGGGCACCGGTTCTCACGGTGGGAGAGGAAGAAGAAAGAGGAAGAAGAAGAAAAGAGAAAAAGAAAAGGAAAATAAGGGGGGTTTTATAAAAAATCCAAAAATTCTGAAAAAAATAGAAAATTAAAAAATCACATTTCCGTGATTCTCGGAACGCACCCATCGCAACGGTACCACTCTCGTCTAGGTGAACGACCCGGTTCACCCGCAACGAGATTCCGAAGGATTTGCCGAAACCCGTATCGAAAATCAGAAAATACGTGCAGAAAAGTCGCGGACGCACTCCGGGCCTCCGAAACGACTCCAGATCGCGCTGATCCGAACACGAAAGATGTCCGAAACGAAATTTCAGACACAACAGAGCCGGACACTCCGAGAAAGCAGATCCGAGACCCAAAAAGAAGGATCCAAAAGATCCAAGATATTACATTGACTCCCAACAAATTGTCTAAGTTTTGTTTGCCTTTGACAAGCCTAGATAGAGTGGACTAAAGTTCAGCCACTTCTTCAATCAACCTTATGTTTTTCTTTTCAAGTTCTAAATTTTTGAACTTCATAACCTCTTCTTTATTTTTCAATTTTTCAAAACCTTTTTCAATTTCAGAAAATTTGCACATCAATTCTTCTTGATTTTTCTCACTAGGTAAGATTGTTTGTAACAAACTTTCTTTTTCTTCAGTTAACTCGAACCATTCCTGTTCCAGTTTCTCAAACTTTACATAAATATCCTCATGTGTTAAATCATCAATCTCTTTTTGAGACTTTTGTTTTTAGATCTAATTTTTCTGTATTTTGTATACAGTTTTTCATATTCTGACTCCCATTGTTCATTTGAAATAAAGTCAGGGTCAGAATTTACCTCCGTTGAATCATCTTCATGTGCCATGAGACACAAGCTCTCCACTAGCTCTTGCAGCTCCTCGTCGGACGGTTCATCCTCTTCGTCGCTCCATGTGGCGACCATTGCTTGGGATTTCTTGAGCTTGTCCTTCTTGAATTTCCTCTTTAGATCTTGACACTCTCCTCTCATGTGCCCGGATTTCTTGCATTCATAACAAATGACATTATTGGACTTGCTCGGCTCGCCCTTGGTTTGAACGTGTTTCCTTTGCCCCTTTCTGAAATTGCCTTGGAAATTTCACTTCTTTCTTTAAAATCTCTTTACTTGGCGAGTTATCATGGCCAAGTCTTCTTCTTCATTGCTTCCCTCGTTGGATTCTTCTTCTTGGAAGTCATCATGAGATTGGTGAGCTTTCAATCCCACCACTTTCTTCTTCTTCATTTCTTCCTCGGTTGTTCTCCTCATGTTTATCTCATAGGTCATAAGTGACCCTATGAGCTCATCTAGAGAGAGTGTGGACAAATTTTTTGCATCTTCAATAACAGTGGCCTTAGTATGCCATGTTGGTGGAAGTGATCTCAAGACCTTCCTCACAAGATCAGAGTTTGTGTACTCCTTCCTAAGGCTTTTGAGACCATTTTGTTCTGCCTCTGTGATTTTGATGATAGCAAACACTATAAGTCACCATGTGTTTGCATGAAAGTTTGTATGAAAGATTGAATGTCTATACATCTGCTCTTTGCACTATACATTAATGAGGATCGCTTGCTGTGCATTAATTAAGTCAGTGCTGTTGAATAATGGTTGTATGCATCACGAGTATAATTGCTGTATGCATCACGAGTTTGATGAGCATTTCATGGGTATGCTTGTGCATGCATCACACTGAAGAAGGTCAGTGCATTTTCTGTCTCGGTGTAAACTTTGCATTAGACATATGTGTCTTACTTTGCGTCTTATATAGCATAGTCGGTGCATGTCTTACTTCGGTGCATATGTGCACTCGGTGCAATGTTGGTCGTGAATACAACATACTTAGGTCGGTGCATATAGAAGATCGGTGCAAAGTTTTGACTCGGTGCAAATCTTGCTCGGTGCATATTGTGGTTTGTTCATTGTTAAGGTCGAAGCATGTTTTTCCATTGACGCCAAAGTCGGTGCATCTTTTTGTCCTGTGCTTAGCAGAGTTCGTGCTCTTCACTGTTCAAGTCGGTGCACATTCTGTGTCCGTCTAACCTTGCGTCTCATATGGCTAAGAGTCGGTGCATGTATCCGTCTATCTTATCGTGCGTCTCATTAGGCCTAGGTCAGTGCATGTATCCGTCTTATTTTGCGTCTCATTTGCACTTGTGTCTCTGGCTGCGTCTCATGCATTCTGTCTACATGCATTCCATCACTGCGTCTTATTTTGCATCTTATGGTGGCCTGGAGTTGGTGCATGTGTGTGTCTCATTTAGCGTCTTTCACACATGATCAACCTCGGTGTATATTCATGTCTCTCGTGCATTTCACAGTCGGTGCAGTTTTTGTCTTATGCATATTGAGTCGGTGCAGTTTTTCACCTGGCCATTCATAAAGTCGGTGCATGCTCACACATGTTGCATATAGAGGTCTGTACACATCTCGCCATATGAACACATAATGTCAGTGCATAATTCATGCATAATTCATGTACAAACAAGGTCTATGCATTTCCCTGTTCACATGCATATAAGTATGTGCTTTCGAGTCCGTGCACACTTGCTCGGCAGATAGAAGTCGGTGCAAGCTTAAGTCTAAGGAATTTTCAACGTCAGTGTAATCCTAGCCTATGCATGTTATAAGTCGGTGCTACTTAGTGTTTCACTTTCGATTGAGTCGGTGCAAACATTGGCGCTACACGACAGTGAGTCTGTGCAATACCTCTTCTTGCACGATCCCCTCGGTGCAGGTCCTGCTTACTCTCACAGTAAGTCAGTGCATTGGTCATCCTGCACTCTCATATTTGATGCATTATCTGTTTGTCCGTCTCATTAAGTCGGTGCAATATTTGTGACTGCACACGATCATGTCATTGAAGTGTTTTTCTGTGCATAAGTTAAAATAGGTGCACATCACTGTTGCACAACGTGGTAGGTCAGTGCATCATTCAGTTCATGCACTCTCCTCAGGCAACTCGATGCAAGTTTGCTTAGACTGCATATCTGATCTCGGTGCAAGTCTTGTCTCAGGCTATAAAAGGTCGGTGCACTTCTTGCTGCTGTACGCTTGCACATAGTCGGTGCAAGTTTTGTCACATGACCTCGGTGCATGTTCATGTTAGTTCATATCTAGGTCAGTGCAGGTTTGTAGTCAGTGCAACCTTTGTTAATGCACGCAACTAAGTCTGTGCATGTTGATCTCAAGGTATTTCAAGTCTGTGCAACGCTTGTACTCTGTGTATTCATAGTCAGTGCATCTATTGGCCATATACTGGAATCAAGTCCATGCATAAGTATGTGCAAACACCGAATTGAATCTGTGCATTTCAGCTCTGACATTATATCTACTCCGTACAATCTCTTTACATCTTGTATAACTGTCTGAAGATGACTTTATGTCTGATGCCTTAGCATGTGCTTTTTCGTGGAGGTTACGAATGGCACGTGATCCAAGAGTGGAGGAGGTGCCAGTATTCTGACACATGGAAAGCATTGAGCCAGGATGCTGCCACGTGGGCCAAGGCATTTGGGCGGTATTGGGTCCCGTAGTGTGGGAAAATGGTTCTAGAGGGGGGTGAATAGAACCCTCTACTAAAATTATGTCCAATTAAAACTTTAAACTAGCTCGCAGCGGAATTAGCAAGATTAGGAAGAGTGAGGAAATTAAACTAATTGGAATAGACTTGATTCTCTCAATCTCACCGTACTCACTCGAACGGATAATTAGATATGAACAATAAATCAAACCACCACAACACAAACCACAGTGCAAGGCAAATGCACGGGGATTTTTAAGGTGGTTCAGGACCACGACGGGCTCCCTACGTCCACCCCTCACCAAACCGGTAAGGCTTTCTCCACACACTGCAAATACAGCAAACACGGAGATTTCTCCCCACACACACGGGATAAAAACCCCAACACCAACACGCTACAAAAGTAGCACACACACACGGGGATTTCTCCCCACACGCAGGAGGCAAAAATCCCAACACACACGTGGATATGCTCCGCACCAAACGACGCACAAGCGTCAACTCAAACCACTCGGAGAAACTGTTCTCCGAACCCACACACAGAAAATCATTTATAGGTTTGTAACAAGCGAACAAATGAATGCTCTAAGCCCAAAACAAGTGCTAAAGACTAAAACAAGAAAGATTCAACAAGCACAAGGCTCCCCCTTCAATTGAATCTCGGCTCTTCTTGGTTTGATGTCAGATGATGGCGATTTCGGCGTCCTCGCGTTCCTCTCTTCGAGATGCTTCTTTTCTTCTTCTACCACGATCTCCAAATCTCCATGGAAGTATATGAAAATCACCTTGCAAGAGCTCCACCACGTTTTCCCCCTTTTCTTCACCTATACGAAAGAACAAATGAGCATTAGGGTTCTTCCTCCACAAATTCGTAACTCATATTTATATGCAAGGTAGAGAGCCCAAAAGACACATAAAATCTTCCCACAATGCCTTAAAGACATCTCCATATTCTTAGTAACCTTTGGGGGGTAGTATGGTAAAGTTTCATGGCCAAAAGAATAGGTTTAGATCGGATTCGCAACTCCCGTGACGTAAGTGTCGACACATGGTGTCGACACCGGCAAGCTGGACAGGCCAAAACCTTGCCAGATAGGTGTCGACACCTGGTGTCGATACCTACACCCTACATACACAATACATGAAAAATAGAACTCTGGCTAATAGGTGTCGACACCTACTGGCTGCCTTGCTGCAGCCAAGGCAGATTTAGCAAGGTGTCGACACCAGGTGTCGACACCTTCTGCCCAGCACAAAGACTACATAATGCAGTCCAATGTAGTCTGAGAAATCTTCAACCCCAATTGAAAAATTTATTTTTCCAAGTGAAAAACATGCATTAGAAGGTCTTCAAAACATCAATAAACCTTGGATTCAACAAGGAATATGGAGAGTTAAATGAGCAAGATGCTACCACGAGACTATCATGAGAAACATGCATGAAGGCATGAAAGCACAACCTCAACCTCCTCCAATTCAAGCACACAAGGTAGGTAATAGATATTACTATGATCCACTTGATATGGGAGGGTTTAAAAGTCATCCTTTAACATGTAAAAATATGATAAACCAATAGGTTATATGATAATCAAAGCTCATGAACCAAGCATTAACTCTTTGAACTAGTTCACATAAAAATACATCATTGAACTAACTCAACCAGGTATTTGACTTCTCAAATCAATCAACAAAAATACATTCCACCAAATGACAATGTTTTGTTATGATAAACATGGATCTCTCAATCAACCAAATATAATGACATGGGAGCTCAACCATTCAATCACAAGGCAACTAAATCTTCAACAACAAAATGCTTCGTCACACAAGTGTTAACAATTATGTCAAATGCAAAGCATGCATAATATCATGGAACCACATTCATTCAAATGGCATTCTTGTTGATCAAAAACTAACTTTTATGAATCATTATCTCATGAGGAGCATTGATATAAACTTCCCAAATTTAGATTACCATGAGTCCAAGGAACGAGCAAGCATCATTAAAATCACATCCATCAAATTTCAAGTTATAAGGTTGAGGATATTTTAAGCTCAAAAATCTTATGAGGAAAACGCATTAAAATATCCAACCAAGACTTTGAAAAGCTATTCGATGAAATACATGAAATATAGAAGAGTCAACACAATGCAATGATTGAGTCAACTCTCTTTTTCAATAAGATCTTCATTGATGCACTCATTTGAGTTCCAAATATGAATCATGAATTTTTATCCTGCAAATCAAAATATTCAAGGCATGAGATCGTTAAATACAAATCATTCATATGACTTTCAAATGTGAACTTTGACTCCATCTTTCAACTCATCAAATCAAGATATAAAACTTGTTGCTCAATGAAACACATACACACACAAACACAATCGTTTTGATATCATTGAAACCAAAAACGAACTAGGGGATGCAACAATCTCCCCCTTTTTGATGATGACAAAATGATGTGTGTGATAATACAGATTTTACAAATATTTACAAACATTAAGCATACACCAATTCTCCCATTCTCCCCAAGACAACATCATTCATAAAGCATTAAGCACACACCAAACATTCTCCCCCTTTTTATCATCTACAAAAAGATAGGGGGTTATGTGACATGAAATGAACATGTTAGGCCAGAAAGATATGCCAATTGATGCTAAGTAGGGGCTCAAAGATATGATATCAAATGTTGAGCAAGATAGAGGCACAAACATATGCAATTTCAATTCTCGAAGAGAGAGCATCGAAGATATGATACCATTTGTTGGAAGAACTCATGTTGGCATTCATGCAACGTGAAGTGTTCAGAATATGCATTTCAAAATAAACTATGCCAATTATTGGAAAGTGTGGATTTGGTCAAGATGATATTATGAATGAACTATATGCAAGCTGAAAATGTCAAATATGCAAATATGCACACGATGAGCGTCATCTTTAAAATGCAATGAATATGCACTATGTGAATGCGAATCATGCAAGATATGAAGCTATGCACATGATGACTTCTATCCTTCAAAAGTAAGGTTTATGCTCAGAATTAGACTCAAGGGGAATCCATGAACATGCAAGCACACTTGCACCATCGTCATGCACACATATAGTACATATAGTAACTCCCCCTATATGAGGCACGGGTTAACAAAAGGGCATGTGATTTAAATTCAAGAATGTAAGTCATGAAGCATAACTAAGAGATTTATGCATACACAGCTAGGAGTACTACATAAACCATGAATGTAGGCAAATTCATAAACTACATACATCACAAAAATGCCCATGTGAAATGTGAGGTAATGACAAATGAGCTTCAAAACATATGGATTTTTAGATTTTCTGAAGAACACTAGAAGGTAATATCCTCTGTACACTTTTGCTTTTGATTCTCGACTATCGATAGCTTTGCACAACCCCTATTTTATTTCTTTTAAAAGACTTCACCTTTCGGCGCGGGTTTTCTCATATGTCTCATTGGGGATTCCCGGCTACTTAGATTCGTCACACATATGGATTTTTGTTTCTCCTTTCATCACGAGTTTTCTCCTTTATTTTAGGGGGGATTCCCGGTTACTCGGATCCACATACCACTTATTGAATTTTTGTGGGGTAGGCAACTTTTTCCTCACGATTACTCTTTAATGTCCACGTAGAGATTCAAGTTCCCTTTAAAGTGTTGGAAGGAATTTCTTAAATTCTTATCAAGTAAAGTCATTAAATTCATTATGTGCAATGGTGTCGGGGGTAAATTTTTATTTTGTATGTATAAAATGAATTCGACAAGACACGGCTATGACTCCCCCTAAATGTATGCACGGTCAGAGTCAAATCCTCCCCGTTAATATATGACATATATCACATATGAATAAAGTCACTGCATTGCTGTTTAGCAAGGAGGTAAGGCCTTAGAAAGATCAAGAAATGGTTTCATAGTGTAAATACTTACAAGTATGCAAGGATTCATGAAACATTCATGCAAGCATTCATGAGTCAAGATATGCGATTATCATGAAATATATGCATATGCTCTATATGCATGAATATGCAATATGCATCTTTTTATCATTTTATATGCATAGTATGTGAATGATATGCAAAGATGCCAATGCGATGCAGAATGTCATATTTTTATTTAAAAGCTCTAAATGCATGTAACTTATAAAAGCATGAGAATGTAATGCAGGATGTAATTTTTTTTAATTTTTAGAACATCATGACAGATTGCACAAGGAGACATATATATTCAAATGATGAGCAACAACTATTTTCCAAGACTTGCCATTTTTAAACAAGGGTACACAAATGATCAAAATGAAGCAGTGCACCCAAATTTTTTTCAGAAATGTTCAAAAATAGATTTTTAATAACATTTCAAAAGCTTAGAGTATCATCCACAAATCAAATAGACTTTACAGGTTCTGGTACGAGGTGGAGGTGAAGGTTCGAAAACCCAACTCACACATAGTGAGAGCTTCTAGGTGGACATAATCCACCCTTCCGCTACACACCATTTGATATACCAGATACTCAATTACACTCAGATGATCATGCATTTCAGATTGAAAAATATTCAGGAGGCAAAGGCACCATGCTTATATCTCAAAATTTTTAAATTCATTCAACCAATAAGACATGTTCATCATAGCAGAGTACAAGAATAACAGATCAAGTTCAGAATCAATATCTGTCAAATGAACAATTCTGCATTACAGAAATTTTACCTTCTTGAAGCAAGAATGAATTTCAGAATCAATTTGAACGCACATGGTATTTAAAAATTTCAAGGCAAATTGATTTCCTTCAAAAGACATGTTTCCACATTTCAATACCAATTGTTGCATATGATTGAAGAATTTCACAGTTCAAAAATTTTGTCTTTTTGAAACAAGAGAATGATGCGGGACGAGACACGGACACGACAAGCTCGTGACTGCCCCTTAACGAGGGAAGCGTCGGATGTGCGCGGTTGAGAAACCGGCTGTGAGCTAGGGTGGTCGGCTCTCACTTGTGCCCGGATCGGGTCACGGGACGGTAACGCTCTCTCTCGCAGCAGCGGTGATATAAATAGAAAGCGAGCTAATTACCCTATCATGCTCTCTAGCAGTGGCATAAGCAATTATATATGAAAATTAAGCAAAATGCCAAGTAAGGGAGCGAATGCGATACCTCCACGCGCTCGGCGTGGGGACGACGGGCCCGGCTGAACTCGTGCTCCCGGGACAGTTAATACATGAATATTACAGCAATGGAAATATGCCCACTCCACGCAGGGAGGTAAAGGGCGACACTAGGGGCCCGGGAGGACCGAATTCGGGATGACGGGCAACTTAGTGTGTTGATTCGGCTACATGCGTGATCACGACCGTGGGGCCCACGTGCTGTCTGGAGGGGCTGTGTGGGACCCGGTGGCGCCGCTGTAGTGTGGACACTTACGGAAGTGTTCCCTGGGCTGGCGGCACACCAGAACGTCGCCCGGGGGTCGGGCAGTTCCGATCGGCACCCGTCGGGTTTGCTGTCCACGGATTGGTGGTTGCTGTTTTGCAGCGCACGCTCCGGCGAAAACGGCTGCTGCGATCAATCCCGACGTTGGATCGGGATGTGTGAGCTATCGTTGGAAAGCTCTCTTCAAATGCTTCAATCTAGACCCAGAGAGATCTACTGGATCTGGTCGGATCAGAACTTTAATGAATTTACAAGCCCATGTTGTACAGTAACCGAAACCTCAGATTTGTAGGGTACTTGTCTGAGAACCACCGTTGACCGCCTAGTAAACCTCCGATTCAGCTCTTGAGCTCTTCTTAAAAGTTGTAGGGGATCAAACCACGGAACGGGGACTATTTTTGGAATTTGATTTGGAGGTGGTGGTGATTTACTATGATTTTTGGGGTGACTGGTGGTCGGATCTGGGAACAGGGGGACATAACTGTAGCGGGGACTGAGAACAATTTTTAGAAAATATGAAATGGATGAACCAAAAATTGATAAAAATTTTGGATGAAGGGGTGGATGGGTGTAACCTCTAGTAAATTTGGGAGAACCAAAATAAATCAAAAAGTGGACCTAAGACATGAAACTCAGGGCTACTATCACTGTAGACAGTGATAGAACAGATCTGAGATTGAGAGATGAACGAAAAGGTAAAAATATGAAACGGTGGATTTTGAACCTAATTTTTTTTTGGAGAAGGGACTAGAAGATAAGAACCAACCCTCAAAATTTCAAATCGATCTGAACTCGTGGCCGGCTTCAGGAATTCATGAACTACACCTCTATCTAGCAGGACAGAAACTTGATGACAATTCCACGGCGGCTCGAAGGCGGCACGAACGGCGGCGGCGGCGGCACAGACGATCACCGGAGGTTGAGAGGGGATGAGGGGAGATAGATACACTCTAGATCTGGGGTTGGGGATGGAAGAACAGCAGGGGAAGAGAGAGGGGCGCACCAAGCTTCAAGCCTTGCAACAAAATTCTGATTTTTTCATTCAATTTCTCATGAAAAATACAACATTATATAGACTAGGTCTCTAACTAATTCCAGACCCTTGGATCAAGGGCTGGGAAATCAAGGGCTAGGATGTGGTTTGAACAACTTTGAACAACACATTAAAAGCCTAATAAACTATATGGTTCGCCCCCCCTTTAAGAAGATAAATTTGAATTGTCTTCTTTATTTAAATCTAGGTCCAAGTCCAAGGTTGGACCATGGACCAGCCCCCTTGGGCCCGGGAGTCCAAGTGGACTAATAAGGAGGAGGGAGGGGGCCCCTGCAGGGCCTACATGCACTTTTGCAAAGAAACCCAATGGCCTTTTGCAAATAAACTCACTAAGACCTACAATTGTGTACCCATATATCACAAGGGTATACATACAAATATAAAAGGACGTAAATGCGAACACAATGTGAGCGGGCTGACGTTGATGGCCATCAGAGAATTTTTCAGATTCAGTTTAAAAGATATTGCAGTTCAAAGGTAAATTCAATTCATTCAAAGCACATGATTCCTCATGAGCCAAACTATTCAATTTTAGAATTTTGGTACAAGGCGGAGAGCATTGATCCTGAGATCACCTCACGCATAGTGATGGCTTCCTAATGGACTTAACCTGTCATTTCACACATCACCATTTGATATACCAAATATTCATTTAATAAGGACATGTATGGCTTGTGAAGAATTTAGAGCATAACATGAGAACATACCAAAATCTCATTCCAAAATATCAAAACCATCAAGTTTGACAATGAAAGAGTAAAGTTGGGGTTTTACCATATGAGTGTGCCTTGTTCCATTTTACTGGAACCCCTTTTATTCTTTATTTACCTCAAGGCACACCTTCATCACAACCGACTCATTTGTCAGATTTTGGCACCCAAGCCTTCTTGGGTCCTTGGATGTTAGAAGCATTTCTTCCAAAAGTTTTCTTTGACATTTTCATTGCCACCTTGTCATCACTTTCCATGATCCTACAGTCCTCAATAACATGTCCATGGTTTCCACAATAAAGGCATTGAGGAGAAGTAGTTTTGCCAAAAGACTTCCTTTTAGGAGTAAATGAATTTTTAAATCCATTCCATATTTTATTTTTAAAAGGTCTAGATTTAACAAAATTAGACCTAGCATGCATTCTAGAAGCATGAAAATTTTTTATTTTCAAAAACCAACACTCTTTCATAACATGCCCGTACTTGCCACAATAAAAACAACATGGAGATTCGATTCTATGGAATGACCTTCCATTGTTTGCATGAGTGTTCATGAATGAATTTTTCTTATGGGATGCAAACATTTTAGCATGGGAAGCATGTTCATTTCTGAATTTTCTTTGAAAGTTAAACTTAGCATTCATGGCACGATAATCATCATTTTATTTCACAAAGTAATCATCCATGGCATGGCCAAGTTTGTGACAATAAAAGCATGATACATTTTTCTTTCTTTTGAAGGAAGATTTATGTTTGCATGTATTTTGATCATCCATTTTCAAGACAACACAATCACTCATTTCATGACCAAACATGCCACAATAGAAGCATTCAACATTCAACTTTGATGTTTGAGATCTATTTGACATGGAAGACTTTTTGTTGAGATTTTTCTTTTTATCAAAACTATTTTCAGAGATTTTCACTTGAGCAATGGGAGGAGGTGTTCTGGAGGTGCTAGGAATGTCGGAGGCATGAACAAAAGAGATTTTCATTTTTGATTCAAAGGATTTTTTGTTGACCGGGATGTAACCAAGACCCTCCTTTTGAAAGTTCACTTTAACACCTAGTAATGTGTCTAAGTTCTCCTTCCCTTTGACAAATCAAACTTCAAGTTGTTGATCTCTTTTTCACATGCAAGGATTTTATCGTCAAGCAAACAATTCTTTGATGTGGATTTTTCATTTTCTTGCATGAGATTTTTATTTTCCAGATTTGTGCAGTGAAGTTTTTCAGCAAGCTTTTCAAGAACCTTTTCAGTTTCAACATGCTTTGAGATCTTAGCAAGCAACTGTTCATTCTCATGTTTCAACAATGAGACTTCTTTTTCAAGCTTATCAAAGCATCTCAATCTTCCCTCCAGTAAGGAATTCTGAATTAACATAGCACCATTTTTTATTTTAAGATCTTCATTTTCATCTATGATGCTCTTGTTATCAACTTCAGAATCAAGCAATTTCTCAAACAACTTATCATCATCAGACAAAGAAGTTAACTTGTTTCTAAGATATTTTTCTGTTTCTTCAAGCAATGAAATCTTAGACAACAAGTGTTTGGTTTGATCAAGCAAATCATGGGAATCATTATCAATTTCAAAAGCAGTATTAGATTTTCTAAACATCTCAAGCTCTTCATTCATACAAGACATCTCATCTGAAAATAATTCAACTTTGGATTCTAGAAGTTCTTTTTCATATTCTAGGTTCTCAATCTTTGACTCCAAAGTTTTACAATTTTCACAGGAAGGATTATCATACACATTCTCATTAATCTTCCTTTTCAAGGTTTTATTTTCAGATTTAAGTTTCTTACATTTATCATACAGTTCAGCATACGCCACTTGCCATTCCTCAATAAAGAGTTCTTCGGATTCAGAATTTACCTCATCATAATTTTCTTCATTGAGTTGATCATCATTGTCGGCCATGAGATAATTTTGTCCTTCCATCTCTTGAGCTTTGATCAACTGATCCATAAGCTCTTTTGCCGTTCTACAAGAAGAAACAAATGGAAACATATGAGTATCAATGGCACTTTTGAATAAACTTAAGACAATGACATTTTCATGGTTCTTCAATTTATCTTGAGTAGACCACTTGGTCTCATCTAGAGGCAATATGTGAGGACCATCATAAATCAACTTCCAAAGATTAGGATTAACTGAATTGATCAGTCCACACATTTTACCTAACCATGAAGTAAAATCAGAACCATTAAAAATAGTAAGGCAATTCATCGACATATGCTCTACAGAAAATTTCATGATTGTAGAATGCACTAGGATCACTCTGTAGATCGTGAGATCTAGGGACAGCAGAGCCTCGCTCTGATATCAATTGTTGGGTCCCGTAGTGCAGGAAAACGGTTCTAGAGGGGGGGTGAATAGAACTCTCTACTAAAATTATGTCCAATTAAAACTTTAAACTAGCTCGTAACGGAATTAGCAAGATTAGCAAGAGTGAGGAAATTAAACTAATTGGAATAGACTTGATTCTCTCAATCTCACCGTACTCACTCGAACGGATAATTAGATATGAACAATAAAGAAAACCATCACAATACAAACCACAGTGCAAGTCACAATGCACGGGGATTTTTAAGGTGATTCGGGACCACGACGGGCTCCCTACGTCCACCTCTCACCAAACCGGTAAGGCTTTCTCCACACGTTGCAAATGCAGCAAACACGGGGATTTCTCCCCACACACACGGGATAAAAACCCCAACACAAACACGCTACAAAAGCAGCACACACACACGGGGATTTATCTCCACACGCACGAGGTAAAAACCCCAACACACACGCGGATATGCTCCGCACCAAACGACGCACAAGCGTCAACTCAAACCACTCGAAGAAACTATTCTCCGAACCCACACATAGAAAATCGTTTATAGGTTTGTAACAAGCTAACAAATGAATGCTCTAAGCCCAAAACATGTGCTAAAGACTAAAACAAGAAAGATTCAACAAGCACAAGGCTCCCCCTTCAATTGAATCTCCGGCTCTTCTTGGTTTGATGTCGGATGATGGCAATTTCGGCATCCTCGCGTTCCTCTCTTCGAGATGCTTCTTTTCTTCTTCTACCACGATCTCCAAATCTCCATGGAAGTATATGAAAATCACCTTGCAAGAGCTCCACCACGTTTTTCCCCCTTTTCTTCACCTATACGAAAGAACAAATGATCATTAGGGTTCTTCCTCCACAAATTCGTAACTCATATTTATATGCAAGGTAGAGAGCCCAAAAGACACATAAAATCTTCCCACAATGCCTTAAAGACATTTCCATATGCTTATTAACCTTTGGGGGGTAGTATGGTAAAGTTTCATGGCCAAAAGAATAGGTTTAGATCGGATTCGCAACTCTCGTGACGTAAGTGTCGACACCTGGTGTCGACACCGGCAAGCTGGACAGGCCAAAACACCAAAAACAGAACTCTGCCAGATAGGTGTCGACACCTGGTGTCGACACCTACACCCTGCATACACAATACATGAAAAATAGAACTCTGGCTAATAGGTGTCGACACCTGGTGTCGACACCTACTGGCTGCAGCCAAGGCAGATTTAGCAAGGTGTCGACACCTTCTGCCCAGCACAAAGACTACATAATGCAGTCTAATGTAGTCTGAGAAATCTTCAACCCCAATTGAAAACTTGATTTTTCCAAGTGAAAAACATGCATTAGAAGGTCTTCAAAACATCAATAAACCTTGGATTCAATAAGGAATATGGAGAGTTAAATGAGCAAGATGCTACCACGAGACTATCATGAGAAACATGCATGAAGGCATGAAAGCACAACCTGAACCTCCTCCAATTCAAGCACACAAGGTAAATAATAGATATTACCATGATCCACTTGATATGGGAGAGTTTAAAAGTCATCCTTTAACCTGTAAAAACATGATAAACCAATAAGTTAGATGATAATCAAAACTCATGAACCAAGCATTAACTCTTTGAACTAGTTCACATAAAAATACATCATTGAACTAACTCAACCAAGTATTTGGCTTCTCAAATCAATCAACAAAAATACATTCCACCAAATGACAAGGTTTTATTATGATAAACATGGATCTCTCAATCAACCAAATATAATGACATGGGAGCTCAACCATTCAATCACAAGGCAACCAAATCTTCAACAACAAAATGCTTCGTCACACAAGTGTTAACAATTATGCCAAATGCAAAGCATGCATAATATCATGGAATCACATTCACTCAAATGTCATTCTTGTTGATTAAAAACTAACATTTATGAATCATTATCTCATGAGGAGCATTGATATAAACTTCCCAAATTTAGATTACCACGAGTCTAAGAAACGAGCAAGCATCATTAAAATCACATCCATCAAATTTCAAGTTACAAGGTTGAGGATATTTCAAGCCCAAAAATCTTATGAGGAAAACGCATTAAAATACCCAACCAAGACTTTGAAAAGCTATTTGATGAAATACATGAAATATAGAAGAGTCAACGTAATGCAATGATTGAGTCAACTCCCCTTTTCAATAAGATCTTCATTGATGCACTCCTTTGAGTTCCAAATATGAATTATGAATTTTTATCTTGTAAATCACAATATTCAAGGCATGAGATCCTTAAATACAAATCATTCATATGACTTTCAAATGTGAACTTTGACTCCATCTTTCAACTCATCAAATCAAGATATAAAACTTGTTGCTCAATGAAACACATACACACACAAACACAATCGTTTTGATATCATTGAAACCAAACATGAACTAGGGGATGCAACAGGCGGGAATCGTGAAAAGCACACACCACACTCTCTGCAGCCAGGATAAATAGAAGATTCCTCGTTCAGAGGAAGTTGCTGAAGATCGAAGCAGAAAGATTAAGAGCCAGCACGATCCAGAGAGGAGAAGAGAAAAGAGAGAGCAGAGCAGAAGTGAAAGTGAGAAAGCTCGTGAGATCGAGAGAAGGAGAGAGAGATAGAGAGAGAGTTAAGAAAGAGCTCGAAGAAGAAGATAGAAGACCTTCCTGAAGATTAGTTCAACTGGACCTTAGATCAAATTCAGGCCAGTCAGCTCCCTGAGAGCCACATTTGTGCTATCATCGTATACAGCTTTCTGTCGCTATGATTTCTCATTTCTTATTTTTCTTTTACACTCTTTATTTCAAGCTGTTTGTCAGCGGAGCAAGCTGTGACGCTCAGCGGGCAGAGGTGTGGTATCCTCTGTATGGGTAAAGCTGTAAGCCCCAGCGGTAGCAGAGGATCGGTTCCTCTAGACGGCCAAGCTGTATTGTCCAACGGAAGCAAGCTGTGATGCTCAGCGGTTGTAGGCAAGCTGTGAGGCCCAGCAGTTTAAGCAGTGCACCAGCAGGAATCCACACTCAGGTTGAGTGTGGGGTGGACGTAGGTCTAAAGGACCAAACCACTTAAAAATATTCTGTCCATCATGGTTTGATTGTTTATTATGCTCTGCTAGATGTATGCTTAGGATCGTTCATGATAGTCTGATCTTATATCTAGTGAGAAATTGGTTTGCACACCGTGCATTTGATTCTGGTCTTGATAGAGTCAAGTTGATTAGATGAACTGAGCCTTCTCTTTACTTTATATAGAGTAGATCAGAAGTACAATTTATCTGATCTTCCTTCCATCATTCGAAGAGAGCATCTAAGCTGATCAAGGCACTTGTGCGTTTTAATTCCGCATCTCTGTTTGTTATAAGTTTTAATTGGGCAAAGATTTAGAGAGGGATTCATTCACCCCCCCTCTGAATCCATCGCACCTGCACTAATAGTTGGTATCAGAGCGGGTGTCTGCTCAGAGGGTCCAGCGACCTGCAGATCCGATCTGTAATTAGCTTTGGTGCGATCTGAGTTGATTCATTCGCTTGTTTTGTTTAGATCTGATCTCTATTTAGAATTCTGATCTCGTCTGAGTATGGAATTCATGATTGATCTTCCGAGGTTTGAGGGTCTAAATTTTTACAAGTGGTTTAATCAATTTAGAGAGTACGTGATGCAGATTGATCCAGATCTATGGATAATAATTGCACACAACTCTTATGAAGTTCCAAAGGATAATTCCTTATGGAAAACTTCAGACCACTTGAAATTCGCAAAGAATCAGAAGGCCCTGGAGCTAACTCAAAGGGCTATAAATACTGACAAGTTTCGATGTGTGCTTGATTGTTGCAGTGCATCGGAAGTTGTTAATATGGTTGCAGCCATCAAATGTCAGGATGAGGTGAAGTGTCTCATGGCAGCAGACGAAGACCAGGATTATATGGAGGAAACTTCGTCACAGGCAAACTCTGACATTGGTAATTTCTCTCTCGAAGATTTGATTGTGTTGAATGAGCATTTAATTGAGAACTACGATAAAATTAAATCCGAGAAGAAGAAACTAAGAAAAAAAATGCTGCATGAAATCAGAAGTATGAAGGTGGAAAATGAAAACCTAAAGTCAGATATGAACAGAAAAGAAAATGAAATGAAACACTTAAAGTCTTAGAATGAGAATTTAAGGAATAGGCTTATCAAAGAAAATGATTCTTGCAATGAATGTGTTGTTCTCAGATGTTTGATTAATGATATAGATTATGATGATAATTTGTAAAAGGAATTAATAAAATCCCTGAAAGAAGAAAACAAATTATTGTTGGAAAAGAAAAGTGAGGTTGAAGAAAGTGAAGAAAAATTGTTTGAAGAAAATGGTTACTTGAAAGATCAAAATAAGAAGTTGATGGTATTGAACATTGTTGCTATTGAAAGATGTATGACTGTTGAACGGGAAAAATGTGCTGAAATTAAACTTAATAATGAAAAAGAACAAAAACTTTTGCATGAGATTCAAATCTTGAAAAACCTGAATGATGCCATGCAGAAACAAATTCTCACCTGTGAAGAAGATATAACAAACTCTGAAACACAGATCACTTCACTTAAATGTGAAATTACTGATTTGAATAAATCACAGTCTAAATTTGTTAAAGGAAAAGAGAATCTGGATAAACTACTGGGAAATAAAGTGAACATTCAGAAAGAAGGATTAGGTTTTAATCTAGATAATGAGAGAAGTATGAAAGGAAAAGAATAAATTATTTTTGTGAAAAGTTCAGAATGTGCTAGTACCTCAAAATCTGTTTCACCTAAGAAATCTTAGAACATTCATAAGCACAGGGCTGAACAAAAGAAAAAGAAAAATTGCTGTGAAAAATCTTCTCATAAAATTTAGTTTGAAAAGAAAAAGAATGTGCAGTATTTTTATTGCAATAAGGTAGGTCATATGATGCATGAGTATAAGTTGTTTGAATTAGATGACCTAGCTACTACTACTGCACAAAAAATTCCTGTTAGAAATCATGCTTTTCAAAGAAAGAAAATAAATTATTTTTGCTGTGAAAAAGTAGGACACACTGCTGCTCAATGTTGGTTTACAAGTGATAAGAAAAGATCACGTTCATATCATACAAAATTCTCTGCAAACCAACATGGTTTTAATAAGAACAAATTTGTTCCTGTAAACCAGCACATCACTTGCTATAACTGTAACAAATCTGGTCACAAGGCCACCAAATGCTGGTCAGGCTCTTTCGGAAGAAATCCAATTAGCTGTTCTCAATGTGGAAAGCATAGCCATACAATCAAGGACTGTTGGCATCTTCAAGATAGGTGGGTAAATTACAAATATGCTAGATATCCTGCTAAGGAAACCTGTTTGGTAAGATTAACAGGAACAACTTCCATGATAAAAAAAGAAACCAATATGCACATGCACAAAAATTCCATGCTAATAATTGTGTGCATAACAAGAAATCAAAGCATGTTGTTTCCTGTCATTATTGTGGGCAATTTGGGCACTCCATGAATGATTGTCGTTTAATGATAATTGATGACTCAAAAGCCCAAGGACTGTGGAAAGCACCCATCAAAGGTGCTATTAACCATGCAGGACCCAAGACTATTTGGGTACCTGCCCATGCCAAATAGTGTGCTAACTTGCAGGTGTGCCTTGGAATGGAATAAAGGGGATAATAAAACAAGGCACCTGAAATGAACCCAAATTCAGAGATTGTCAAGTAAACTCACTGAATTCTCTGTCAATACACTCTTAGCTTAGTCTATTAGTTAAATTGATTGATTGCACAACATGATTAATTTTGATTCAGCATTTGTATATCACTTGGAAAAATGTGTTAAATCATCTGTGTTCCTTCTAACAGAACCATTCTGAATATCTGAATTGAGCTTCATGGTAAGTGTAATCTGTCTCAGTTGGATTGGCATGATTGTCTCTTGAGCATACCCCATGTTTTTCCTCACACAATAGGTCGTGTGTTTGTGGCACTTGAATGATCATTTCGTACTGCATTCTGTCAGGGGGAGTGTAGTTGTTTTTGCACCTTGTAGTTAATTGCATTGCATGTCTTTTATATTGAAATATCCAAAAAGGGGTTGAATTATTACATCTAGACAGGGGGAGCATTTGAGACTCATTAGTCTTTCATAATCTAAACCCTTCCAAATCTAGTCACTCAAATCTTTCTGGAGTTGAACTAGACTTTATTATTGTCAAGTTGATCTTTCTGTACTCCAGACTCAGCTATTGGTTTCTTGTAAATCTATCTGATGCATATTGATCATACCTGTTGCAAACATGAGTTCCATTTGTCTTACTCTCTATGCATGCTTGTCAAATGTCTCTTGCTGCTGAATGCTTTGTCTATGTTAAATGTACAGAGAAGTGAAGTAATATCAGTTTGTATACCCTTTCACAAATCTGAAATCACCTTTAATGAAGAATCTTCTATTATACAGGTTTAAGAATGTTTGTTGAATTGAATTGGTTTAAGTCTTATGTATTCCTAAGTTTGAATTTGAAGGACCTGAAAATATCTGAATCAATTTTTTTTAAAACCTTAACTGACTGTCTCATGTAAGTTCATGTAAGATCTTCCGACATCTAAAAATTGAAACCTTGATTTACTTTGGTTGAAATGCATGAAACTTGTATTGTTTTTAAACAAGTCACTTTGAAAATTAAAAGGGCAGCAACAGCAAAATCATTGTAAAAGAAATGAATATAGTGGCAGAGCAATGACTGAATTGCACTGAGAAACTGAACCCTCCATCAAAGAAATGGAGAGGAATTTATGTCATGAAGTGCTTCATGTTACCTCTGTTCATATGGTCAAATCTATAGGGCTGGTTTCACTTAGTAACTGGGGGTACTGGCGTCTGAAAAAACGTGTACCCTTAATGTCAAAGGTGTAAATCATCTGTGTAATTTTTGATCAGAGACAGATATGGTAGTTTATACTTAGTAACTGGGGGTACTGGCGTCTAACCCACATGTACCCTTAATGTCAAAGGTATAAATGACACCTGTCTGGTCACTAAGTTCAATGTTAAAAGTAAAAGTGAAAAAGAATTGATGTAACCCTTGCAATTCAAAATTCACTAAGTGTCATTTTGTTTAACCTCAATACTCTTGACTGTTTTTCCTAAAGAAGTCAATGGAATTAATTATGTAAGATGAAAGGAGTTTGAACTAGAATGTTATATGAGAAATTGATTCATTTTTATTAAAAAGTTGCTTCAGATATGAGTATTGTATTTTATTGACAAACCTTGTGTACATCATTCTTAAACCATGTATGTCAATTAAAGCCATTTCATAAGCTTTTATAATACAAGATTCTGTAACTTTAAACATGGATATATGGATTGGGTACCCCACTAAAAATCTTTTCTTCTCATATACTTTGGTTTGGAGATCACACCTGCTCAGATTCTGCTCACTTGAAACTTATTGTGCTTATCTTCTACACTCCTTTACAGTCCACAAATCAAGTTGTGCTTCTGTTAATTTTTTCAATCTGTCATGATACGAACTGCTACATCAATGTACCAGGTATCAGACATTCAATCTCACTAATCTGTGGTTGCTGATCATCCATGATCCTCTTGTTGCATTCATGTTGTGTCATTAAGGGGGAGAATAGCTTTTCTATGCCTTCATGACTTAGTCAAAGGGGGAGTTTTTTTTTTACTTCAATCATTTCATGCATGCTTATATTTCTCTCTCAAACTATTTTCTTTTTACCAAAGTCAAAGGGGGAGAATAATTTGCCATGAGAGTCAATGTTGACTCATAGTGTTGCCATCATAAAAAAGGGAGAGATTGTTGTGCCTCTGTGATTTTGATGATAGCAAACACTATAAGTCACCATGTGTTTGCATGAAAGTTTGTATGAAAGATTGAATATTTTTGCATCTGCTCTTTGCACTATACATTAATGAGGATCTCTTGCTGTGCATTACTTAAGTCAGTGCTGTTGAATAATGGATGTATGCATCACGAGTATAATCGATGTATGCATCACGAGTTTGATGAGCATTTCATGGGTATGCTTGTGCATGCATCACACTGAAGAAGGTCAGTGCATTTTTTGTCTCGGTGTAAACTTTGCATTAGACATATGCGTCTTACTTTGCGTCTTATATAGCATAGTCAGTGCGTGTCTTACTTCGGTGCATATGTGCACTCGGTGCAATGTTGGTCGTGAATATAGCATACTTAGGTCGGTGCATATAGAAGATCGGTGCAAAGTTTTGACTCGGTGCAAATCTTGCCTCGGTGCATATTGTGGTTTGTTCATTGTTAAGGTCGAAGCATGTTTTTCCATTGACGCCAAAGTCGGTGCATATTTTTGTCCTATGCTTAGCAGAGTTCGTGCACTTCACTGTTCAAGCCGGTGCACATTCTGTGTCTGTCTAACCTTGTGTCTATTATGGCTGAGAGTCGGTGCATGTGTCCGTCTGTCTTATCGTGCGTCTCATTAGGCCTAGGTCAATGCATGTATCCGTCTTATTTTGCGTCTCATTTGCACTTGTGTCTCTGGCTGCGTCTCATGCATTCTGTCTACATGCATTCCATCTCTACGTCTTATTCTGCGTCTTATGGTGGCCTGGAGTTGGTGCATGTGTGTGTCTCATTTAGCATCTTTCACACATGATCAACCTCGGTGCATATTCATGTCTCTCGTGCATTTCACAGTCGGTGCAATTTTTTTCTTACGCATATTGAGTCGGCGCAGTTTTTCACCTGGCCATTCATAAAGTCGGTGCATGCTCACACATGTTGCATATAGAGGTATGTACACATCTCGCCATATGAACACATAATGTCAGTGCATAATTCATGCATAATTCATGTACAAACAAGGTCTATGCATTTCCCTGTTCACATGCATATAGGTATGTGCTTTCGAGTCCGTGCACACTTGCTTGGCAGATAGAAGTCGATGCAAGCTTAAGTCTAAGGAATTTTCAACGTCAGTGTATTCCTAGCGTGTGCATGTTATAAGTCGGTGCTACTTGGTGTTTCACTTTCGATTGAGTCGGTGCAAACATTGGCGCTGCACGATAGTGAGTCTGTGCAATACTTCTTCTTGCACGATCCCCTCGGTGTAGGTCCTGCTTACTCTCACAGTAAGTCGGTGCATTGGTCATCCTGCACTATCATACTTGATGCATTATCTGTTTATCCGTCTCATTAAGTCGGTGCAATATCTATGACTGCATACGATCATGTCATTGAAGTGTTTTTCTGTGCATAAGTTAAAATAGGTGCACATCACTGTTGCACAACGTGGTAGGTCAGTGCATCATTCAGTTCATGCACTCTCCTCAGGCAACTCGATGCAAGTTTGCTTAGACTGCATATCTGATCTCAGTGCAAGTCTTGTCTCAGGCTATAAAAGGTCGGTGCACTTCTAGCTGCTGTACGCTTGCACACAGTCGGTGCAAGTTCTATCACATGACCTCGGTGCATGTTTATGTTAGTTCATATCTAGGTCAGTGCAGGTTTGTAGTCGGTGCAACCTTTGTTAATGCACGCAACTAAGTCTATGCATGTTGATCTCAAGGCATTTCAAGTCTGTGCAACGCTTGTACTCTGCGTATTCATAGTCAGTGCATCTATTGGCCATATACTGGAATCAAGTCCATGCATGAGTGTGTGCAAACACCACATTGAATCTATGCACTTCAGCTCTGACATTATATCTACTCCGTGCAATCTCTTTACATCTTGTATAACTGTCTGAAGATGAGTTTATGTATGATGCCTTAGCAGGTGCCTTTTCGTGGAGGTTACGAATGGCACGTGTTCCAAGAGTGGAGGAGGTGCCAGGATTGTGACACAGGGAAAGCATTGAGCTAGGATGCTGCAACGTGGGCCAAGGCATTTGGGCGGGAATCGTGAAAAGCACACGCCACACTCTCTACAACCAGGATAAATAGAAGATTCCTCGTTCAGAGGAAGTTGCTGAAGATCGAAGCAGAAAGATTAAGAGCCAGCACGATCCAGAGAGGAGAAGAGAAAAGAGAGAGCAGAGCAGAAGTGAAAGTGAGAAAGCTCGTGAGATCGAGAGAAGGAGAGAGAGATAGAGAGAGAGTGAAGAAAGAGCTCGAGGGGAAGAAGATAGAAGACCTTCCTGAAGATTAGTTCAACTGGACCTTGGATCAAATCCAGGCCAGTCAGCTCCCTGAGTGCCACATTTGTGCTATCATCGTATACAACTTTCTGTCGCTGTGATCTCTCATTTCTTGTTTTTCTTTTACACTCTTTATTTCAAACTATTTGTCAGCGGAGCAAGCTGTGACGCTCAGCGGGCAGAGGTGTGGTATCCTCTGGACGGGTAAAACTGTAAGCCCCAGCGGTAGCATAGGATCGGTTCCTCTGGACGGCCAAGCTGTATTGCCCAGCGGAAGCAAGCTGTGACGCTCTGTGGTTGTAGGCAAGCTGTGAGGCCCAGCGGTTTAAGCAGTGTACCAGCAGGAATCCACACTCAGGTTGAGTGTGGGGTGGACGTAGGTCTGAAGGACCGAACCACCTAAAAATCTTCTGTCCATCGTGGTTTGATTGTTTATTCTTCTCCGCTAGATGTATGCTTAGGATTGTTCATGATAGTCTGATCTTATATCTAGTGAGAGATTGGTTTGCACACCGTGCATTTGATTCTGGTCTTGATAGAGTCAAGTTGATTAGATGAACTGAGCCTTCTCTTTACTTTATATAGAGTAGATCAGAAGTACAGTTTATCTTATCTTCCTTCCATCATTCTAAGAGAGCATCTAAGCTGATCAAGGCACTTGTGCGTTTTAATTCTGCATCTCTGTTTGTTATAAGTTTTAATTGGGCAAAGATTTAGAGAGGGACTCATTCACCCCCCTCTGAATCCATCGCACCTACACTAACACATTTGTGATCTGAGTTAGCCTCACGAACATCTCTGAGATGGTTTCTTCAGATTTCCTTTTTAATAGCTCATAGTCTCTAATAAGTAGATTGGCCTTGGTCTCCTTGACCTCTGATGTTCCCTCATATATGAGCCGCAACTTGTCTCACATCTCCTTCGCTGAACTGCACATGGATACACGAGAAAACTCATTAGGATGTATGGCACATTGCATAATATTCATAGTATTAAAATTTACAGTGCATTTCTTAATTTCCTCGGGTGTCCATTTTTCTTCATCATCCGAGAGTTTATACGGACCCTTGTCCACAACCCTCCAGACTTCGTACTCCTAAGCCCTTATGAAAACATGCATTCTATTTTTTCAGTAGGAGTTATTTGAACCGTCAAAGAAGGGAGGACGATTAATGGAGTGACCCTCAGGCATCAAACCTTTGTTTGCCATTGATCTGGATCTGACTCTAGATCGTTAGATCTGAAGGAAATAGAGCCTTGGCTCTGATACCAATTGAAGTCCCGCGATCAATGACACCCAAGAGGGGGGTGAATTGGGTGATAATAAATTTAAAGAAAACTTTAACTGATTTGAAGTTTGTATGAATAAATAGCAACCAACAAATTACATCTGATGCAGAGCAAAATAGATCTTATCAAAATCACCACTACAATAGCTCTTTGGTACTAGGCGGAGTTTGCGAATCCGAAGATTCTCTCACGCAAGGTGTTATCTTCCCAACAAGACTAACCTTGTCAGTCCGAACCCAGCTTTTGATATACCAGAGATCTATTGGAGAGTGATCGATTACTCTAGATATAAACGAAGAAATCAGCTGATGCAATATGTGAATATGCTTGAACAGAATTGGAGGTAGAAGATAAGGAACAAACCACACAAGAGACAGCGATTTTTAGGTGGTTTAGATGCAACAACGGCAACCTACGTCCTTCCCTCACAGACTGTGAGGATTCACACACCATCTTGTAAAGGATTACAAGATCAAACCACACACACTCGTGAGGAGTTCGAAACTCCCACGAAGGTGCACGAGCACCGAATCACACAGAAATGTGAAGAAGAAGAACCACACACACACACACACACCACACACACACACACTCGTGAGGAGTTCGAAACTCCCACGAAGGTGCACGAGCACCGAATCACACAGAAATGTGAAGAAGAAGAACCACACACACACACACACACACACACACACACACACACACACACACACACACACACACACACACACACACACACACACACACACACACACACACACACACACACACACACACGGATCTGCGTAGATCCACACACACAAGTGCTTAGCTATTACAAGGACACACACTTGAATCTCAATTAGAAATGGAAGGAGAAACACAAAATGAGAACTTCAGATTTAGGCTCCCCCTTAGTGGATGAAGAGGATGTTGGATGAAGCTTGTTCCTTAGCTTGATCTTCACTTGAATGGCTTGCAGATGATATTGTGAACTTTACTCTTGGATGCAGCACTGTTCACGGGGCTACAGTAGCAACACTTTTTCTCCCTTGGCAGCCCCCTTTGATCTCTATTGAGTAATTATGGTTTCTTTCCCCCAAGAGATGTTTTTATATAACTTGGATGGTCAAGGACAAGCCAAGACACAGATCCACAATTCCAGGGATGTCTGGAGACTTTTGGGATTAAAAAATCATTGAAAGATGCTTCAGCCTCGTGGAGAAAAACAAGTCAACAATGGAGGCTTCGAAGCTGGCGGTCAACCGGTCATAGGGGGGCGGTCAACCGAAATTTTACACAGATTGATTCTTTCAACGTTGGGAAAACCGGTCAACCGGGCCCTGTCTGGCAGACGACCGCTAGTCTGGAAAACCTGCAGTTTTATAGAGTTAGCCAATAAATCATAATCTGTGAACAAATTATCTTATGACCACATCCTGTTCCAATCACAATGAGTTGGTTGAACTTATCATCTTGCTCCAATCATAATGAGTTGGTTAAACTTATCCTGGGCATTTCTTAAAACATGGTAGATTTAGACATTTGCTTGATTAAGGATGACTTTGAGAGTGGTTTAAGCAAGTTATTACTTAGGTTGTAATACCGGGGTTTTATTATCATCAAAATCATCTGGAGAGACTCAACAGGGGCACCGATGATGTAGCGGGGCGGTGCAACGGTTGACCGAGCCAGGCGATGACGGGGTTCCAAGGGTGGCCGACGGTGTCTTATGCGGCGTCGAGGTGGGCTCTGTAACGACCCAAGATCCGGATACCGGGAAGGCCCGATAGCATTCGAATCCTGGTCCGCCGCCCACGAGCCGGGAGGGCTTGGAAGGGCTAAAAGGAGTGTGGAGGTACAAAGAAATAGGAAGTAAAGTAGGATAATTCAATAATTAACAGAAATAAATAAACAACTACAACAGAGTCCAGTCCAACAGAAAGTATAGTCTAAAGCAGTAAAACGTACCACATGCCAAGTGAACACTCGGCCCGGTGAGCTGGCAGTTAAGAACCTCCGAACAGCACTCTCGAACCTCGAGGAAGAACCGTCGCACCTGAAAAGTAGGGATGAGTCTCCAAACAGAGACTCAGCAGGGATCCCGCAGAACCCCAACCGGAAACAACGACGGTAGCGGAAAGGAAAGCTACAACTACAGCAGGAACAGTGAACCGATGGCCGGTCAAAACTCGGCACTATAGCTACTCCTACTGTACCGGTCAAGCAGAAAGAGAAACCCTGATCTCACCATCGGGAACCGGACTATACTAACATCACTCACCGAGGTAAAACCCACGGCAACCCTGCCGTAGCGACCTGTCTCCCAGGACAAGGCCAACCTAGACAAGCTGTCCAAGGCGCAACCCCGACCACTTGGTCGTGAGAACCGCACCCACAAGACACAACCTCGGTAAAGCCACTAGCACCCTGACCACTAACTCGAAAACATCGGTCGGTCCAGAAAACCTTGTCTCGCAGACGGGAAACGGAACCCGAAAATAGGAGAGTCACGTCTCACGTGACAGGAGTACCTGCCCACCAGAAGTAAGGCCGGATGCGTCCACTGACGGCTTAGACCGCGCCTCAGGTGTCTCCATCCGGCCCAGCCGGAATTGAGACACCGTATAAGTAACCACAGAACAAGTGACTAGCTGGGGTCGCGCTTGTCAGCGCGGGCCCAACCGCCCCCAACCACGTGTGCACACACAGACCGTGCGTCCCTGGTCTGGCCCTCTGACTGGTTTTCCCCTCAGTCGGACTTTGGCTGCAAGACGTGGGGCCCGACGAAACCCAGTCTAAAATCGTCTCTCAGGGTAGCCTCGCCACCACTCCCTGGTGGGACCACTCACGTGTCAGAAGGCTACGACTAGTGGGGAGTCACTGATGTGACCACTCTCCAAGGAGAAACTCCGAGAAACACGGACGCACCCTGTGCGAAAGTCGAGAAGAACCAAGTGGCATCGAGTCACTAGACTCTGGACAGTCCTCTAGACTCACTAAATCCAATGGTCCTTGAGTCACAAGACTCGGGTCAAGACCGTCGTACGCAGCAGCATAAGGCCGTCAATCTAGCCTAATCCCTAGGTCTAAAACTATGATAGCACGACTACCGAGGCAACTCACGGGCCGCCGAGACCATTCCCGCAGAAAGGGAACTGAGAAACCCTCCAGCCCTAGGCTGGGTAATTGGACTCATAGTTCAAGGCCACACACATGGCCCACGCGGAAAGCACAGAAGCATGATTCCCAAGGCAGCTCACACGCCGCCACGCCGATTCCCCATCCCATGGAAAAGCGAGAAACCTCCAGCCCTAGGCTGGATTACTGGACTCGTAGTCCAAGGCCAAACATGTAATATCCCGAACCTTTCGGATCCTTCTTTGTGGGTCTCGGATCGGGTTTCTCGGAGTGTCTGGCTCCGTTGTGTCCGAAATTTCATTTCGGACATCTTTCATGTTCGGATCGGCGCTATCTGAGTTGTTTCGGAGGCCGGGAGTGCGTCCGCGCTTTTCCGCGAGTGTTTTTCGATTTCCAATATGGGTTTCGGCATGACCTGTGGAACCTCGTTGCGGGTGAACCGAGTCGTTCACCTAGGCACGGGGGGTACCGTTGCGATCGGTACGTTCCGAGGATCGCGGAAACGTGATTTTCTATTTTTTAGTATTTTCCAAAATTTCCAGATTTTCTTTAAATTCCCATTTCTTTTTCTTTTTTTCTTTCCTTCTTTCTCTTTCTTCTCCCCCTCTTCTTCTTCCTCCCGCCGTGACCGCCTCCCCACTCCCTCTCTTCCTCCGGCGTGACCGCGGCGAGCCCCCTCTAGCTGCAGACGGCAGTGGGCGATGACGTGGCGACGACGACGGCGGCGAGGTGGTTGTGGCGGCGTAAAGCTCGTGGGTTTTCATGAAGGGACGGGGGATTCTCAAAGCTTTCATCGTGATTCGTGGTCGATCCGGCGTGTCTCGACGCAGAGCGAAGGTAGGGTAACGATCCCTAGTCTCTTACAATCCTTCCCCGAGAGGGGTTGTTTTCACGTCGGGAAGGGAAAACCATGCTTTGGGGAGAGCTCGGCCGATCCATCGTTTTAAGCCGCGATTCCGCATTTCGGGGGCGTAGAATCATGCTAGGGGGCTTGGGGGTTCGTTTCCCATCGTTTCCCCCTTCGTGGGGCTTGTTTGGGGGCCAAAATGGCGAATTCCGGCGAAGTTCGCCGTTATCGCGCTGGTGAAGGTTGAGCGGTCAAACCAGGGCCCGTATATCACCATGTGCGGACCAGGCGTGACCGCCCTTCGGCTCGGAGCACAGTGGGAGTTATGCGGCTTGTCGAGCGACCGCATAACCCATGTGCGGCCCGAGGTCGTCCACTCATCCCCTCTCATTTTTCGACCGTTGCTGGTGACCGTTGCACAGTGATTGGAGCGTGCGGTTAGGAGCTAGCCGCATATCCCAATGTACGGCCATGGGCTGGCCGTTCGTCACTTGTGCCGTGGTGGGGTATGCGGCCTGGGTGGGTCCGCTCATCCCCTTGAGCGGCGAGGTTCTAGCCGCTCTTCCCTCGAGCGGCTAGGGTCTAGCTGCCCACGTTTTACACCGTTGGGACGATGAACGGCCGGATTGGACTGTCCATCCCCACCAGCGGCTAAGGGTTAGCCGTTCTTTTGTTGAGCGGCTATGGAGTGGCCGTTCGTATTTCCGTTTGGACCAAGGGTAGAACAGTCCTTTGGCGGCCCTCCGTTTCTTGGAGCGGCCCATTTCTGGCCGTGTGTCCCTTGTGCGGTCCAGGGTGGTCCGTCCAATGAGCTTGTGTAACTGATGTTTCTTTCCTGGCCGATTTGAGTTCCGGGGGCGTGGGCTTCGGTCCACGTGCCGACCGCGGCCTGACAAATACTGGGCATCGTGTCGAGGCCAGGTGTTGTAGTACTGTGTAGCCCCGGGAGGTGTTGTTCTCGACTTGTGTCACCGTGAGACGGTGTCGGTATGAGGGGAAGTCCTTGTACCCTATCCGGTGAGGCGTGGTTTTCCGTTGACTTGAGAGTCTACTCCTTTAGTGACCCTCCACTAGTCGTAGCCCACCAGTACGCGTGTGCTGGTCTCACCTGTGAGTAGGTGTACGGGCTTACCCTGAGGATAGTTTTAGACTGGTATCCACCGGGCCCCACGCCTTGCAGCCAGAGTCCGGCTGAGGGGAAAACCGATCAGAGGGCCAGACCAGGGACGCGCGGTCTGTGTGTGCACACGTGGTTGGGGGCGATTGGACCCACGTTGATGGGCGTGACCCCAGCTAGTCACTTGTTTGTGGTTACTTGTTCGGTGTGTCAGTTCCCGCTGGGCCAGAGGGAGACACCTGAGGCGCAGACTAAGACGTCAGTGGACGCATTCGGCCTTGCTTCTAGTGGGAGGTACTCCTGTCGAGTCGGGAGTGACGGACTGTCAGTCGTTACGACTTCGACCTTTGGGTTTTGTCGTGTTGGCCGTGGTGTTTCGGTCGTTTCACCGTGGCACGTGTGTCGGTCTTCGTGCCGTCAGACCGGTGTTTTGTAGATGGCAGGGCTTCCCTTTCGAGGTACTCGCTTACTGCTAGCGTAACGGTTTCTTCGTTTGCGAGGTAGGGTTTGAGTGATCCCTACTGAGTCTTGTTCTGAGACTCATTCCCTGCGTGTTTTCACCGTGTTTCAGGTGATGCGCGGCTTCAGAGGAGTGCATCTGAGGCTCAGTGTGGTTCAGGTGCCCAGCGTTAGTGCCAGAGGTCAGAGTCGGGGTATGCCCCGTGTAGCTGTACTTTCTTTTTATCTCCGTACTAGTTGTGGACTACTATTACTGTTGTTATTTTATTGTTATCGTGTGGACCATGTATCATGTAAAATGTTAATTTATTTCCTGCTTAATCATATAACTGTTTAATTTCTGCAATTATTTGTGATACTTGTGTAGTCTCCACACCATCCTTTTAACCCTTCAGAGTCTTCGAACTCGTGGGTGACGATGCGAGTCTCGGGTTATCGGGCCTTCCTGGTGATCAGATTCTCAGGTCGTTACAGTTGGTATCAGAGCGCGGTTGTGGGATTATATGAGAATCATAAGTAGTTGTAGTGGTCCACTAGTCCACAGCGATGATGTACAGGTGACGCTGGCATTGGGCATCGTGAGTTTTGCTTAACCTTGCTGTTTCCGTGTTTCTTGTCTTTTGCTTCAGGAGTGAGCGTGGCACGGAGGTGGAGCACTCGCTCTCAACAAGGGCAGTCGGCTGGAGGTCAGGAGATCTAGCAGGAGGTTCAGCAGGAGCAGGAGGAGCAGAGTAGAGTGCCACCAGCGGCCACTGTCCAGAGTATATTGCTACGCAGCGGATGCGTTAGTTTTTGGAGCTGGTTCAGGGCGACATGTCCGTGTTACAGTACGGGGCCCGATTTATTGAGCTAGGTCGGTATGCACCTCATATCATGGAACATGAGAAGGTGAAGACCGCACAGTTCGTACAGGGCTTGAGGCAGGATTTGAGGCACCATTTGATCGCGAATGCGGCCACTGATTTGGAGACAACGTCTCGTGTTACGGCTCCTTTGAAGATAGATATGCAGAGGACATGAGGATCGATCAGCCAGGGGCAGCCTTTGTCAGGTCGCAGCCAGCAGTCGGCTACCCAGCAGCAGGGTTCTTTTCAGCATGCGTCGGGTGGTTCAGGAGCATCGGCACTGGCAGCGTCAGTGGCGGGATCTATGTCCTTTGACTCGAAGGTCAAGAAGTTTCTCAAGAAGGGTTTCGGTAAGAAGCGCAAGGACTAGAGGCAGGCGTCATCAGGTAGTGTACAGGAGCCGGTCCCGTTTCAGCGTCAAGGATCAGTTGGTGGATCGCGATGACCGTGTCCACGGTGTAGCGAGTTCCATCCAGGCAGGCAGTGCACGGCACCGATAGTTTATTTCCGGTGTGACCAGCCAGGGCATATGGCACGTGACTATCCACAGAGGCAGTAGCAGCAGCAGTTTCCTCAGCAGCAGCAGGTTCCCCAGCAATAGAGGCCACAGCAACAACAGCCGCAACAGGGACAATATCCGTCGCTACCCAGGTCAGCGAGTGTGGGAGGCAGGTAGAGATCTTGATGCCAGATTACACACATGACCAGGGCAGAGGTAGTGGCGTCGCAGCTCGTGGAAGGTACTATTCAGATTTTGGGTTGTGCGGCTCGGGTTTTATTTGATTTTGGCGCGTCTCATTCGTTTATTTCGGAGGATTTCATACTAAGCATCAAGGAGCCGGTGACCCAGTTGTCCTGTGATTTGGCAGTGGAGTTGCCTTCGGGTGATTTTATGATCACTCCGTATTTGTGTGGGTTGAAGGGCGGAGTTTGCCGGCTAGGCTCTATGCGTTGCCGCTTCAGGACTTTGATGTGATTTTGGGCATAGATTGGCTCGAGGTACATCATGCTTTGGTGGATTATGGCTCGAAGAGAGTTTACATTCGGCGACTTCGTGGACCCACCTTCTATTTCCAAGGTATCAGGTCTTCCTCTTCCCTCTTTCTTATTTCTACGATTCGAGCTTGTCGTCTGCTTGGTGCGGGTTGTCAGGGTTTTCGCACCTCCGTGGTTGAGGCAGACCGGATGGAGTCGGATGTCGAGGACATTCCGGTGGTGTGCGAGTTTCTCGATGTTTTTCCAGAGGACTTATCTGGATTGCCTCCCCAGTGGGAGATTGATTTCGTGATCGAGATTGTGCCTGGTTCGGGACCTTTGGCGAAGGCTCCCTACCGTATGGCCCCCGCTGAGTTGAGGGAGTTGAGGGCGCAGTTGCAGGAGTTGCTGGCCAAGGGGTACATTCGTCCTAGCTTTTTCCCTTGGGGTGCGCCCGTGTTGTTCGTGAAGAAGAACGATGGTAGTCTGAGGCTGTGCATTGACTACCGTCAGTTGAACGAGGTAATTGTTAAGAACAAGTATCCGTTGTCGCGGATTGATGACTTGTTCGACCAGCTTCAGTCTGCGCGAGTGTTCTCGCGGATTGATTTGCGGTCCGGTTATTATCAGTTACGGATTCGCGAGTCCGATGTGGAGAAGACTGCGTTCAGCTCGAGATACGGGCATTATGAGTTTCTGGTGATGCCGTTCGGGCTCACCAATGCCCCCGCAGCCTTTATGGACTTGATGCAGAGGGTGTTTCGTCCGTATCTGGACTAGTTCGTGGTCATATTTGTGGACGACATCCTTGTCTATTTGCGGTCTGCCGAGGAACATGCATACCATTTGGGTGTGGTGCTGCAGACGTTGCGAGATCACCAGTTGTATGCGAAGCTCAGTAAGTGCGAGTTCTAGCTTCGTGAGGTGCACTTTTTGGGGCACGTGATTTCCGATGATGGTATTTCGTGGACCCCGCCAAGGTTGAGACAGTAATGCAGTGGCCGAGGTCTGTGATGGAGATCCGGAGTTTCTTGGGGCTTGCGGGCTATTATCGTCGATTTATCCAGGATTTTTCTCACGTTGCAGCCCCGATGACCAGGCTCACGCGAAAGATGTGCCTTTCGTCTGGTCTGATGAGTGTGAGCAGAGCTTCAGGGAACTGAAGAGATTGCTCACCTCGGCTCCGGTGTTGATTTTGCCTTCTTGATCGGGAAGTTTTGTGGTGTGTAAAGATGCTTTCGGGGTCGGATTGGGTGCTGTGTTGATGCAGCATGGTAGAGTGGTGGCGTATGCATCTCGGCAGCTGAAGCCCCATGAGGAGAACTACCCTACCCATGACCTGGAGTTGGCGACTGTGATCTTCGCGCTGAAGATCTGGAGGCATTATCTATATGTGTTCACTGACCATCAGAGTTTGCGGTATGTGTTCACGCAGAGGGACCTTAACCTTAGGCAGAGGCGTTGGATATAGTTTATGAAGGATTATGACTTCACCCTGTCTTATCAGCCGGGAAGGATGAATGTCGTTGCCGATGCTTTGAGTCGGAAGGTCATGGTCAGTGCCTTGATATTGAGGAAGTGGAGGCTCTGGGAACAAGTGCCCGAAGTTTCGTTCAGGCTCAAGATTCCTCAGGAGTCAGGGTTAGCGGTGCTCGCGAGTCTGACTGTCACGCCTGCTATTGCTGGCACTCAAAATATCACTCGCGGCGATCAAGCCTCAAAGATAAATGACACGGCCCACTGAAGCACAGAAGCTGATAAATATCAACGTATTGAAGACCTCTCAAGCTGCCAGAGCCTCCAGTCACCCTGTATGAACATGGGGACTTCACCTCAGGAGAATCGAGACGAACTCATAACCAACCGGCAGTGCGACCAAGCCTGCCCAATGAACCGGCATCGACTCCGTCGTGCCGCATACACTACACCCGTTGTCCGACCAAGGACGACGGTCTACCCAGTGGCCACCCACCTCATGAAAGACTCTCCTGAGATGAAAGAATGCCCTTGGCTCTTCAAATTGGAGGACAGAAGGCTCTGTCGGCCGAAGATCCTAGCTACCCGGCACGGGTATGGCTTCTAGCCAAGTGGGGCCCGTTAGTGGCCGAATGATTGCTCGACATGGGTGAAACTATCCCGGGTGCCATCCCACCTTCCAAGAAGCTTCGAGCACAAAACAAGCCGAGCCAACATCACGAATCATAGTGCCGAGGGCCGTGTCAGCGGAAAACTCGCGTGTTCAAACAAAATATGTTTGAGGTTCCGAGAAGGGCCATACGTCATCCTGAGAACTTCGACGAGGCATCCCGTCTAGGTTTCGGAGAACTGTGGCAAGATGAATGTTCACGACGATTCCCGGAACCATCCCCGGACTCACCGGCTAGCCCGTGACGAGCGGGAGATGCTAATACGACGCGCCCCCTTGTCCAGCGCCCTTCTATTCCGACGCGCAAAAGGCTTCAAAATGTCCTTTCCCCGGCGTGCCAATTCTTACGCCGGATTAAACCTCGAACGGCCCCTGTATAAATGGCCATTTTCGAAACAAAGAAGAAGGGTTGGAGAGGGCGAACCAAAAAAAGAATTGAAGGAAAGGAAGAGGGAGTCTGAGAGCCAATTACCTTGGAGGGAGAGAGGGTTTTCTTGCGAGTGAAGCAGCGTCTCGTTGAGGGTCCTTCGCCGCCGCCTGCCCTCGTCTGCCTGAAGCCCTCCGGAGCCAGAGAAGAAACGAGAGCCGATACTCTGTTCTTAGGATAGGTGGGTCGTCTGCGTTTTCCCGTCCGTTCTACGATTTGGTTCCTCTCAATCGAATGTAAGCGAGAGGGGGGGGGGGCGCCGATGATATGAGCCAACCTTCCCCCCCTTCGCCATCTTTTTGAGTTGTTCTTCTGTGAGCCTCTCTGTAATTAGAATACGGTGGTTGTGCCATGATGCCGGCGCCGAATCTGTAACATATGTATTGGCCTCCCCCGTTGATGGGATGATGGTATGAATATATGAATGTGACGACGGATTGAATGTTCAATGCCTTCTCTCTCTCACCTATTTCTATCCTAGTTGGTGTATATGTCGGTTTCCTCCCGCGCGTGATTTCCGATTCCGGCTTCTCCGACCCTGAAACATGCCCTGGGATGTCATGGGCTATAGAGACGACCCCTCCCCGGGTCCTTCACGTCGAGGTCGTGGCCGTGCCTCATCCGATGGTTTCTGTATATTTTGTGGATAGAGCCATGCCGGTGCACATGTCTCTTCCCGCTGTGATACGAGGTCCGGTTGCCATTCCTTCTCCTCTTTGCATTGCTATATTACCCAGAGGAGTTGGAAGCCGCCTCCAGAACGGTAAGACCCGTCTTGTGATTATGCATTCCAGCCACTCGAGCATATGCGTATGTAAATAAATCATCCGGTCTGCATATCAGCTACCTTTCTCCGTGACTACTGCTTGCCTTCTCCTCCGTGAATGGTAACCCAGTCTCGTGAGCATCGGCACCTTAACTCCGTGAATGGTGATCTTTCAATGCCGAATACACTCATTCTCCTCATTTATGGTTTGTAGCCACTGAACCATTCGAGTTCCGTTGGTTTTATCCTAGTCATCCGGGGAGGGGGATATTCCCCATCGTTTCATAGAACTGCCAATCGGTCGAGGGGACTCCACCTCTCAATGGTGGATGCTTCCCAGGGGCCGAAAGGCTGATAACAATAGGGGCTTCAGCCCAACAATGTTAAACCCACAGTCTCCCAGGATTTTGTGGTGGCTAAGGGACGAACGCTCCTAGTAGGCTTGTCCTCGGGGCCTCTCTCCCTAATGCTCTCTTGCTAGTGGATGCAGTGCACGCTGTGGGTCGCCCACCCCTCGTAGGCCAGTCCTCGGGGTGTTGATTCCGTCAATAGCTGCATCGTCCCTCTGTTTCCACCCATGGAGCTGTGGTGCCCCTCGCAGGCTTGTCCTCGGGGTATCCTGTCCGATCGGGGTTTTGCTGGCTGCCACCATGCAGACCGGCTGTTAGGGGCTTACTCTACAAGTGGGTATGACCCCGTTTCTCCCCTGCAGTCCTTCAGGGACGGGGGATAGGCTACCCAATTTTTGACAGATATCTTCTAACATATGAGTTTACTCATATCCAAATGGCTTCAACAAAACATTTGTTCTGAGGACAAGGACCCTAGTGCTCGAGTATGAACCTCACACTAGCTCATAACTTCACCTCTGGGGGCTCTGGACTCCAATTAAACAAACAATCACCCTAATTAACTTCAAAACTCTCAACAGAGTCCTAATAAACTTAAATCATTTGAAAATTCATCAAAAATCAACTAAAACGGCACGGTCCTAATACGGCGCTCCCTAATACGGTGCGGTACCCCCCCGCGCCGGATTAACAATAGACTCATAGCTTCATGATTTTAATTGGTTTGCTCCCGGCGCGCCCCAATGCCACCGCACCGGTTTAACGTTTGCCATGGCCGCGCCGGATTAAGACCCTTTTGCGTACGCTTGGTCGCGCCGTGGAAACCTATCCCTACGCGCGGTCGTGCCGGTTTTGAATCGTTGTGCCGTTCTAATCACTCACTCATCTCTGGAGCGATCTTCGCCTCCTATGGTCGAGATTAATAAACCCTAATCAGTAATAAACTAAATAAGGGAAGGGCTGTTCAAGTCCGAACCACCTTATTATCATGCTTCTACTATCATGTCTATTAGCATCATACTTCTGTTATCATGCCCATGTTACCACTTTTGTCTCCCTCGTCGGAGATTGATAAACTTGATTTATCATTGTTCATCTTCACAACTCTGTGACCATGCTTAGCGTTGTCATGAGCATCATGCATGCATGCCTGCATGGACCCCCTCCGGTATATCAAATGGCACTGACGGAAGTCCGGGTCACTCCCGATTGGAAGTCTTTGCCATGCGCGATGGTGGTCTTCGGACCTATGTCCTCTACCACGTATCGAGGGTATCCAACTTAATGAACCATGCCTCTCTCGCATGATAGATAGAAGCATCTCATGTGACCCTGTCACGTTCATATCTTCGCGTTTTTATTTCGGCCTCGACAGCCCGCTATCTCGGCAATTAATCAAAGGTTTTCCCCTCCTCGTGGGGGATGTAATTAACGTCATAGCCTTTATGGTGTGGCGGACTGCTGGTCCCGACTGAACCTCACTCTCGCCCGACACGGGTCAGAATGAGCGCATAATAAACTCGTCACGTACGTGACTGGCACGCCTGCGTAGTCAATTAGTCAGTTAATTACCGATTAGTTAATTGATTGATTGACGCGTAAATAAACCAAATAAGCATGTCAATAAAACACCTGTAGAACAAGCGATCCCAACAAGTCTGGCACGCCTGGTGGGACCACTGTCACCTTTCATCTCTTTGCCGAGATATGCGGGCTTCAAGGCCCTCCCAAAGGCTATTGATCGTCGGTTTGTTGGTCTTTACACGCAAACAATGACGACAACAACTGGACTACCTGGCGTCGGTTTCGGCCTGTCCATTGTCGTGGGTCATGCGCAAGGGTACCTGGCGGTGCCCACGGTGTTCGACAGTTTTCCTGCCGCTGTCGGCTTCCCCAACTTCTTGGGGCTGGCCTTCGTAGACATGCTGGAGGTAGAACCCTCGGAGCCCGTCGAGGGAGCTGCAAAGAATGTGGAGCCTCTAAAGGCTCTATGTAATGCCCTGGATCTTTATTGGATCTTTATTAGGTCTTTCAGATGCCTCATTTTCAACCGTTCACCATCTCTCTTCGTTCTCTCTCGTTTCAGGGTCTCCCGGTGCGGGGTGCACATCGGTGCGGGGTGCACACCGTTGCGGAGTTGGCCGAGGGGAGGATGCGATGGAGTGATCGGGACGCGGGATGGGGCGGCGGTTTGAGCGTGGCGGGCGCGATCCCTCGGTGGATTCCAAGAAGGCGCCGTTCGCGTTCCGGGTGGTTTTCGACGCGGTTTAGTCGCTTCGACACGCGGTTTCTTCGGTGGAGGTAGGGAGATGGACCGCCACTTCGTTCCGCACATTTTCCCTGCTTTTGTGCGTTGTTTGGTGCTCGATCGGGGGAGATCGGGCCGGTTTAGTGAAAACCGTTGTTTTTGGGGTTTTCAGGGTTCGCCGGAAAACGGCAATCATTCACGGCGTAGTTAGTGTCAAAATGACCACTTGGATGTCTGGATCCCATTCACGTAAGTTTTGTTGTGTTCGGTCATCATTCGGGGCCGATAGGAGTCCAGGAACCTCGTTGACTCGTTTAGGGTCAATTCGTCGGAATCGCCCCGATCTCGCATTCTGATGCGTGCATATGGACTTTTTAGCCTCCAGAACTTGGTTTTCGTCATTTGCCTTCGTTTCCCCTGCGCTTTGGCGTGAATGGGACGTGGAACGGACCGATTCGGCGTTTCCGCTGTTTTCCCGCCTGTTGACACCCGTTTTATACCGATAAGTTGAGTCGTTTCTCTTACTCCTATTAGTTGATGTCCTAAGTTGTCCATCATTTGTTGGGCCATTTTTGTGGCACGTCCTGGGCCCACTTTATGGGTAGCCTCCCTCCTTGGTAAAGATCGTATCAATTCAGGGCTTATCGGACCTTGGCTTTGATTAATTGAATTGTTTTATAAAAGTCAAGTACCCAAGGTCATGAACGGTCCCACATCAGCCGTTCAAGACTAGGGCGGTTGACCCCAGACCGTTCATACATTTTGGTTATTTTCTGAGGATTTTCTGAATATTCACCGACAGGCTTTTGTGCGGTGTGATTAGGGCCGTTCAAGCTTATGGACGGGCCTATTCAACTGCCTATATCTCAGAGTCCTACGCGCGCCCATTTTCTCAGATAATTATCCAAATGATTCGAATTATCACCGACAGGGTGAAACGGTCGGTTTAGCGCCGCCCTAAACCAAAACGGTCTGGATACAACCGTTCATATGTTCAGGGTCCAGCGGCGGATGTTTCGGTCTGTTCGAGCGATAATTGGGCTAATTATCTGATTTAATTCCATTTCCACCGACAGGTTAAACGGTCTGAACATAACCGTTCAAAGTTGTGCGCGGTCTATCGTTAGACCGTTCATCCCTTCGATGGAGGGTTCTTAACAGTTTTTTATCCTTTTATGTATGGTTTTATCCCTGATTTGTTTTAACGATTTCTCCGTGGATAATCAGTCATTTTTGATGCCGTTTCGACTGGATAAGAGATCATGATATTATCTATGAATTATCTTTTGCCAATTCGACTGGAAAATGGCTCTAAACCCTAATTTCGAGATTGGCTTTCTAGGCTCTATAAATAGACCCTATTGGCCGGACGTCGAAAGGGGGGGAGATTTTGATCGACGGCGAAGCCCTGCCGCATTCTTGAGCGACCCAGCACCAAGGAGGGAGGCTCTCTACGTCCGCATGAGCCTCCGGTCAAGGGAGTAGCCCAGTCTTCGCAGTTTTTTCGTTTCATAGTTTTGCCGTGTTCTTTCATTGCATGCTTTGTTTCTCACCCGCGTACCCCCCTCCTTCTCATAACATGCACACAATCATCCTGTTTTTTGTCACCCTAGGGGTTTAAAACCCCCCAGGTACTCCCCTTTTTCATTTGTTCATGCTTAATTCTTCTTGTTTGAACATGTACCGCATCATTAAGGTCTAATTTGGGTGTCTTTTTTTGTGTCTCTACGTTGTTTCG
Source organism: Amorphophallus konjac (assembly GCA_022559845.1). NCBI lineage: Eukaryota > Viridiplantae > Streptophyta > Magnoliopsida > Alismatales > Araceae > Amorphophallus > Amorphophallus konjac. The sequence continues at coordinate 411,126,889 of CM040122.1, read as the reverse complement.
CAGGTCAGCATCTAATCAGCACGAGGCCCATCCCCTCTGGCCGGCCGGAGAGGGTGGAGGTCGAACCCTTCTCAACTTGCTGAGTGAAGGTCTTGAGCGGTCATCATCCAGCCGTTCAACATTTCGAGCGGTGCGTAAACAACCGTCCTTCACTGGAGTGCGGTCCCTAAAGCGCCGTCCATCTCACTACAGCAGTTCCTCCCGCGTCCCTCGCAGCGTCCCAGGGCGGTCTATCGTAAGACCGCTCACCACATAGCGGTCCTAACCGAGCCGTTCATCCCCAGTGCTGCACCAAGGCGAGTGTCTCCCCATTTTCCAAGGTACGGCGTGCCTGTCGCGTACGGTATCTTGGTGGCGATCACGGTACTTTGCTTCATTCTCTGTTTTCTCTTCTGTCTCTCATTTGTTCATGCACTTGGCGTGCTTTTAACCCCTTTAGTGAAAGGAGAGAGAGAGAGGAGTGGAAATATATATCTACACCCCTTTTGTGGCGATCACGGTGGGACACCTAGTGCCCATCGTGCTTTTGAGTTGCTGACCCCCCTTTTTCGTGGTGTTAGTCCTCTTGTTGGAGTGATTGCAGGTTCGGTGCGTTTTCTGCCTTCTGGAGTGTGAACGGTTCTCCCAGAGCCGTTCACCATTTGTGCGGTTATACGTCCACCGCCCATTTCTGCTAACAGTGCCCATTGTCCTGCAAGCGTCCTGTCATAGACGGCCTCCAGTCGGCCGTCCACATCTTGAAACGGCTCATACGCTTCTGGGTGTTTTGGTTGTAGCGGAACGGTCGCGGGAGATCCGTCCCAGTGTTTACGCGGCCGTCCACAGACCGCTCTTCCTGGTGCGTTTCTTATCTCTACCGTCATTCATCTCCAGCATCCTGTGGTTTTCTTTTACAGTTATTCTGCTCACTGGATTATGCGGTTCTGTACAGACCGTTTGTCCATTTGAGCGGTCTCATATAAACCGTCCTTGTGGTGCTGCAGTGCATGCATGATTCATGTTTGATTGTCATGTTCCATGATATTCATGATATTTTGCGCTGCTTATTGATCTCCCCCTCGTTATATATTGTTGGGCATACTTGTTCTCATCTTTGCATGTTTATTTTGATCATTGGTTGCTAGTTTATTAGGCCAGATTTGTATGCACTCCGGTGCACATAGGACTCATGCATTTCATTTACATCTAGCTGCATTCCTACCGAGGTAGGGTTTCCTCTCGCCTCCATACTCCTTGGAGCCGACTAGGGGACCTTGCTGAGGACCTCCGTAAGCCCCCGTGAGCCGTGGATTCCCACATGGACGCCGGGCAGGTTGTACCATACCACCCCCCAGTCTAGGGTTTGCATTCGTGCGAGGGAGAGTCCTTTAGAATCTGCCAGTTCTCCATTCTCACCCTATTTGGGTACCTTGTGGTTGAGTGAACTCACATTTTAATTAATCCATTAAGGTCCTAAGAGAACTTATAAAAATCTTCGCGCATCATTTGGAATTTGTTTGGCTAATTGGATGATTCTTTTCTCATCTCTCTTCTCCATTGCATGTTGCATAGTGTCGTCATTCGCATCTTTTGTTCGGATTAGGCTCATTAGGTCTAGTTCATCTTTGTGTGTCTCCATTTAGCTACATGTATCTTAGGTTCATTCCCGTCCTTGTATTCATTTGGAATTCACTGTATAAAGTCTCCACTCTCCCCCATGGAGCATTTTTCCCCTGTACCTTATTCCTTTACTTCTCCCTCTTCTTATCCCCACGTGGATTCCTCTTCCCATGCGGGCCCATCTCCTTACTCCTCCATTGGACCCTATTCTGTTAACGGGCCTTCTTATCCCACCCGTGCTGCTGCTAGCCCAATTAATGCTCATTCCTACATACACGATTCTTCCAGGCCCATGCATTCCTCCATTCCCAGAACGGGTTTTCCTTCTTCTCAGGCTGGATCTCCTTGTTCGGCCCATCATCATCCTCCTGGTCTCAATCCATCATCCCTTGCTCAAGCTGGCCCATATCCTTCTCGGACTCTTCCTACCGAGGAGATGATCGCTCAGGCCCAACGCCAGCTTGATGAATTGCAACGCCGAATTAATCCTCAAACTTCTTTGGATATTCCATTTGCATTTCAAGGTCTTCAGCTTCTACCACGTTCACAGATTCCTGCATATCACAGCTATGGTGGAGTTGGTGACCCCTACACCCATTTGAAGGAGTTCTTATATGAGTCGGCCCAGTTCCAGCATGATCCACGCCTGATGGCCTATTTGTTTGGCCTATCTTTAAAGGGCTCGGCCAAGGATTGGTTCTTCACATTACCGCAGGAGCCGATGATGAATTTTCAAGCCGTCCAAGCAATGTTTATTCAGCAGTACCGAGACCAGGTGGGGCCCAGATATTCTATGGTTGATCTGGCCCAAGAGAAGATGAAGCCCGGCGAAGAATTTTCCGTGTTTGCCGACCGCTGGCGTCGCCTAGCCGTGCAAGTCCCGGGACATATTCCGGAGGGCGAGCAGATCAAGATGGTTATTTCTAACGCAACGCCCGAGCTCAGATGTATCTTAGCCCTGAACGATATCACATCCTGGCAACAGCTTTATAATCGAGCCCGCTTCGTTAGCCAACAACTCCTAGTTTCCTTTGACCATGAGTCTTCTCCACCGTCACCTTCTACATACACTTTCCCTCCGCCCTCCACCGTAAGTCAGCCCTCCACCTTATATCCCTCCACGAGTCGACCGTCCACTCCCACACACCCCTATACCTCCATGTGCTCCACCGCATACCAACCATCCACGAGTCGGCCCTCCGCTATTTTATCTCCTCACACCCCTCCACCTCCGGTCAAGGAAACACCACACCGCGAGTGGGTAGATGCCATCCATTACAATCCCACTCCCCCCACGCCGCCACATCATTCCAGACCTCCGCCTTCGCCTGCACAATCCCCTTTACCTACGCAACCTCTGCTACCATCCCCACTACCTTCTCACACCCCTCGGCATCCACCTTGCCCTAAGCGGACTTCTCACTCCCCGTTGCCGGAGTCTTTTACAGACATCTTCAGGGCTTTGATGGCCACCCATGCATTACGGCTCCCTCCGGTTATGCCTTGCCGACCTGCGGTCGGGAATTTGCTCCATTTCTGTGAATTCCATCGTCAGCAGGGGCATTTGATTGAGGACTGTCCCGAGTTCCGGGAGTTTATTTAAAGCTTGGAAGACAAGAGGATGATTGATTGGGCTGTCATACGCCAAGTTATTTTGGATCTCAGCAGCAAGCAGCAGCAGCAGCAGGCCGTGCCGCCTAGGCAACCGTCCCCACTTCAAGACCAGGGGCACCCTGGTGTTTCTTTAGTTAATAAGATACCTGCTCCGTTACCTACTTCTTCCTCCATCCCATCTCCTCCACAACCTTTACCTACCCCAGCCTCCGCTCGGGCAACCTCTCTTTCACCCTCCGTTTCCACCACCACACCTATCCCCAACGCCTCTCGACGAGTTGTGAAGATACGTCGAAGAGCGCCACCACCTGCCTCTTCCCCCACTATGCCACTACCTTCCTCTCCTCCTTCTTCCCCACCCTTATCTTCACCTCCATCCCCTTCACCTTCACCGTCTTCATCAACCTCATCACCTTTGCCACCGCCGCCACCACTTCCTTCACTCCCCCTTTCGCCATCATCCTCTGAGCCCGAGCAGGCCGAGCCCAAACCCACACCTCCACTTTTGCCTTTACCTCCACCCATGCCCGTCATCATCATTATTCCCCCATCACTTGCACCATCGCCACCCGCGCCCTTCAAACCTCCTCCTTCTAACCTTCCTCTACCACTTCCCACTTCGCAGAGCAGGTACACGCTACCTTTGGTGCCCCTTGGGTCTGGTCCCCAGGGAGATAATGAGCCGAGCCAGGTTTCGATTGTGCATTTCAAGATTCAAGTTGTCATTTACCGCATGCCAATCTGGGTCCTGGTCCCTGGCCATTTTCGGGATAATGAGCCTGCATTTTCAGAAATTGTTGCGAAGAAGAGTTCACTCGCACTAGTGCCAGTTTCTTCACGAGCGAGGCTGATGGCAATCTCATCGCTCACCGGGGGATTCACTATCGATGATGTTATTTCTCCTCGCTCGATTGATGTTCAGTTCACTGGCCGAGAGGGGTTCTCTACTCGGATTATGCTAACCCATACGGCCGCCCGGAGCCTGATGGATTCCTTATTCAAGGGGCAATTGGCTGCATCTTCTGCACTTTCCAAGGACATTCTGCACTTGCTGTGCAACCTCCCTCAATTTATTAGCATGCCGGCCACGTCAACGCCGCGTATTGATCTCTCTCAGCTTTGTCCTGCTCTTCTAGTACGGGAGTTATGCTTCGAGCCTGATTGCCGAGTGGAGTTGCCGAACCTCTATGTTCTAGTGCCAAGAGACAAAACTCCGTGGCTTCATGATATTCATTCAGTTGAGAAGCTGTTTGCCCAAGAATGTCTGCATCTTGTTAGCACTGGGGGTCTAGGGGCAGCCGCCCCAATGAAGCTGCATATTCATGACCGGGCCAGGCCATCTGCTAGGTGGGCCCGCTATTTGAGAAGACATTACAGATTGAGGAGCCGGGGAAGCCGAGCCCGCGCCAGGCGGCGTTGTTTCAAGAAGATTGCGGCTAAGAAGAGGCGGCGACGTAAGTTCAAGGGCCGTCAGTTGTGCACTCAGGGGTCCACTACCTCATCTCCTTCTTCCGTCCATTCGTCTTTTCTGTTGCTCAGTTCTTATCCGTGGGTGGTGTACCTTCCACCACCTGACCATATTTCTACCATCTTTTCCTATCCTCACCATTCTAGGCCTCGGCCTATGTTTTCCTCTTCCCCTGAGTCAGGGGCATCTTCTAGTTTTTCTTCCCGGACATGTCCGGATTTCACTGCTCGTCTCTTTCCCCCGACCTTGTTAGGAATCCCTTGCGCTCGTTCCCCGACCTTGTCGAGTGATTTTTCTAATCCTTCCTCGATTTTGTCGGGTGGTTTCCATTTCTTTTCCCTGACCTTGTCGGGTGTTCATACATTCTCTTCCCCGCCTCTGTCGGGTGATCGCTATTCCTCTTCTCCGACCGCGTCGGATGATCATTATCCTTCTTTCTTGTCTTCACAGTTATCTTGTAGACGTCTTTCTGTTCTTTCTGTCTCACCCTTTCAAGGTCATTACCCTTTTTCTTGCTGTTTTCGAGGCTTTAGCCCACCTTGATCTTTGTTAATCCCTGTTTATTCTGTATCGGGTTCCTTGTTATCAGGGCCTCAATGCCTTAACGAAGGAGTTCTAGCCCTCGTCTCTCTTCCTTTTATCCCTTCTTCGTCCAGTATGATGTCTGCCACTCCTCTGTGTCGAGGAATCCAATCCTTTGCTCTCCTTTCATCCTTTATCCTGGCAAGCAAGGGATACAAAGCTACTCGCGCTCCTTAAAACTTGATGATTGAGATCGCTTAAGGATGCCGGTTTTTCACGCCATGGATTTGCAAAGGTATCTTTATTTTGTGCAAAGAAACATGCTTTCATTTCCATTATTTCTATTATTTTTGCACATGGTTATAATGTTAATTCCTTAACCTGATTGAGTGACTTTAGGAGTCTTTGTGTCAAATAAAAAAGGTTATCTTCTGCAGCATCCTTAGGCCAGTGATAGCTCCGCGCTGGGAGTCTAGTTTCCTTCCCTGATCGTTGAGGGTGACCTTTGAGTATGGGTTTTTCACACACAACACGGCGAGCCATAGCCGACCCCTCTAGTGCAACACCGTTGCTGCTTTGGCCATACTTTGGGTATGCACGAAGGCCTTTTCTCTTCTCTGCTCGGCCAAGTGCAGGGGCAAGAGATTGATGGATAAGATGACCAACCTAGGCGCTCCCTAATACGAGAGAGGTCTCAAATAGGGGCAGTCTTGACCCTCAAAAGTGAGCTTTCATACTATATCTGGCTAATAAGGGCTACCAAAATGAGAAAATGAATCAATGTAAAATTATGAATCAAAGGCATGGCAAGAGTGGCAGTACAGTTCCCCGCGGGACGTCATGAGCCCGGTCGCATGCGTGCCTGGTAAATATGGGTCTAAAAATCAAAGACACAAAGTCCCAGCGCAACAGACCTACTCTTTGAGGGGTAATGCCCTGGAAGGAAGTCAAGTCTAGATATCTCCCATCCTGCACGAAGCTTGTCTCCAATTTATCTTCTGCTTCTCCCTCTTAGGCTGGGTTGTATCCCGGGTATGGCCTTAGTAGGGGCACCGTTCTTTAGAAGCAGTTGGTTGTGGTAAGCCACCCTCACATGCACACCCTGCTTAAGGGAAGCCTTTAGTGAAAGGGATAGGAACGTCGATCCCAGGCTAGTAGTTTGAGCCCGTCTTTAGGTGCTGCGGATTGCTATGTCAAAATCTAAAAAAAATCAAATATTACCAAAAGCCTAAAAAAAAATCAAATATTTTAAAAAAAAATCTAAAAAAATAAATATTGTCAAAAATCCAAAAAAATCAAATACTTCAAAATTTCAAAAAAAAAATCAAATATTTCAAAAACCTAAAAAATCAAATATTTCAAAAAATCAAAAAAAGAAATACTGTTGAAAATCTAAAAAAATCAAAAACATTACAAAAATTTTAAAAATGTGTCTTTTTCATACATTTGCATTTGTTTTAAGGACGGATACGTAATCTGTTTGCTAAGTGTGCAGGTTGTAAGTACTCAGACGTTCCTTGCTATATCTTTGTGCTCTGCCTCCTGTCCACATCTTTGATCTGTTCTTTCCTTCTTCGATCCACTCTCTCGATATGTTCTGAAGCTCATGTCCTTCTTAAACTCTCGCTTCTTCTGATCATATCTTTATGAGGGGGCTTTGCCTCATGATCATGAACCTGGCAGTTTTGCTTCATTCTGATCTTAGGTTTTGATTGAAGGGCGTATATGTTTATGTCTTTTATCCCGCCGTATCCTTGTCTCATGTCTATGTCCCTCCGTGATTTTCCACGCTCGTTGTTTTGTTCCTCCCCCACATGGTGTTAGTTGTCTTGCACATGTTGTTAGTCACCCCTTTATGTCCCATGCGCTGTCCCGACCGTGGTCATCTGTCATGTCCTTATCCCAACCATGTGTTGTCCCGCCAATGGTTATCTTGTCACACCATGTTCATGCATACGGATTGTCTATTTATGTTTTGCCTTTGTGCTTGCTCATCTTACTCATCATGACATGTCATGTTGTTTGTCATTTTGTTAATTGCTATACTTATCTTGTTCGTCTTATACATGAAAATTCATAAAAATCTGAAAAATGAAAATCCAAAAACTTGCCGTTTCGCCTACACAGGTAAGTCAGGTATGGCCTTCTATCCCTAAATCCCTTATTGCATTAATTATATGGTAGTATGTTATATTATTTCGGGAGCCGGCAGGTTTCTTAGGTGTCCCAGGATCTGATGTTCCCCTTCGACAAAAACGATGATGATCCAGGCTCATGTACCTAACCTTCGGATAGGCCGTTAAGTTGGGATGTCACGAGGAGGACAGTTCTACCCGCACGCTGTGGTTGCGGACGGTATCTTGACTCTGATGTTCCCAGCTTAGCAATACTACTCTCGAATATCTTATATTTTAATCTTTCTTGGCATTTGTTTTGATGATTTCCTTTTGTTTTAGCCCAGCATGCATCATACGCATCCTTTTGAGCTTTCATGCCCCATGGTTTGCTTAAGAAATGTCCCGTCAGTGATGGTCAGCTGTGCGTTTGAATGCTTGAGTAAGAGGAACTAATTCCACTCCGAGTTGGAAGATTTTCTCTGGTCGATTCGCTTGATTCGGTTGATTGAAAGGTCCTTGTCTGGAGCTTTAGCCTGTTTTCTTTTGTGGCCCCCTCATTGGACCGCGGGATTGTGTCCCCCATGAGGTTGGTCTTGTCGATTTGTTTCATTTAGTTTAGTTACCTCCAGACTGGCGTCACTTTTGGTTTAATCATTTTTTACGTTTGATTCAGAGTTTTCTGAAAGATTCCCATCGCTTGTTGGTAGAAACGGGTGTCGTTTTACCTTAACGTCCGCTTTTCCGGTCCACTCCGCTGCATTTTCGCTCCACCTCCATGTTCCATGTCGCTTCCGTTTCACTTCCGCTCACTCCCCTGCAAAGAGGACGTTAAGGAGGGGCATCTGTTGACACCCGTTTTATACCGATAAGTTGAGTCGTTTCTCTTACTCCTATTAGTTGATGCCCTAAGTTGTCCATCATTTGTTGGGCCATTTTTGTGGCACGTCCTGGGCCCACTTTATGGGTAGCCTCCCTCCTTGGTAAAGATCGTATCAATTCAGGGCTTATCGGACCTTGGCTTTGATTAATTGAATTGTTTTATAAAAGTCAAGTACCCAAGGTCATGAACGGTCCCACATCAGCCGTTCAAGACTAGGGCGGTTGACCCCAGACCGTTCATACATTTTGGTTATTTTCTGAGGATTTTCTGAATATTCACCGACAGGCTTTTGTGCGGTGTGATTAGGGCCGTTCAAGCTTATGGACGGGCCTATTCAAACTGCCTATATCTCAGAGTCCTACGCGCGCCCATTTTCTCAGATAATTATCCAAATGATTCGAATTATCACCGACAGGGTGAAACGGTCGGTTTAGCGCCGCCCTAAACCAAAACGGTCTGGATACAACCGTTCATATGTTCAGGGTCCAGCGGCGGATGTTTCGGTCTGTTCGAGCGATAATTGGGCTAATTATCTGATTTAATTCCATTTCCACCGACAGGTTAAACGGTCTGAACATAACCGTTCAAAGTTGTGCGCGGTCTATCGTTAGACCGTTCATCCCTTCGATGGAGGGTTCTTAACAGTTTTTTATCCTTTTATGTATGGTTTTATCCCTGATTTGTTTTAACGATTTCTCCGTGGATAATCAGTCATTTTTGATGCCGTTTCGACTGGATAAGAGATCATGATATTATCTATGAATTATCTTTTGCCAATTCGACTGGAAAATGGCTCTAAACCCTAATTTCGAGATTGGCTTTCTAGGCTCTATAAATAGACCCTATTGGCCGGACGTCGAAAGGGGGGGAGATTTTGATCGACGGCGAAGCCCTGCCGCATTCTTGAGCGACCCAGCACCAAGGAGGGAGGCTCTCTACGTCCGCATGAGCCTCCGGTCAAGGGAGTAGCCCAGTCTTCGCAGTTTTTCGTTTCATAGTTTTGCCGTGTTCTTTCATTGCATGCTTTGTTTCTCACCCGCGTACCCCCCTCCTTCTCATAACATGCACACAATCATCCTGTTTTTTGTCACCCTAGGGGTTTAAAACCCCCCAGGTACTCCCCTTTTTCATTTGTTCATGCTTAATTCTTCTTGTTTGAACATGTACCGCATCATTAAGGTCTAATTTGGGTGTCTTTTTTTGTGTCTCTACGTTGTTTCGCAGGTCAGCATCTAATCAGCACGAGGCCCATCCCCTCTGGCCGGCCGGAGAGGGTGGAGGTCGAACCCTTCTCAACTTGCTGAGTGAAGGTCTTGAGCGGTCATCATCCAGCCGTTCAACATTTCGAGCGGTGCGTAAACAACCGTCCTTCACTGGAGTGCGGTCCCTAAAGCGCCGTCCATCTCACTACAGCAGTTCCTCCCGCGTCCCTCGCAGCGTCCCAGGGCGGTCTATCATAAGACCGCTCACCACATAGCGGTCCTAACCGAGCCGTTCATCCCCAGTGCTGCACCAAGGCGAGTGTCTCCCCATTTTCCAAGGTACGGCGTGCCTGTCGCGTACGGTATCTTGGTGGCGATCACGGTACTTTGCTTCATTCTCTGTTTTCTCTTCTGTCTCTCATTTGTTCATGCACTTGGCGTGCTTTTAACCCCTTTAGTGAAAGGAGAGAGAGAGAGGAGTGGAAATATATATCTACACCGCCGTGACCGGTGTAGCGGTCGTTCCCTCGTGCGTCACAGTGCTGTAACGTGTCCGCATTGGACCGTTTCATGCTGTTCGTTCAGGTTTCAGGCGTGGGTCTGTTGGCTCTGACGGCCCTGCCTTGGTGCGTCAGAGCAGGTAACACGCCTATGGTGGTGCGTTACGATCCTGTTGTGGCCGTGATGGCCGTTTGGCTTTTCGGTGTACGGCCGTGTGTTTGCTGGTCCGTTTTAGGTGATGTTTGTGGCTGTTTTGGGGTAGGTTTGTGGCATGTCTGTGTGTGTATCTGTCTATGTTAGGGTGATGCCTGTCGTTCTCGTGGTCTGGCCGCCTTCCCCGTGGGTGTCGGTTGACATTCCTATGATGGCCGATGTAACACCCGAATTCGTCCAAAACTTAAAGATAGTTAAATATCTTATAGTTAGTCCATATAAATTTTGTGTTACCTTAATTAAAGTTTAATATCTTGAACGATATTATTTAACGAACCTTATTAAGTAAATTAAATAGTTATCTTACTTTAATAATATATAACTTTTTATAGGAATGTCAGAATATGATCAATATTAGGCCCGTTGGATAGAGAATTCAAAAATCTACAAGTTTCATGTTGAACACTTTTTTAAATTTTGACGTTTGGAAAGCAAAACATAAGATAAAGTGAACTAATTCTTAAAAATTATGTTATTGGGGTTTTTATATAAAAATCCAACCAAAAAAAAAAACCTACCCATTATCCACCCCCTCCATCCACTTGAGATCCCCCCCTCATTCTTATCCCTTCCCCATCCTTATCCCCTTCCTCCACCGCATCTTCTTATCCCCTCCCCCCTATATAAACCACCCCTCCCCCTCTTCCTCTCCCATAAACACACTCCCCCCAACTCTCTTCACCCCCCCTCCAACTCTCTCTCATCTCTTCTCTCTCTCTCTCTCTCTCTCTCTCTCTCTCTCACACACACACACACACACACTCTCTCTCTCATCTCTATTTCTCTCTTTCTATTTTCATTTTCTCTTTTCTACTCACTCTCTACTCTCACTAATCTTTCCCTACTTTCTCTCTCTACTATTTTTACTTTCTCTCTCTACTTTCTCTCTCTACTCTCTTTATTTTCTCTATATTCTCTATACTTTCTCTCTACTATCTACTTTCTATCTCTATTCTCTCTACTCTCTAGTTTCTCTCTCTACTTTCTCTCTCCACTTTCTCTCTCTACTTTCTCTCTCTATTTTCTCTCTCTAGCTTCTCTCTCTACTCTCTCCACTTTCTTTCTCTACCCTCTCCATTTTCTCTCTCTACTTTCTCTCTTTAGCTTCTCTCTAATTTTTCTCTCTACTTCTCTCTCTACTCTCTCCACTTTCTTTCTCTACCCTCTCCACTTTCTCTCTCTATTTCCTCTCTCTAATTTCTCTCTCTAATTTCTCTCTCTACTTTCTCTCTCATCTCTCTTCCCACTCTCATCCTTTTATTACAGCATCAGAATAATATAAATAATTAATAAAAAAAGTTGGACGGACGATTTGAAACTTATTCTGGACAATTTCACCATTCTTCACGTATCTGGAACGGAAAAATCATCTTTTCCTACGCAAAGACTTTTACGGAAGCTCGGGTGAAATACTAAAGTCAATTCGGAAGTCCATTCTAAAGGTAGGCACATGATAAACCGAATGCATGTTATTTGATATTTATATTTCTTTGATTTGATTTTATTTGAAATGTAATTATTCAGACTTAAGTCAGTTATTTATTTAATCCGATGATCTATGTTTAGAATCAGTTATTTATTTAGTTACTATTCTGTAAAAATATTATTTTCTCTCTAATCTCTCTCTAACTTCTCTCTAATCTCTTTCTACTTTCTCCCTCTACTTTCTCTCTCTACTCTCTCTACTCCCTCTCTACTCTAATCTCTTCGAATGTTATATATATTTAGTTAATAATATTAAAATACGATCCAGTTATTTTGTAAAAGTTCAATGGCAAGTTTTGAGTATTGAGACGACTACGTAATAAGTATTATAATAAGAATAAAAATTTGATTAAGCATATGGACTGTGTCACTTTAAGGAGGTGTGGGGCGACAAACCGTAGTTAGCTTCCGCTACGGTATTAGGCCCATTTTCGAGGACAAACGGACTTCTGAAAAATCCGGAACCCAGAATAAGAAAATTATCTGGGGAATGGTGGAGTATTATCTCCCGATCCTGCGTGGTTGATCAAGGCCGACAGGCTCCATCGTTTAGACCTTTTATCTTTATGTCGACGTATGGATGCCTAGGTATGTGTTTGCTACTGCTTATAGTGACGGGATGCCTGTCCAATATATGTTGCCAAATAATATGAAGTTCAGATTTGATATATGACTTTGATATGATCTGAAAATAAGTTCATCTGTATAAGCTCTGATTTAGCTAAGATATGTACTATGCCATAAGTCAGATAAGATTTGTTATACACATTTGTTATACGTATTTGCTTATTATATTTCCGCTTATTATATTTCCTTCACATTCATAGTATATGTACAATCCAGTGAAATTGTGATTTGCTTTATATATATATCATGGATTTGCACATGTTAGTATATGATAAGCATGTGATTGGTTTTAATGCCTACTAAGTCTTTGGACTCATATCTGTTGCCTAACCATTTCAGGAAATTGACCAGTGTACGTCTTGGCTCCTTCGGGCAGTAGGTCGGAAGTTGATCCCGGGTTGAATTTGGATTCCGCTGCGTAGAATAAATAGTTTTTGTTTTCTTTTGAATAATGAATGTAAATGTGACTTTTAAGTAGAGATATGTAGTACTCTGTATACGATGTAAATTATGATTGTTTTATCTTATGAAAATGGTATGGTTATGTTTTTGGAATATGTGATGATTTGGCCTTTAACGCCTTGTAAATATTCGGCCCACAACACTTCCGTACATCCGCTGTGACGTCCCAGGACACGATACGGGATCGCAGGAAGGGGGCGCCACAGCCGAGACTACGTTTCAAGTCTATCGGTAGTTTCTTGTGTTGCCTTTGGTGTTTGAGGTACGGGTGATAGTGCATGTTTGACTGTCTGTATTTCAGCTCCGTGTTTCATGATCTTCTCGTGTCGTTGCCTTTTGTCACAGACTCTTTGTGATAGCTCGCGGAGCGGGACACATTCCGATATACGGTTTGTAAGCTAGTCTCCGTCGGCTCTCGGCTGCACCGTAGCGTCCTACGGGGGGAGAAAACTAGCTAGAGGCCTTGCTCAGGTAAAAGTCAGTGTGTGCACTGTTGTGCCCCTTGTGCTTTGTTGATGATGTAGTGTTTTAATGATAGCAACATGAATGAGTCACCACATTGTCTTGAATATGTCTGATCTATTCTGTGGGAGATTGAATGAGTGTGCCATGTCTGAATTGTGAAGAATGCAAGTGTATGCTTGAGTCATGCTGTGATAAATTGGTTTGCGCTTGATTTCTGTTCTGTGCATTGCTTCTCTGCTGATATGTTCATGTTGTAGCTCAACGAGTCTATACATTGTCATGTACATTAGTCAGGCAGCAAGTGTGTACATCGCTTAGTGTAAGCATGGCGAAGCCCAAAATCTATACACTGCTACAGGCATCAAGTCTATACATCCGTCTCACTATTCACATGCATCAAGTATGTACAGTGGACCATCTCTGTCAGCGTCTCATGCTGCGTTTTAAGGCTTCAAGTCTATACATTGGACCGTGGTTCGCCAAGTCTATACATTGCTGAGCCATTCGACAAGTCTGCACACTATACATTGCTGAGCCATTCGACAAGTCTGCACATTAGGCTTTCACGTGAAGTCTACACATTGGTCTCCACTTGAAGTCTATACATTGGCTAAGGGTCTTCAAGTCCATACACAGTCGTCTGATGCATATTGATTGAAGTCTGTACAACATGCCTTGTTGTTCACAGCTTTCTTGTTTGTGACTTCCCTAGTGTTTTGATGATGAGCATCACTATGTTAAATATTGTCATTTTAATCAGATATCTTGTGTAATGTTATGCATTTAAAATTTTCATGATTAACAGAAAACTGCTATGAGGTAGTACCTTGTATGTCCGTACTGTTCCTTTCATACTTCGTGTTGTTTGTGTTCACTACACTTCGTGTAGTCATTTTGTACGTCGTATTGTTCCAACTATATTTGTTGATTGTCTTCGTGTTGTTTACTGAAGCAGCCCGATTTGTTCTGATGAACTTCGAGTCGTTTTCCTGTGAACCTCGTGTCGTTTCCTCAGTATTTAGTTGCTCATCTCGAGTCATCCTTTTTATTTTTGCTCTTGTGTTTTCGTGTCATTTACTGTAGTTACTCGAGTCGTTTTCCTGCTTTCACTGTTTTATCACGTGTCGTTGTAGCCGGTCCTGTCTTCTGTCTTCGTGTTGTTTTTCCTAGACCCCGTGTCCTTTTGCTTTGAGACCACACTTCGTGTCGGTTTCTGTTTTCGTCTTCGAGTTGTTTTCAGCCCGTCTCATCCTCGTTTTCGAGTCATTTTCCTGTGTCTTCGTGTTATCTTTTGTGCTTGTGTTTTCGTGTTATTTTTGTGTTTGAGTCTTCATGTTATTTCTGTGTTTGTGTCTTAGTGTTGTTATGCCTTCGTGTTGCTTCTTTCTATCTTCGTCCAGGTTTCCTCTGATCGCGTGTTTTACTACCGTTTTACTCCGTGTTATTTCCTTTTCACCTCGTGCTGTTCTCATCTGACCTCGTGTCATTCTCTCTTTATTTCGTGCTGTAGTCATCTCGTGTATCTCGTGTCGTTCTCAGTATAGTGCATCTCACATACCTCATGCAGTTTTAGTTTTTGTGGCCCTGAGTTTTAATGGTTTTAATTTCTTTGCAGGAGAAGAAGAAAAACAAAAAGAAGAAGGTGGTCCGAGGAATAATATTCCCCGGTGTCTGGGTTGCACGTGATCCAATACTAAAGGAACCAATGCTATAAGGGCACGTGGCAAGAAGGTTCTGGATCGAGCGCGGGAAGCACACGCCTTGCATGCACCCCCCTGATCGCTTATAAAAACACTGCCTCACCATCTACGAAAAAAAAGAGAGCTCTAAGGTTACAGTAAAGAAATTTGAGTGAGAGCAGACGAGAAAGAGCCTCCCTGAGAAACTAGAGTGATCCAGCAGAAGAGAAGAGTTGCAGAGAAGAGAAGAGAAGAGAGAGCAGCAGAGAGTGAAAGAAGAAAGAAGCAAAGAAGAAAAGAGTGAAGAAAAGAAAGAGAGAGACAGAGAGCCACCGAGAAGAAGAGAAGAGAAGAAAAGAGAGAAAGAGAGAAAAGGAGAGCAGAGATCGAGAGAAGAAGAAAAGTGCAGCAGAGAAGAAAAAGAAAGTGAGAGGGAAGAGAAGCTTACCTAAAGATCTATCTACTGGACCGTGGATCAAATCTAGGCCAGTCAGCTCCATGCGAGCCACATCTATGTTATCTTTCTTTACAGCTTTCTGATCGCTGTGTATTTTTCCTTTCTTATTTTTTCTTTTTCATTTGGTTAATCCTTGTTCTTCCGATTGCCCTGTTGGGGATCGGGTTCCTCCTGTGGACTCAGGAGAAGGGAGATCTGATCTCCGGTTCTGGGCTTGTGGGTTGCAAGTCCAGGGGTCCCTCCTGGTCTGGAGGAAGAGAGGTCTGCGACCTCTGGTTTGCTGGTGACGGGGAGTGACTGGTGGGTTCCCTCCTGGTCTGGAAGAAGAGAGACTTCGGTCTCTGGTTTCCAAGTGGCTGGGAGTCACTTGGGGTGTCCCTCCGGTCTGGAGGAAGAGGGGAGGCTGTTCCCCTAGTCAAGCTGTTTGGCAGCAAGTGTTTGTAGATTGAGTCTGCTGTGCTAGCGTTGCTAGTGAAATCCTCACTCCGGTTGGGAGTGAGGGGTGGATGTAGGTCTTGGTGACCGAACCACCTAAAAATCTTCTGTGCCGTGTGATTGGGCTTGTGCGCTTGTTCCTTATCTTCTA
This sequence comes from Amorphophallus konjac, assembly GCA_022559845.1. Classification (NCBI taxonomy): domain Eukaryota; kingdom Viridiplantae; phylum Streptophyta; class Magnoliopsida; order Alismatales; family Araceae; genus Amorphophallus; species Amorphophallus konjac. The sequence continues at coordinate 411,111,012 of CM040122.1, read as the reverse complement.
CCCCCTTCACAGATTGCTTTATGCATTCTTGTTTCTATCCGTGCTGAGAGTTGATTGCATTCTTCTGCTTCTGCTAGTTGCTTATTTAGGTGAGCCTTATATATATTTGCTCATTGGTTTAAAAGAAAATTCAATTTGTTCTTCAGACTCTCTATCTTGCATTTGATAATGTTCTAGTCTTTTATTGAGCGAAAAGTTTTTAAGGGTGGGATTCATTCACCCCCCTCTGAATCCTTGCACCGAACCTATCAATTGGTATCAGAGCGGGTCTCTGACTAAACAGATCTAATAATCTGCAGAGGATTCTGCTAGTCCTTGGTGCATTTCAGAGTGTGCTTTCAGTGCTCGATATTTTGTTTCATCGACTTGTGCATTGCTTTGCTCATCTGGTTCTACTGCATTCCCTGTCATCTGGTCTACTGCGCTGAATCTGGTTGCCTCTTACTCAAATGGGTCGACCTTCGGTTTATGACGGTTCTAACTTTGATAGTTGGCTAGGAGGCCTATGTGTGTACGTAGACTCCATAGATCCCAAACTATGGAGGCTACTATCTAAAGGCCCACACAAACTGCCTCATGATGAGACCAAGTGGTCTAAAGAGGACAGTATAAAGAACCGTGACAATGTCATAATCCTTAACATCTTAAGAGCTGCAATCAATACTGATATGTATCCTTTTGCTCTCAGGTGCACATCTGGAAAGGAAATATATGACAGAGTCGTCTCTACGCATAATCAGCATGGTGATAGCTGCTTGATGGCCAACCGGGATGATGAAGATGAGATCTCATCTCAGGTAAGCTCTGAATCAGATGGATATTCCTTTGATGAATTGATAGTGATGTATGAAGATTTGTTCAAAGTATCCAAGAAATTAAAATCTAAAAATAGAAGGTTGAAAAAGAGATGTGAACAGATTAACTCTAATGTTTCCTGTGAAAACTGTCAAAGACTAAAAATATCTCATGATATGTGCTTAGCTGATCTGAATATGAGTAAGGAACAAATCTCTTTATTGGAAAATAAAAATGATGAACTTACTGCCAAGATTTCCGAACTAGAAGATAAGCTGAATTCATTGGGAAATGATCAAATCTTAACTAATGAACTAGTTCAGAATGAACAAATAAGAAAAGAAAATGAAGAATTGAGGTTGCTAAATTCTGCCATGTCTGAGAGACTCTTAATGCTTGAAAAAGGGAAGAATTCAGTTGAAAATGAATGTGAGAGAGTGAGCACATTGATAGAAGAGATTGATAGCTACAAAGCCATTAATGTCTTACTTAATGAAAAGATCACAGATTCTGAAATGCTTATTTCTTCTCTCAAAAGTGAAATCACTGAACTGAACAATTCCCTGTTTAAGTCTCTTAAGAATAAAGAAAATCTGAAGGATGTTTTTAAGAAGAAAGTCTTTGATGGAGGTAGTAAGCAGGAAGAGAGAAAAAGACTGTATACAACATTTGTGCGTAGCTCTGAGTTAGCTAGCACTTCAGTTTTTTCTTTAAGTGTGCATGCTAATCAGGAAAATAAGAAAACGAAGAAAAAAAAGGTTTTGAAAAAGAATGATAATAATCAGCATGCTAAGAAAGTTCAGGCCAACAAATCTGGTGTCAAAAGTGTAAAATGCTTTTACTGTGGTAAGTTTGGTCATGAAATTGCTGATTGTTTTGTCATGAGAAATGATGATTTGAAATCTAATAGAATTCATGCTAGGAATTCTAAAATGAAGAAACATTCTCATGATCAAAAGAGAAGAATAAAATATTTTTATTGTCACAAAGAATGTCATATCATGCATGAATGCAAATTAATGAAATATGATGACCTTTCTGCTAGAAAAATGCATGATAAACTGTTCCATGCTAAAAATCATGCATCTCATAAAAAGAACATTCAATGTTTTCATTGTGGCAAATTGGGCCACATGGTTGAAAATTGTTGGCATGCTCAGGGAAAGAAATCTAACTCTGAATTTATTAAATTCCCTGTAAACAGAAATGGTTTTGGTTTCAATAAATTCCTTGTAAACAATGCCTCTCATGGAAATATTCTTGATTCAAAAGTTCAGCATATTGCATGCTTTAACTGTGGAAAGTCAGGTCACAGGGCTGTAACCTGTTGGCTGGCAGGATACCAGAGCCAGACTGGTTTTAGTAAACATAATTTTAATTCTGTTAACAAAAATTTCCATGCATATGCATTTAGAACTCCTGCTCATAGGAATGTGCACAAAATAAATTTCAGAACTGCTGCATCATGCCACTACTGTGGTCAGATAGGTCATTCAATGAATGATTGTCATGTGACGAGAATTGATGACCTTCATGCACAGAAGTTGGCTACCATACCTGCTAGGAATGTCACTGTTAATTCAGGACCCAAGATTTCTTGGGTTCCTGCAGGATCAAAATAATCCAGCTGTTGCAGGTGTGCCTTAGAAATGAATAAAGGGGGTTAATCAACCAAGGCACTCAAGAATGAAAACCCCATGACTACATTTCAGGTTAGCTCTGAAAACTCTGCTTAAATTCTGTCTTCTGAATTTGTGTGCTCTAAATGCCTGCATATCATGATTAATTCTCTTGTGCACCATCTAACTGAATCTAATTGAAAATCTGAAATGCACATGGAAATAATTGTAGTTTACCTCTGAATGCATTACATATCTATGTCATGATGCATGATATGTCAAACTCCCTGCATGTTGTATTACACTGATTTGCATGACCATCATGGTATATTAGATGGAACAGTGCTGAAGGGCAGATGGAGTATGTCTGGATGCTACTGCCATGTGTGAGATGGTCCTTAGACCAAGTCCTCCGCCCAGTACCATGGGTCGAGTCATATAGAGCAGTGTATTGCATATCATGTTGATCTGTTGGTGCTAAACTGAAGTTTTCTGAAATATGAATTGAACAATCATGCATATAGTCAGGGGGAGTCCAACTGTTTTTGATCAATGCATAGCATAATAATCTGTCTGTGCTAAATTGAATTATCTTGAAAAGTTGATTGCTCTAGCATGATGCTCTCTGAATAAAGAATGCTCTGACGTTTGAATAATCATCTTGCATAAATTGCATCAATTCAGGGGGAGCTTGTTGAGTCTTATGTGAGTCACTGCATATAGACAAGGGGGAGCATTATCACATTGTTGACACTATTTGAAATTCTCACTCTACACTCTTTCAAATCATCAATTGACTATTTTGAATTCATACCTTCTTGAATCTGAGAATTTGGCTACTAATCCTCAATCTGTTGAAGAAGGAGTGTCTCAGTTTGTCTGACTGAAATTCAACTCTGCTATTGGCTTTAAACTTTTATTCTCTCTTGCTGATTGATTCTTTCACCAGCTAGTACTCTTCCTTCATATACCTCTTAGCTGGTGTGACTATTTTGGCTCCATTATTGAGTTGTTGGTCAGCTAAATTTATTGTTCTGATCTGAGGAACTTAAGCTGCATGTCATGCAATTCAATCTGAGATTTTGGTAGAAACTCCTATGATATGGGTTTAAGAATTATCACTGAATCAGACTGATATAAGATTAATGTATTCTCAGCTTTGTAATTAAATGAATTGAAAATATCCGTTGATAAGGTTTAATAAACTTTAACCTCTTGTGTCATGTAATCCTTAAAGTCTCTCATCTGATATCTGAAAATTTGAAATCTAGGTTACTTTGGTAGAGATACATAGAGTGAGTGTTGTGGTTAAACATTAACTTGAAAAAGTTGACTAAATGAAAAATTGTGAAATCAGAGCAATGACTCGGTCACTGAGAAAATGAGTTTTTTTATCAATGAAATAAAGTAACTCATGTCATGAGGTGCCACAGTTATCTCTGATAAAAATTTAGTGAAACAAAACCTGACAGAGCAATAGCTTATTGGTGTTGAGTAGCTGGGGAGTCTGGCCTCTGATAAAGGTGTCTTCTCATGTAAAAAGACACTCATATTGCTAACTCTGCTCTCAAAGTGAGAAGCAATGCCAGTTATCACACTGAGTAACTGGGTCACTTCAACTAAGACTTGTTGTGCCCCATGTAAAAAGGTGTTGATCAACTTAAATTGCTCAGAAAAAATATAATGTGCTTCAAATAAAATTATCTTGAAAAATCTGTCAACTCATGTTCTTGAAAAAGTGTTTAACTTCAGTACTAACCTGTGTATTTTTCAAAGGTGCAATTGAGATCATATGTGTAAGATAAAAGATGATTATTTTTGAGTGTTTTCTGACTATTTGGTTCACTTTTATTAAAACTTGGATTCAGATATGAGTATTGAGTTTAATTTGGCAAAGTTGGTATACATCAAAATTAAATCAGATTGATTAAGTTGTCACTTCATAACTCTTTATGATAGAAGAGTCTACATCTTTTAAGACTTATTGAAGTGATGTATGCATTCAAATCCCTCATGATCAGATTCTTGCATGATCAACAAAAACTGTATAGTCAACTCCTCTCTTATCAGTTGACTGATTCCATCTGCATTTTTCTGACCATACAAATGTGAGGTGCCACTCCCATTATTACCTTGTTCACTTGCAGCCTTCTGAACTTTAGAATCCTTATGGTGGTGGATTTCAGATTGTTTCCTGAGTTGTATTTCTCTCCACACTGTTGGAATCTTCCATCTTGTTCTGCAATAAGTTCTGATTCTGTGGTATTTTCACTAGAATTCAGATTCTTGGTAATGGCTGATTTCAGATTGATTTATTGGATAACCAGAGTCCATTCCTGTGCTTCAGGGGGAGTTATGGTTTATTTACATCTAAGGGGAGAGTAGTCAATCATGCATGTTGATAGGGGGAGAGCTGTTTCATTGTCATAAGGGAGATCTTCATTTTAAAGAACCATGACTCATTCTCTGCATTTATGTGCTGCCTTCGTGTGCTGCATTTGACTATCAAACCATTTCCCTTCTTTTTGATTATGTCAAAGGGGGAGAATAGTTTGATGAGTCAGTGTGACTCATTATGTTGCCATCATCAAAAAGGGGGAGATTGTTGTGCCCCTTGTGCTTTGTTGATGATGTAGTGTTTTAATGATAGCAACATGAATGAGTCACCACATTGTCTTGAATATGTCTGATCTATTCTGTGGGAGATTGCATGAGTGTGCCATGTCTGAATTGTGAAGAATGCAAGTGTATGCTTGAGTCATGCTGTGATAAATTGGTTTGCGCTTGATTTCTGTTCTGTGCATTGCTTCTCTACTGATATGTTCATGTTGTAGCTCAACGAGTCTATACATTGTCATGTACATTAGTCAGGCAGCAAGTGTGTACATCGCTTAGTGTAAGCATGGCGAAGCTCAAAGTCTATACACTGCTACATGCATCAAGTCTATACATCCGTCTCACTGTTCACATGCATCAAGTATGTACAGTGGACCATCTCTGTCAGCGTCTCATGCTGCGTCTTAAGGCTTCAAGTCTATACATTGGACCGTGGTTCGCCAAGTCTATACATTGCTGAGCCATTCGACAAGTCTGCACACTATACATTGCTGAGCCATTCGACAAGTCTGCACATTGGGCTTTCACGTGAAGTCTACACATTGGTCTCCACTTGAAGTCTATACATTGGCTAAGGGTCTTCAAGTCCATACACAGTCGTCTGATGCATATTGATTGAAGTCTGTACAACATGCCTTGTTGTTCACAGCTTTCTTGTTTGTGACTTCCCTAGTGTTTTGATGATGAGCATCACTATGTTAAATATTGTCATTTTAATCAGATATCTTACGTAATGTTATGCATTTGAAATTTTCATGATTAACAGGAAAACTGCTATGAGGTAGTACCTTGTATGTCCGTACTGTTCCTTTCATACTTCGTGTTGTTTGTGTTCACTACACTTCGTGTAGTCCTTTTGTACGTCGTATTGATCCAACTATGTTTGTTGATTATCTTCGTGCTCTTTACTGAAGCAGCCCGATTTGTTTTGATGAACTTCGAGTCGTTTTCCTGTGAACCTCGTGTCGTTTCCTCAGTATTTAGTTCCTCATCTCGAGTCATCCTTTTTATTTTTGCTCTTGTGTTTTTGTGTCATTTACTGTAGTTACTCGAGTCGTTTTCCTGCTTTCACTGTTTTATCACGTGTCGTTGTAGCCGGTCCTGTCTTCTGTCTTCGTGTTGTTTTTCCTAGACCCCGTGTCCTTTTACTTTGAGACCACACTTCGTGTCGGTTTCTGTTTTCGTCTTCGAGTTGTTTTCAGCCCGTCTCGTCCTCATTTTCGAGTCGTTTTCCTGTGTCTTCGTGTTATCGTTTGTGCTTGTGTTTTCATGTTATTTTTGTGTTTGAGTCTTCATGTTATTTCTGTGTTTGTGTCTTAGTGTTGTTATGCCTTCGTGTTGCTTCTTTCTATCTTCGTCCAGGTTTCCTCTGATCGCGTGTTTTACTACCGTTTTACTCCGTGTTATTTCCTTTTCACCTCGTGCTGTTCTCATCTGACCTCGTGTCATTCTCTCTTTATTTCGTGCTATAGTCATCTCGTGTATCTCGTGTCGTTCTCAGTATAGTGCATCTCACATACCTCATGCAGTTTTAGTTTTTGTGGTCCTGAGTTTTAATGGTTTTAATTTCTTTGCAGGAGAAGAAGAAAAACAAAAAGAAGAAGGTGGTCCGAGGAAGAATATTCCCCGGTGTCTGGGCTGCACGTGATCCAATACTAAAGGAACCAATGCTATAAGGGCACGTGGCAAGAAGGTTCTGGATCGAGCGCGGGAAGCACACGCCTTGCATGCACCCTCCTGATCGCTTATAAAAGCACTGCCTCACCATCTACGAAAAAAAAGAGAGCTCTAAGGTTACAGTAAAGAAATTTGAGTGAGAGCAGACGAGAAAGAGCCTCCCTGGGAAACTAGAGTGATCCAGCAGAAGAGAAGAGTTGCAGAAAAGAGAAGAGAAGAGAGAGCAGCAGAGAGTGAAAGAAGAAAGAAGCAAAGAAGAAAAGAGTGAAGAAAAGAAAGAGAGAGACAGAGAGCCACCAAGAAGAAGAGAAGAGAAGAAAAAGAGAAAGAGAGAAAAGGAGAGCAGAGATCGAGAGAAGAAGAAAAGTGCAGCAGAGAAGAAAAAGAAAGTGAGAGGGAAGAGAAGCTTACCTAAAGATCTGTCTACTGGACCGTGGATCAAATCCAGGCCAGTCAGCTCCATGCGAGCCACATCTATGTTATCTTTCTTTACAGCTTTCTGATCGCTGTGTATTTTTCCTTTCTTATTTTTCCTTTTTCATTTGGTTAATCCTTGTTCTTCCGATTGCCCTGTTGGGGATCGGGTTCCTCCTGTGGACTCAGGAGAAGGGAGATCTGATCTCCGGTTCTGGGCTTGTGGGTTGCAAGTCCAGGGGTCCCTCCTGGTCTGGAGGAAGAGAGGTCTGCGACCTCTGGTTTGCTGGTGACGGGGAGTGACTGGTGGGTTCCCTCCTGGTCTGGAAGAAGAGAGACTTCGGTCTCTGGTTTCCAAGTGGCTGGGAGTCACTTGGGGTGTCCCTCCGGTCTGGAGGAAGAGGGGAGGCTGTTCCCCTAGTCAAGCTGTTTGGCAGCAAGTGTTTGTAGATTGAGTCTGTTGTGCTAGCGTTGCTAGTGAAATCCTCACTCCGGTTGGGAGTGAGGGGTGGATGTAGGTCTTGGTGACCGAACCACCTAAAAATCTTCTGTGCCGTGTGATTGGGCTTGTGCGCTTGTTCCTTATCTTCTACCCCCTTCACAGATTGCTTTATGCATTCTTGTTTCTATCCGTGCTGAGAGTTGATTGCATTCTTCTGCTTCTGCTAGTTGCTTATTTAGGTGAGCCTTATATATATTTGCTCATTGGTTTAAAAGAAAATTCAATTTGTTCTTCAGACTGTCTATCTTGCATTTGATAATGTTCTAGTCTTTTATTGAGCGAAAAGTTTTTAAGGGTGGGATTCATTCACCCCCCTCTGAATCCTTGCACTGAACCTATCATGCACACGTGGTCAGGGGCTGAGGACTGACGCCGTGGGCGTGACCCTGACTAGTACTTGTTACTGTGGTTCCGCGTGGGTCTGCGACTCGGCCGCGCTCGCGTCGACGCGATCGGTTGGTAGTCGAGACACTTGTGGTGTGTGTTGTGACGACAGTGTAGACGAGACACTTGTTGGGGAAGCATAAGACGTCAGTGGATGCAGCTGGCCGTTCTTCTAGTGAGGTGGTCTTAGTCTTTGTCGGGCCGTTGTGACGACAGCGTAGACGAGACACTTGTTGGCGTAGCATAAGACGTCAGTGGACGCAACTGGCCATTCTTCTAGTGAGGTGGTCTTGTTGTGCCCCTATGGTTTTGATGTCAGCAAGCACTATGAGTATGAATTGTGTTGCACTATGAGTATGAATTGTTTTGATGTCAGCATGCTATATGAGCATGATTGATTGACATGCTATATGAGCATGATTGATTGATTGATTTGAGAGTGGGTACATTCATCTCATTGCATTGTCTGTCTCTGCATTGGTAAATAGACTGCTCTGTTAGTTCTCCTGCATACATTACATCAGTTCATATCTGCTATATGCATTCACTGCATCGGTCCATGTTCATTGTGCCTGTAAGTCTGTACACCGTCTTGGCGCTCACCAAGTGTATACATCGGCAAAGTCTGTACATCGAGCAAGTCTGTATCGGACCAAGTCTATACAGCCTGTGTGTTGCATGCATTTCTTCAAGTCTGTACATTCCTTGTTATTGCATCGTCCATCATGCATCGTCTCTCAAAGTCTGTACATCATCATCGTCTCACTTAGCGCCTTTGTGCATGGAGCATTAAAGTCTGTACAGCCTTTGCAGCACATCGTTCTATCAAGTCTATACATCGTTGTGGCTTGTGCATGCATCATCTATCAAGTCTATACATTGCATGCAGGCAAAGTCTGTTCATTGGCAAAGTCTGTACATCGTTGGCTTGTGCATGCATCGTCTTTCCAAGTCTATACAACGTCTAGTTGCACGCCACATTCACTTAAGTCTATACATTGCATCGTCTCATGCAGTGTCTTATGTGCATATGCAAAGTCTATACATCGTCTTGTGCATGTAGCTTTCCAAGTCTGTACATCCACTGTCTCACTCAGCGTCTCATGCTATCAAGTCTATACATCGCATGCATTACACACAGCAAGTCTGTACATCCACCATCTCACTCAGCGTCTCACCCAAAGTCTATACATTGCAGCCTGTTCGTGTTCAAGCTTTCCAAGTCTATACATTGTCTCATGCATACATAAGTCTGTACATTGTTCTGTTTCAGGCACAAGTGAAGTCTATACAGAGTTTGTTGTCTGCACGTAGCTTGATGACTTAGCAAGTCTATACACTCGTTATCGTGCATTCAATGTCTACACACTCTGCTGATATGTTTGTGCATCATGATAACAGTCTATACACTATCTTGTTGCGGGCATAAAAGGTCTGTACATCCCTTGACAGCATGCCTGAGCATTCATCCTGTACACACCTTGCATGCCTGAACATTTATGTTTGTTGTGCACACTTTACTATATGCATATTGCATTAAAACTGTCTTGCATGCAGAGTCTGCACACATGACACATAGCAAGTCTGCACATCACACACAAGTCCATACACTTCAAGTCTATACACTTTTTGTGTCTGCATCACATACACTCAAGTCTGCACACTCGTTGAAGGCATGTCCAAGGATTCATATTCCAAGTCTATACATTGTCGCCTGCTCATGCATCACTCCTTGGCAAGTCCATACATCGTGTGCTACACGCATTTTCTAAGTCTATACATTCAGTTCTTTCCTGTCAGATAAATTAACTCACACTGATAACAAATCTGTTCTAACAGGACTACTGATTCGAGGAGATTAATGAAGTCTCGTGATCCAAGAATGGAGATGGCTCAGGATCGTGACACGTGTCATCTTGCAGATAGAGATGCTGCCACGCGGCCAATGTGTAGGGCAGGAATTCGTGGGAGTCACACGCCCACCTTCCTGCTATAAAGAGGAAGCTTCTCCTTCGAGTGAAAGAACAACATATAGAAAAGCAAGTGAGAGTAGCATAAGTAAGCGTGAAGCAGAAAGAAGTGGAGCAGAGAAGAAAAGATCAAGTGAGCCAGCAGAAGAGGAAAAAGTGAGAACATCAGAGATAGAAGAGAGCTCGAGAAGAAAAGAGAAAGAGAGATCCAGAGATCGAGAAGAAAAGAGAAAGAGAGATCTAGAGATTGAGAAAAGAAGAGGAGAGCAGAGAGTTTTTCTTGAAGAATTGTTTAGTCTGTTCGTGGATCAAATCCAGAACGACTATGCTCATTGGAGCTAACTGATTTTTGTTTTTCCCTTTGGTTTTTTGGTTTTCCCTTTTCTATCTTTACCATCCTTGTTCTTCCGATCCTCTGGTTTGAGGTCGGGTTCCCTCCGGTTTGGAGGAAAAGAGACTTGCGTCTTTGGTTGCCAGTGACTGGGTGTCACTGGTGGTTCCCCTCCGGTTTGGAGGAAGGGAGATATGTTCTCCGATTTGCTGGTGACTGTGTGTCACTAGTGGTTCCCTCTGGGTTTCAGAGGAAGGGAGTCTCTGACTCCGGGTTTGCAGGTAGTGGTTGCTACCTGTGGGTTCCCTCCTAGTCTGGAGGAAGAGAGACTTCGGTCACTGGTTTGCTAGTGACTGTGTGTCACTAGTGGTTTCCCTCCGGGTTGGAGGAAGAGGGGAGGTTGTTCCCCTGGTCAAGCTGTTAGGCAGCATTTGTTTGCAGACTGAGTCTGCAGTTCTAGCTGTTGCTAGTGGAAGCCTCACTCCGGTTTGGAGTGAGGGGTGGACGTAGGTCTGTGGACCGAACCACCTAAAAATCATCTGTGTAGTGGGTTGTTTGCTGTCCTTTGCTTCCGCTAGATGATTGTTTAGGCGCGCTATACATATTTGCTCAATTGCTTAAGCCATCTGAGTTTTTATTTCCGCAATATTGTTTGAGCGAAATTTTTTAAGGGTGGGATTCATTCACCCCCTCTGAATCCACCGCACCGAACCTAACAATTGGTATCAGAGCGAGGTTCTCTGTGCTACCAGATCCAACGATCTACAGAGGATCCTGCTATCTTCGGTGCTTTATTGCTTTTGGTGCATTACATATCGATTGTCTTGTGCGTTGAACCTGTTTGCTATCTGGTTTAAATGGCCCCTCCGTTTGTGTTTGATGGTTTTAATTTCAGCGATTGGTTAGGCGGCCTATTTGTTCATATGAATTCCATTGACCCTAATCTATGGAGTTTGGTTTCAAAAGGCCCACACCAATTACCTCTTGATGAGACCAAGTGGTCTAGAGAGGACAGTGTAAAGAACCGTGATAATCTCACAGCTCTTAATATTGTGAAAGCTGTTGTTAATACTGATAGATTTCCTTTTGTTCTCAGGTGCGCTTCGGGAAAGGAAATATTGGATAGAATAACTGCTACAAATGGGGAGCAAGAGGATCAATGCTTGATGGGCAACCAGGGTGATTACAATTCTGATCAACAGGAGGAAACTTCATCTCAGGTGAATTCTGACACTGGTAATTTCGGTATTGAAGAATTGATTATGTTGAATGAGCATTTGATTGAGAAATACGATAAAGTTAAATCTGAGAAGAAGAAATTAAGAAAAGAACTGTTATATCAGGTCAGAAGTCTGAAAGTTGAAAATGAAAATCTAAAGTCAGACATGAGTCGAGAAAGGAATGAAATGAACTATTTGAAATCCGAAAATGAGAGTTTAAGAAATAAACTCATTAAAGAAAAGGATTCTTGCAATACATGTGCAGTTTTAATAGACTTGATAAATGATCTTGATTCTGATGATAATCTTCAAAAAGATTTAATCAAATCTCAGAAAGAAGAAAATAAATCATTGCTAGAAAAGAAAACTGAAGCTGAAGAATTTGAAAACAAGCTGGTTGAAGAAAATAGGTACCTCAAGGATCAAAATAAAAAGTTAATGGTTCTGAATACTGTTCTCTCAGAAAATTGGATTGCAATAGAAAGAGATAGGTCAGTGACTCCTTCTCTGGAAGGTGAATTTGAAAGACTAAAAGAAATATTGACTATCTATGAAAAGGAGAAAGCTGATTCAGAAAGTCTTATTGTCTCCTTAAAAAATGAAATCCTTAAATTGAAGAAGACTTTATCTAAGTCTGTTCAGAATGAAAAATTGGCGAGAGATTTAGAGTGTGTCAGCTCTAAATTGGAAGAATTGAAATCTGAAAACGAAAAACTCAAAAATCAGTCCAAAGAATTTCAACACAAATCAATGAGTCTTGAAAAAGAAAACAGATTGATCTCTGAAAAATTGGAGGCTGATAGAGTAATAAATTTAGACATTCAGAAAAATCTCAACAAACTTCAATCTGAGAAACAACAAGAAAAGTTTTATGAATGTCAGTCTTCCTTAAATGATTGGATGTTTGATGATGATCTCCTAGAGAAAAATAGGAAATTGAAAGAGGAAATCAACAAGCTGAAACATCTAAACACCCAACTGTCAGATAGGCTATTGACAATTAAAAAAGGCAAGCATGTGAGCATGGATAATTCTGACAGGTTGGTGGATGCAGAACAAAAAATTGAGAGTTTAAAAACCATCAACCAAATGTTGAGTGGAAATGTCACTTGCTGTGAACAGAAGATAGCTGGATATGAGCTTACAATCACATCCCTTCAACAAGAAGTTGATGATCTTTACAAGTCCCTATCTGAAGCTGACAATGAAATAAAATTAAAACAGGAAGTTGAAAAACTCAAAAGCCTGAATGATGCCTTGCATCAACAAGTCATTTCCTGTGAAACAGATCTGTCCAGATATGAAGCTAATATTGATGTCTTAAATTCTGAGATTCAAGATTTGAAAAATTCTCAATCAAAATTTGTCAAAGGAAAGGACAATCTGAATAAGCTTCTTGGAAAGGGTGATAATTATCAGAGAGAGGGACTGGGTTGCAGTCCGACAAATAAAAGGATTAATGAGAATAAAACTTCCGCTGTGTTTGTAAAAACTTCTGATCTAAACAAAATCTTTGGTTCTTCTGTTTTTCAATTTACTGCACAAAAATCCACTGTCAGTCCCAAAACTGTAGAACAAACTCAAAAATTGAAAAAGAATGAAAATCTACAGAAAAAGGACAAAGACACTCCTGTTGGTACGAAGAATGCTGCACACAAGTCACATGATCTCTCACACTCAAACTAGGAAGGTAGGTCATGTGATGGAAGATTGTAGATTGTTGTTAAAGGATGAGCATGCTAGTGAAACATCAGCATGCTAGATTGTAGATTTTTATTCGTTCGTTTGTTGGTTTATTAGGTGCGTGGGCGTGCCAGTCACCGGGGTGACAATTTATTCGGGTTCCGAAGAGCCCATAGTGTGCTCGATCTGACTTCGTCAGCCGATTGTGTGATTTGTGTCGGGACCAGATCCCGTCGTGTCGTAAAGGTCATGACGTCATTTACATCCCCCATACGAGAGAACACCCTTGATTAATTATCAAAATTAGGGGCCCTGCGGCCGAAAGGACTAATACTAACTGTGCAAGATAGAAGCAGGTATAAATCACATCGGGATCCGCATCGGGTTCCGGGCCACGGGTCATATTAGTCGCTCGTGGACCCTTTTCATGTTCGGACAAAGGTCCATGATAGAAACTCGGTGGAAGCCGGGATGAATCCGTTCAGATGTCTGCCGAGCACTCGGCAATTTTAATGATGACTCAAAAGGGACCCGGCCTGAGAAACTGGTCCGGTCTGATTGGAATGTCGGCCCAAGACTAGGTCAGGGCCTGGCCATGTCGGGATAATTCCCAAGACTCGGGCCCGGCCTGAGAGGGTGGCATTATTATTCCTTCCGCATCGGGTCATGGAGAGAGATGGGGCTGCGATGTGGACCTGACCATTTTTTATCTGAGATTTTAATTATATGTTCCTCTCTTTCCTCTTGCTGTTCATTTCTTCTTTATGCATTTGTTCCGAATGATTTCTTCCCCCTTTTTTTGTTTATTATTATTATTATTTTTTCTCCCTTTTTTATCACTATTTCACATTTTTTTCCTATATATATTTGGATTTCTTTATTTATCATAATTTTCATTAATTTATTTATTATTATTATTAATATCACCAATATCATTATCATTATATATTATATGTGTATATTTCCTAGAGAGAGAGAGGGCCGCTGGAGGGTGTACCGGCGGAGGGTATAGAGAGCGTGCCGATGAGGGCGTCCCAAGGCGTATCGGCGAAGGGAGAAGAGGGTGCGCCGGAGAAGGCACCAAGGAGAGTGTGCCAGCGAAGGACTAGCCGAGTGTGCCGGCGAAGGGTGGCTGAAGGCGTGTCGGCGAGGGTGTCAAAGGGTGCACCGGATAGAGGTTGGGCTAGGTCGGTGCAGACCTGGACTGGCAGCAGGTTGGTGCAGCCTTGGGCTGAAGTCGGCGCAACCTTGGGCTATAGAGCGGCAAAGTTTGTACGGCATGCGGGCTGAAGTCGGTGCAGCCTTGGGCTGTAGAGGGGTGAAGTCTGTACGGCCTGCGGGCTGATGTCAGTGCGGCCTTGGGCTGTAGAGGGGTGAAGTCTGTACGGCCTGCGGGCTGTAGAGGGACAAGGTCTGTACGGCCGCGGGGCAAAGTCTGTACGGCCTGCGGGGCAAAGTCTATACGGCCTGCGGGGCGAAGTCTGTACGTCCTGCAGGGCGAAGTCTGTACAGCTTTTGGTTGTGTAAGGGCAAGGTCTATACGGCCGTGGGACAAAGTCTATACGGCCTGCGGGGTGAAGTCTGTACGGCATGCAGGGCGAAGTCTGTACAGCTTTGGGCGGCAAGGTCTGTACGGCCGCGAGATAAAGTCTGTACGGCCTGCGGGGCAAAGTTCGTACGGCATGTGGGGCAAAGTCTGTACGGCCAGCGGGGCGAAGTCCGTACAGCTTTGGGTTGTGGAAGGGCAAGGTCTGTACGACCGCGGGGCAAAGTCTATACGGCCTGCGGGGTGAAGTCTGTACGGCATGCAGGGCGAAGTCTGTACAGCTTTGGGCGGCAAGGTCTGTACGGCCGCGGGATAAAGTCTGTACGGCCTGCGGGGCAAAGTTCGTACGGCATGTGGGGCAAAGTCTGTACGGCCAGCGGGGCGAAGTCCGTACAGCTTTGGGTTGTGGAAGGGCAAGGTCTGTACGACCGCGGGGCAAAGTCTATACGGCCTGCGAGGCAAAGTCTGTACGGCCTACGGGACGAAGTCTGTACGGCCTGCAGGGCAAAGTCTGTACCGCTTTGGATTGTGGAAGGGCAAGGTCTGTACGGTCGCGGAGCAAAGTATGTACGGCCTGCGGGGCAAAGTATGTACGGCCTGCGGGGCGAAGTCTGTACGGCCTGCGGGCGAAGTCTGTACGGCATGCGGGCAAAGTATGTATGGCCTGCGGGTTGTAGAGGGGCTGGGTGTGTACGGCCGCGGGGCAAAGTCGGTGCAGCTTTGGGCTATAGAGGGGCAAGATCGGTGCAATGTTCACCGAGGTAAACCCAAGGTCGGTGCAATATGCACCGACACAGGCTGGGAGGTGTGAAAGGGGGCTAGGAGTGTGCCGGCGAGGGCAGCCAGTAGCGTGCCGGCGAAGGGCTGGCCGGGGGGCGTACCGTTGGAAAGGGTGAGGAGTGTGCCGCTGGAGGTTGGGAATGGGTGTACCACTGGAGGGGGTGAGGGTGTGCCGCTGAAAGGCCAAAAAGGCGTACCGCTGGAGGTGGTGAGGGTTGTTAGAGTGTGCCGCTGAAGGGTTAGATGGGTGTACTGCTGAGGGATTAGGTTGAGAATTTCTAAGAAGACCCACTCTCCCTCTGGTTCTTTTAAGGCTTTTCTTTTCTTCGTTTCTCCAACTTTTATGTAGTTTTATACAAGTCTTTCTTCCCCTCCATCTTGTTTGCTCAGTCTCTCTTCACGGATCGAACGTTTAATATGTCATGTTCTCAACAAGTTCCGCTCTTCTCATGTTGTCGGCCATGCCTTGCCTGGTTAGAAAGTTCTGTTACCAATTGTTCCATTCGTTTGTTGCTTCCTTTTGCCTTTTAGTGTGTTATTGTTTATAACAAAAATTCGGCAGCATCTCCCCTTAACCCGAGCGTAAGGGAGATAAAGGGAACGCGCCCACATGGAGTGACGGAACCCGACAACTGGAGGTGGGTGCCCGAAGGCGGCAGCACCTTTGATGAATCCTTGAAAAACCCAAAAACCAGAGACGGGCAGAGGGGAGGAACCCAGTATAGCCACTCGGGGGAGGGTGTGTGTGCCAGAGAAAGAAAGGCTAAGGCCGCTAGGACCGTGCCGGGGAAGGCCCATGGGGGCGTACCGGCGAAGGTGTAGCTAGTAAGTGTTGGGGAGGCCCATGGGGCGTACCGGCGAAGGGTTGCTGAAGGGAGTGCCGCTGAAGGCCAAATAAAGGCGTGCCGGCGAAGAGCTAAATGGGCGTATCGGCGAAGGGTCGCTAGCAGGGGCACCAGCGAGAGGTGTTGTAGGGTGTATCGCCCAAGGACTATATAATACGAGCCGAGGGCTAGCTAGGTGGGGTAAAGCCAAAGGAGAAAGGGCTCGGGACTTAGTTTGGTTTACTCCACATGGGAAGCTTCTGTCGCAAACAGGGGAAGCTGGGCTGGGAGAATAACATGGTGGTGTTGATGGTCGGGTATTTTAAGGAGAGGAAGGAGCCATGACGAGGGAGACGAAGACCTATGGTGGGGACCAAACCATCGGAAGACGGCGAAAGAAACATTCGAACGCATACGCACGAAACCAACGGAGACACTAAAAGGAAGGAACTCAAAAGAGAGATTCTTCTATTCATGCTAAACAAGGGCCGTGGTCGGCCGTGTAGACATTAGAGCCTCAGAGCGTTGAGTACAATGGAGGGAGGAAGAAAGAAGGAGAGGGGAGAAAGAAATGGGAGGAGCTAGAGCCGAGCAGGGGCGAAGGCTCCCCGCCCTCCCCGGTCCTCCGTGATACACCACACACACTCCTTCTCTTCGCCTTCCTTACTCTCTCTTCCGGATGGCTGTCGGAGGGGAATCCCACGTCGAAGCTCTCCCTTCTTCTTCTCCTTCTCTTCTTCTTCTTCCTTTGGAGACGGTGGCTCTCTCCTTTTCTTCTCTTCTCTGCGTGTTCTCTTCTTCCTCTTCTCTTTTCTCTGTCCTCTCTCCTCTTCTCTTCTTCGAAGAAGAGGGGTTCTTATACCCCGCACGGTGGGAGCGTTCGAACATGGCAGCCGGAAGCGGAAGTGACCGGTCATGATGGGGTTTGACTTCCCCCTTCCTGGATGTCAGGGGAGTAGCCTGTGTGGCCCAACCTTCGACCGACACGCCGGACGGCCCACTGCACGCCAAAGATCCGTAGGGCATGGGCTCGAGATTTGGCCTGCCGGAGGTGCCGTTGGAATGCCTGAACGTTGTGCCGCTGACAGGTTCAAAAAGCGTGCCACGGGAGGGCCAAAAGGGCGTGTCGCTGGAGGGGCCTGAGGGCGTGCCGCTAAAGAGGCCTGAAGGACATGCCGCTGAAGAGGCCTGAGGGCGTGCTGCTGAAGGGCCCAAAAAGGCGTGCCGTTGAAGAGCCAACGGGGCGTGCCGCTGAAGGGCCCAAAGGGGCATGCCACTGAAGGCCACTGAGGCCGTTCCGCTGAAGGCCGCCAAGGGGCGTGCCGCTGAAGGGCTCAGGGCGTGCCGCTAAAGGGCCCAAAGGGGCGTGCCGCTGAAGGCCACTGAGGCCGTGCCACTGAAGGCCGCCAAGGGGCGTGCCGCTCAAGGGCTCAGGGCGTGCCGCTGAAGGGCCCAAAGGGGCGTGCCGCTGAAGGCCATTGAGGCCGTGCCGCTGAAGGCCGCCAAGGGGCGTGCCGCTGAAGGGTTCAGGGCGTGCCGCTGAAGGCCTAAATAGGCAGTTCTGAGTCCGTAGTGAGTGTGAGTTGTGGCCCACTTGATTTTCTTCGAGACCTATGGATTGGGGGGGGGGGCTCGACGGTTGATTTCTCTTCACTGTCGTGACTCCGGAGACGGCTTCACGGTAGTGTGTGCGTGTTCGGGGAGTCCGGATGGCCCTCCCTTCTTCACGGTTTCCTCAGTTAACGTGGTTGTTGATGCTGGACTAGTTGGGACATACGAGAATGTAATTTTGCATGTCCACAAATGCCCCCCACCCACGGGTAGCGTAGGCGAAGGATGAGCCAGGCGGTGCCCGTGGGTGTGCTTGTCCCTTCTTCCCTTCGTTGGTGCCGATGGGGTGTCGAGAACCGACGTAGCATGTTGGTCTCTTTGCCTCTTTGTCAGTGTCGACGGGGTGTCGGGGACTGACGTGGGGTGTTGGTCTTTCTGTCTCTTCATCCGTGCCGACGGGGTGTCGGGAGCTGACGTAGTTTATTTGTCTCTTCTTCTCTTCATCAGTGCCGACGGGGTGTCGGGAACTGACGTAGCATGTTAGTCTCTTTGTCTCTTCATCAGTGCCGACGGGGTGTCGGGGACTGACGTAGTTTATTTGTCTCTTCTTCTCTTCATCAGTGCCAACGAGGTGTCAGGAACTGACGTAGCATGTTGGTTTCTTTGTCTCTTCATCAGTGCCGACGGGGTGTCGGGGACTGACGTGATTTGTTGATCTCTTTGTCTCTTCATCAGTGCCGACGGGGTGTCGGGTGTTGACGTGGTTTGTTGGTCTCTTCCTCTCTTTATCAGTCCCGACGGGGTGTCGGGAGCTGACGTAGTTTATTTGTCTCTTCTTCTCTTCATCAGTGCCGACGGGGTGTCGAGAACCGACGTAGCATGTTGGTCTCTTTGCCTTTTTGTCTGTGCCGACGGGGTGTCGGGGACTGACGTAGTTTATTTGTCTCTTCTTCTCTTCATCAGTGTCGACGAGGTGTCGGGAACTGACGTAGCATGTTGGTCTCTTTGTATCTTCATCAGTGCCGACGGGGTGCCGGGGACTAACGTGATTTGTTGATCTCTTTGTCTCTTTGTCAGTGCCGACGGGGTGTCAGGTGTTGACGTGGTTTGTTGGTCTCTTCCTCTCTTTATCAGTACCGACGGGACGTTAGGAGCTGACGTAGTTTATTTGTCTCTTCTTCTCTTCATCAGGGCCGACGGGGTGTCGGGAACTGACGTAGCATGTTGGTCTCTTTGTCTCTTCATCAGTGCCGACGGGGTGCCAGGAATTGAAGCAGTATGTTGGTCTCTTTATCTCTTCATCAGTGCCGACGGGGTGCCGGAAACTGAAGCAGTATGTTGGTCTCTTTGTCTCTTCATCAGTGCCGATGGGGTGCCGAGAACTGAAGCAGTATGTTGGTCTCTTGGTCTCTTCATCAGCTCCGACGGGGTGCCGGGAACTGAAGCAGTATGTTGGTCTCTTGGTCTCTTCATCAGCGCCGACGAGGTGCCGGGAACTGAAGCAGTATGTTGATCTCTTTGTCTCTTCATCAGTGCCAATGGGGTGCCGGGAACTGAAGCAGTATGTTGGTCTCTTTGTCTCTTCATCAGTGCCGACGGGGTGCCGGGAACTGAAGCAGTATGTTGGTCTCTTTGTCTCTTCATCAGTGCCGACGGGGTGCCAGGAACTGAAGCACTATGTTGGTCTCTTTACCTCCTTTATTCTCTCTCTCTTTTTTTTGAACCACATTACCGTTACAAGCGCCCTTTCGGGTTTTCGCCGGCACCGGCCCCCTCTTACTTTTGCCCACGCGCCCTCTCGGGTTTTCACGCGGCGGGCTACCCGATTTTGCCTGCAGCGCCCCTTCGGGTTTTCGCCACAGCTGGGCTGTTGCCATTTTTACCCTTGTCCCTGAGTAGGGGCAAGTCCGGCGGGGCACCTCTACTTTAAGCCCCTTTCTTTTTTTTGACGAGCGGGGATAACATGTGATCGTTGGCTAGGGCCCAAAGCCTTGCACCGAAAGATAGGGTTCATTCGTTGGCAAGAAGAAAATGCCAACGCAACAGGGATTTTCCGCCGATTCGGAAGTAAGGTCGTAATGGCAATATCGTATGGAGTGGGCGGCTAGGGCACGAAGCCTTGCGCCGGAACGGGACTTATTCGTCTGCAAGGGACTAATGCCAGCGTAAGGATAGAGATTCTGCCGATTCGGGCGTAAGGCCCACAATGGCGATTTTGTATAAGAGGGGGTGGCTAGGGCACAAAGCCTTGTGCCAGAGAAGACTTATTTATCGGCAGGGAACTAATGCCAGTGTGGGGGTGGAGTCGTCCTTGCTCGGACGGGCGCCTGTCGGTCCAGAAGAGCGTGAGGATGGACAGCTCCCCTACAGACGTCCGCCATTGTGCAATATTTACTCTTATATATATATATATATATATATATATATATATACATATACATATATATGTGTATATATATACGTACATGTACAAATATACATATATTTATGTATATTCATTTGTTTTGTTCCCCAATTTTTATTCACCTCGGATACATATACTCCTTTTTGTTTTCTCTCCTTCTCTCCTTTTTTCTCTTTTTTTTTTCATTTATTCTCTTTTCTTCCTCTTCTTTTCTTCATTTCTTTTCTCTTCTCCTTTTTTGTTCGCCATATAAAAGGGGCGGGGGTGGTTCATTCGAGCCCCCGTTTTTCAAACCTTCCCTCCCTCTTCTCTCTCTTTGGTGGCAGACGAACCGTTTGCCCCCTCCCTCTCTTCTTCGTCTTCTCCGTCGCCGAGCGCCACCGTCATCACCGCCGTCGTCGCCGTCGTTGTCTTCCTCGTGTCAGGG
Source organism: Amorphophallus konjac (assembly GCA_022559845.1). NCBI lineage: Eukaryota > Viridiplantae > Streptophyta > Magnoliopsida > Alismatales > Araceae > Amorphophallus > Amorphophallus konjac. Next base: position 411,090,269 of record CM040122.1, on the reverse strand, counting down.
TGAGGAGGTCGCCACGAGAGCACTCCCCCTCCCCCTCTCCCCTTCTCTTCCTTCTCCCCCTTCGTCTCCCTCTTCTCCTGTTCTTCCCCTCTCTTCACTTTCTTTTCACCGTGGAGGGTGGGTGCCCTAGCCCCCCTCCTGTCCCTCTCTCCATCTCTTCCTTCTTCTTCTTTTCTTTTCCCTCTTTCCCTCTTCTTCTTCTTCTCCTTTGTCTCCTTCTTCTCCTTCGTTGTGCGCTGTCACCGGTTGCGCCGACGAAGGGGGTTTCGAGCGTGTCGGGTGATGCGGGTGCAGGCGTGCCGGGCTAGGGGGCACGGGTGCTGTGCCGGAGAAGGGCACGGTAGGTGCCGTGCCGTGGAAAAGTGGTGCAGACACCAGGACGATCAAGTGACACGTCGGCGAACCGACGGCGCGGAGCACCAAGTGGACTACATCGGCTTCCCTTCAAATTAGGGACAATGTGGCTTCAATTTGGACTCTTTTTGCATTGAGATTGGGCTTGTAATGAACATTCTACTTGGGTTTTTCATATTGGGCTCATTGTAAGGTATTTAATAAGCCAATTGGGTAAGTCTTTTAGAGTCCATTAAGGGTTGATTGTCATATTGCACTATGAGGCTTCATTAAGCTTCATATTGGATCTTAAGCCACTTAACGCCCCATTAAGCTTCCCTTCCACATGGGCCATCTAGGTTGGAGTGGAATGGGCTTGTGAATGGCCTTAGTTGGACTTGAGCCAACTTGGCCCAAGAAGGGCCCAAGCTAGGGGCGCACCATGTTTTGGATGTATTAGGCTAGAAAATGTTGATTTTTCTTCTTCCCATCCCATTTACCACATGGGAGCATTAAAAGGCTGCTGGTCAATGACCAAATATGGCTGCCACCTACCCCACCCCTTTGAATTTCAAAGGTTGGTGAAAGTAGGTGAAGACAATGTCCCTTTGTCCCCCCCTTCTTTCCCCTTTCATGATCCATGCGCACCCAACCCCATTCCCCTTGTATCCCACGTATGTCCCCTCCCCCTACCCCATGCATTTGCCTATTTAAAGCCATGTATAGTGTTTGTATGGAGGTTAATGAACGTTTTATGAAAGAAAGTGTGTTTAAGAGAGTGATTCTCTTGTTCTTCCTTGGGTGTGACTCCCTTGGTTCTGTCCTGTGACTGGACAGAATTGGGTCGTGTGACTCGACCCCATATCCCCCTCTTCCTCTTGTTTTCTTCTTCCACACAGAATCCCTATGATAGCTCTGCAAGTTAGGAAAATTTCAGCGCTGGTTTCGCGTCAATCGGAGTTCATGAGCGACGGCAGTAATTCGTTTCGTGGAGGCGCGCAGATCGGTCCCTGATTGCTGCCCAGATCTGGAGATGACTGTGTTTTAATTTCTCCAGCCCACCCTCGACGCCATCTGAAGCTGGTTCCTGAAGAGAGATCGTAGTATTTTGAGTCATCTTCACGTTTCCGCTGGTCTCGCCTCGATCTGATCACCGTGTTGTTCGTGGCGGCGATTCTCGTGAGATAGCACAAGAGATCTGAGCAGATCCGACCCCAAACCAGAGCCAACTTCCAGAGTCCTCCCCGACTCATCCGGTCAATATCTGTGAGGGATCTTCGGAGTACGTCTTTCTCTTGACGTCGCCAACAATCTCCCACAAAGAACGTCTCAATCCGACACCGGCAGCTATTTTTCCATCATTTTACCGTGTCGCTGCGTCGTTCTGGGAGCTCAAAACCAGAAGCTGAGAAGAAATGTTATTGCGCCCAGATCTAAAAAGATCTGATCGCGTCCTTCGGAGTAAAGAAACTACATCCTGTCACCGACATTCTCCAACAAACGGCGCTCCAATCGGGTATCGGATCTGGCCGTACCGGCCTCCGCAGGTTCGCTGCGCAGGGTGACCAGCGTGGACAGAACCGGATCGGCTTTCCGTCGGCGTACCCGAGCGGCTCCGGCACGCGTCCCTCACCTCCTGCGAGTGTGGCCCGTCAACCCGGGTTCCACCAACCCCAAAATTTTCAATTGTAGCCCGATACCTCCTTGTGTGGAGTGGGTGTTCAGTTCTGAAATTGTAAAGTTAATCATTTGTGTATTGGGGTTGTTCGAAAATCGGCCGGGAGTTCTTCCCCACGTCTAGTCGTGGAGGTACGTGCTCGTTCTGACATTTACATTTGCTGTTTAGTATCCTTTCTATATTGCTGCGTTTGTGAGATTAGGGCCGTTAGCTAGCTGCAAAATGACCGTGAGTGTGAGTTGTGAGCGCCCGTTCCATAGCTCTAGTCGAGCACCGAACTCAAATCGGTACCCTAGGTGACGGTGGTTTCTTAATCGCCGCGTTCCCCACGTTTCCCTCGCAAGGGACGATCGTCGGGCTCAAGAGAGTCTCTGTTGAAAGACGTCTCCACCCGGAGAATACCACGGTGGTCAGCCGCCCGGCTTGCCTTTAGCGTGTTAGTGCTGGCCGCACTTCGAGTCCATCGTACGTCTTAGCCCGGTCGTCATCCGTCCCGCATCAAATTGGTATCAGAGCGTCCGTGGTCGAGTCTATGGTATTCATGACAGTTTGGTATAAGTCAGTTTAAGTCGAGTCTAAGATCATCATATTTCTAAAACAAAAAAAAAGTGTTTTAAAATTACATCCCAATAAACGGTATATCAAATGGTGTTGCCCGAACGTTAGGTTACGCCTATCGGGAAGGCCGCACTTTACGTCGACGGATCTTCGGATTCTGTAAGTCCGCCAAGTACAGAATATTGGTTTAGGTCTAGACACATCATCGTAGTGTGTGTTTGCATTAGTCGGTGTTTCCTAGTCCGTGTGTCTGCATGTCGACTTCCCGCCACTACCATGGCCGTCACCCGAGACCATGGGTCCGATTGGTCACCCTTGGTGGCCGAATTCAATGCTTTCATGGCCCGATGCCCGGACCCTATGTCAACAACCGAGTCGTTCCAGTGACCTATCGTGTCCATTGCCATCTTACCTAATGGGTTGCATACGGAGATCGACTTCATCAATAGGGTGTCATCTAACTGTGTCTCACAAGACATAGTTGAATCGCTCTCTAAGACCGGAGAGATTGTTCTCAATGGTTGTTTAGCATTTGTAGAGTTCCAATGGAGGTTCGGCACCGCTCTTTATTTCGATGGAGCATGGTGCAAGGTCGGCACACTTGCTGGCCCATGCATCATTTTAGGGCAAGATTGGTTGGAAGAGAGGAGAGCAACCTTCGACCGGGATAGGAGGACTTGCACTTTATACCCACCTCACATACCCGACGAGTTTGTCTTCCACGATGGCATACACCCGACTACCTCCGTGTCTCCAACCACCCAACTCCACCGATCCGTTCCACCTCCGGACTCACGTCCACCACCACTCCCGGAGCCCACCCATGTGGTCCCCTATACTGGGGTTAACCATTTCTCCGACCCGTGTCCTTCACATTCTCCTACCTTAGATGACAACCAGCCGGAGGATGCCTCACCCGGGCCTATTATAGTGAGTTACGAGGCTGATCAAGAATTGGCTGAGGAGTATCTCACTGATGTTTTGGGGTTCGAGAATGACCCAATAGAGGACCCCACCATTCCACTCCTACCCGTCTCTCCTACGGTAGCGCAGCCGCTAGTGACTACCGTACCATTGTCGACACCTTATGTTGACACGGTATGGTTGGGTTTCTGTCATGCGTACGAGAGACAATATCCGGACTTCATTCTTGTCGTGCTTCACACTAGACGTCCGGATTATATTCCCGTCACCCGTTCCCTGATCCTCCCACTCTTTCATATCCGGGGACGAGTCTTATCGAATCAGAGACGGTTGACGAGGGATGAAACTCATGACATCCGGTTGTGGGCTAGTCCTTCCTTACACTTAGTGTATGTAGATGATGACCGTCATCCTTAACGGGTCTTCTTCCATATGTCCCTTGTGTTTGCGTCTTTGTATTTGTCTTTGTTGTCTTTGTCTACGTATGCCTAAGGTCATGTGTGTGTTTGTTTCTACGGTTTATTTTCTTTCATGCATATGGTTTACATAAGTCGTGTCCCAATCAAAGGCCAGCCATGCGCGCATAAGGAATTAGCTGATGCATGCTACATGTCCGTGAGTTCAAAAGGGAGAGTACGTCATGATCAGGGTCATACCTGAATGGTTCCTCTTGGGGCCGTAAAGCAACTGTAGGCCCGCGATACCCGCCCTTCCCAAGTCACGAAACAAGTGGGTTCAAATGCATATGTTATTGAACTACCGTATGACTATGGTGTCAGTTCGACGTTCCATGTTTCTAGTCTGGTAGCATATCGGAACCCGCGGTGATCCCTAGTGAGTTTCGAGCTTTATCTTTCTATTGGGAGTGACCCCTCACCCGAGAGTCCACCTCTTCCAGCCTCAACGCACGCATATAGATTGTATACTGGATGAGCAGGTGATCACCACCAGGAATGGAGCATACCACCACTTCATAGTGCATTGACGAGGATGCCCCACGATGATCAACGTCTTGATCACATGCGGAGTGCTCAAGCTTTGGGACCCTTACTCGACGGGGTCGAGTTCCTCCCACTCGGAGAGAATTGGTGCGGACACCAGGACGATCAAGTGACACGTCGGCGAACCGACGGTGCCATACGCGGAGCACCAAGTGGACTACATCGGCTTCCCTTCAAATTAGGGACAATGTGGCTTCAATTTGGACTCTTTTTGCATTGAGATTGGGCTTGTAATGAACATTCTACTTGGGTTTTTCATATTGGGCTCATTGTAAGGCATTTAATAAGCCAATTGGGTAAGTCTTTTAGAGTCCATTAAGGGTTGATTGTCATATTGCGCTATGAGACTTCATTAAGCTTCATATTGGATCTTAAGCCACTTAAGGCCCCATTAAGCTTCCCTTCCACATGGGCCATCTAGGTTGGAGTGGAATGGGCTTGTGAATGGCCTTAGTTGGACTTGAGCCAACTTGGCCCAAGAAGGGCCCAAGCTAGGGGCGCACCATGTTTTGGATGTATTAGGCTAGAAAATATTGATTTTTCTTCTTCCCATCCCATTTACCACATGGGAGCATTAAAAGGCTGCTGGTCAATGACCAAATATGGCTGCCACCTACCCCTCCCCTTTGAATTTCAAAGGTTGGTGAAAGTAGGTGAAGACAATGTCCCTTTGTCCCCCCCATCTTTCCCCTTTCATGATCCATGCGCACCCAACCCCATTCCCCTTGTATCCCACGTATGTCCCCTCCCCCTACCCCTTGCATTTTCCTATTTAAGGCCATGTATAGTGTTTGTATGGAGGTTAATGAACGTTTTATGAAAGAAAGTGTGTTTAAGAGAGTGATTCTCTTGTTCTTCCTTGGGTGTGACTCCCTTGGTTCTGTCCTGTGACTGGACAGAATTGGGTCATGTGACTCGACCCCATATCCCCCTCTTTCTCTTATTTTCTTCTCCACAAAAAATCCCAGTGATAGCTCTACAAGTTAGAAAAATTTTAGCGCTAGTTTCGCGTCAATCGGAGTTCCTGATCGATGGCAGTAATTCATTTCGTGGAGGTGCGCAGATCGGTCCCTGATTGCTGCCCAGATCTGGAGATGACTGTGTTTTAATTTCTCCAGCCCATCCCCGATGCCATCTGAAGCTGGTTCCTGAAGAGAGATCATATTATTTTGAGTCATCTTCGCGTTTCTGCTGGTCTCACCTCGATCTGATCACTGTGCTGTTCGTGGCGGCGATTCTCGTGAGATAGCGCAAGAGATCTGAGCAGATCCGGCCCCAAATCAGAGCTTACTTCCAGAGTCCTCCCCGACTCATCCGGTCAATATCTGTGAGGGATCTTCGGAGTACATCTTTCTCTTGACGTCGCCAACAATCTCCCACAAAGAACGTCTCAATCCGACACCGGTAGCTATTTTTCCATCATTTTATCGTGTCGCTGCGTCGTTCTGGGAGCTCAAAACCAGAAGCTGAGAAGAAACGTTACTGCACCCAGATATGAAAAGATCTGATCGCGCCCTTCAGAGTGAAGAAACTACATCCTGTCGCCGACATTCTCCAACAAACGGCGCTCCAATCGGGTATTGGATCTGGCCGTACCGGCCTCTGCAAGTTCGCTGCGCAGGGTGGCCAGCGTGGACAGAACCGGGTCGGCTTTCCGTCGGTGTACCCGAGCGGCTCCGGCACGCGTCCCGCGCCTCCTGCGAGTGTGGCCCATCAACCCGGGTTCCACCAACCCCAAAATTATCAATTGTAGCCTGATACCTCCCTGTGTGGAGTGGGTGTTCAGTTCTGAAATTGTAAAGTTAATCATTTGTGTATTGGGGTTGTTCGGAAATCAGCCGGGAGTTCTTCCCCACGCCTAGTCGTGGAGGTACGTGCTCGTTCCGGCATCTACATTTGCTATTTAGTATCCATTCTATATTGCTGCGTTTGTGAGATTAGGGACGTTAGCTATCTGCAAAATCACCGTGAGTGTGAGTTGTGAGCGCCCGTTCCATAGCTCCAGTCGAGCACCGAACTCGAATCGGTACCCTAGGCGACGGTGGTTTCTTAATCGCCGCGATCCCCACGTTTCCCTCGCAAGGGACGATCGTCGGGCTCAAGAGAGTCTCTGTTGAGAGACGTCTCCACGTGGAGAATACCACGGTGGTCAGCCGCCCGGCTTGCCTTTAGCGTGTTAGTGCTGGCCGCACTTCGAGTCCGTCATACGTCTTAGCCCGGTCGTCATCCGTCCCGCATCAAAAAGGCGTAAGGGCGTGCCGCTGGGCGAGGCACGAGGAGCGTGCCGACAGATGGCACCTCGGGGTGTGCCTGGTAAGGGTTTAACCGAGCGTGCCGGGGAGCGGATCAACCGAGCGTGCCCGGGAAGGACGCTAGCGGGCGTACCGGTGAAGCGCCAAAGGGGCCGTGCCGGGGAAGGGCTCACACGGGCCGTGCCGGGGAAGGGTTTCCCATGGGCGTGCCGGCGAAGCGCCAGAGGGGCCGTGCCGGGAAAGGCAGCTGCCAGGTGTGTCGGCGAAGACACCCTGGGGTGTGCCGGGGAAGCACCACGGGGGCGTGCCGGTGAAGAGGCTATGGAGCGTGCCGGGGAAGCTCCCCACAGGGTGTGCCGGGGAAGGCACCCAGGGGGTGTACCGGCGAGAGGACGCCTGTGTAGCCGAGGACTTTCTGGTGTTACCTTTCGGGGCCCACCTTGACTTTGTTGGGGCCGTCACTCCTTGTGGACGCGCACCCGTGTTTTCCCTTACGCCTTTGGCCTAGGGGAAACTCTGCCAAAATTTCGTTAGAAATTGGAAGTGTCTTGTTCGTTTCACTTGTAGTAGAGCCCCTTTACAGTTTTCATTTCTCTTTGCCTGTGGCTTGTTCTGATCCTCTATGTGTTGTATCTTTGCAGATAAATGGCTGCCCCAAGCGGTTCTTCTGCTCCTGCTACCGCTGTCGGGGCCGACCTTGTTCTCCAGCCTCCGGTGCCAGCCGTCACATGGCTCAACGTGGAGGAGCTGGACAGGGAGCATGCTGAAATAGCCGTGCTAGCCGAGTCTTCGGGTTCCGAGGGCGAGACAATGGACTATAACGGGCTCTCTCGGGTCGAGAATCGCTTCACCTTCGATCGAATCGGTGAATATCGGAAGGACTTCCCGAAGGACAAGCATCTCATCTGGTTTTTGAAGTACTTCCGCTCCCAGGAGAGGCGGGAGCTACGAGCTGTGCGGGAGGTCGAGCAAGTGATCCTTCAAGCACGCGACAGTTTGTTGTATAGTGTCCCGAGGAACATCCCGATGTATCTGGTGGGGGAGGCCCTGGAATGGAAGCCCGTCCTGGGGATCGAAGGAGTGCTACCGGCCGAAGACAAGTTGGTGCGAGCACCTCAATTCACCCCAGCGAAGTGGGATATGTCTGCTGGGCGGGTGCAAGGCGAGCCGCCTCGCTTTGGATTGTTCTTGGCTCCCTTGAAATGGGGCTACAGGGAGGAGCCCTTCATGCTGGATTGCCTGGCCGTCCGATTCACGTACGAGTTGGCGCTAGGCTGGTTCGGGGAGCTGAAGCTCCAGGATGCTCATACCTTCAGGGAAGGGGCAATAGAATTCACCGAGTATGTGTTGTTCAACTATGCCCCGTTGCTGGTCCGGGTTGGCATTTACCACAGCGTGTATGCCTCTCGGTACGGCTACCCCATCTCCAAGGGCCTCTGCTGCAGCATGATAGAGGTGTTTAGTGCCGAGACCAACACCTTTTACACGGCAGACGGTGAATCTTCATTGGATCTATGGAGCCTCAGTCAGCTGAGTGGCTTACCCATTGACGGGGAGCCCTATGAAGAAGTCTGCCTCCCCGACCTGATCAAGGATGAAACCAACGGGGACGGCTACTATTCTCTTGGGTATTCATACCGGTATCTCATGAAGGCGTAACGGGAGTTATATCAGCTGGCGTACGGTGGGAGGCAGCCTCCTCGCAGGGATCGAAAGAGGGTCCGCCTGACTTTGTGGTTGCAGTATTTTTACGATGGACTAAAGCAATATGCGGAGTTTCCATGCATCGGCACCACTGTTGCTCGTAAGAAGCATGCCAAGCCCAAGACCGATGTGAAGATCCCTTCCAGGGGGCGCCGGAGTGGACCCAATCCGATGGGGGTCGACCCGCTGACGCACTACGCCGCTTATCTGACGTACTGGCTATGCTCGTTTGCCATGCCATACGGGGACGAGACGGTCATTCGATCGGACGCTATATACCCAGTGTGTCAAATGGCGTGGGGAATCAAGCTATCCTTGTGCCCGGCTGCTCTCTGTATGATCTACAAGGCGATGGGAGACATTAGCACTCATCAGTTCCCGAGGCAAGCCCGGTACGTGTGCCCGCTGCACTTCTTCAATGCATGGGTCTGCTCGCTGTTCCCGGACTTCGCCCCGTGCGCTCTTCAAGACTGGGGGCTGGTGCCAAGGATGCTGGAGTTCGCCAGCGCAGAGCCAGGCTCTACTTCCATGCGACTGTATGACATTCGGGGCCGGTTGACAACGGTTCCCCGGGACGCGGCCGGCACCATTCACTTCTGGACGCTGGCCGCACATTCAAGCCCTCTGGTGAACAATAAGAGAGAATGCAAAGACGATCAGGTGGATAAGTACGTCCACCCCATCAGCCAGGAGAACGTGGTCCACCCATTGCTTGAGCCCGAGCTGAGAGACTGGGCGCTATCTATTCGCCTAAGTGTGCTAGCGTTTAGAAAGGGGGACAATGTGCTGCTGGAGCCATATTACCCTTTCCGGTTTGGCCGAAACTTCGGATATGATCAGCATATCCCTGTCTATCATGCACAGTTCGGCTTGCCTTCACGAAATCTCCGGGGAAGTTCGGTCGCCGAGCATGCCAGGAGTTGGTGGGATTTCTTCCATCGGGCAGACTCTGCCACCTTCAGAGTGCCAGCCCCCGGTCGCATCCCCTGAGTGACTCCGGAGTATATAAAATGGTGGAACACCCGGACGGCCTTCTATCGGTTGCACAAGGCCGACTGCTGGGACGGGGCCGAGAGGAAATTCCTGAGCAGGCAGCCGGTGCCAGTACTCGATATTGAGCCGGAGCACCTCCTCCGGCTCAAGAACAGGCAGGAGAAGGAGGTGGTGGCATATCTGGCCGCTCGTCGATAGGCTCGGGAAGCGAGGCCGACATCAAAAGTGGAGCTACCCCCGGTGGCGAAGGATAACTACAAGAAGACCCTGAGGGACCTTTACCAGATAGGGAGTGACCGTCTGGAGTTCATCAATTATCCGCTCCCCATGGAAGAGGAGGGCACACCCGCAAAGAGCTAGCGCCCGGAGAGAGACCCAATCTGCCCATACCGCACGTTCATGAGGCGGGAGGAGAGGAAGCTTGAAAATTACAAGGACACCACGTGGCTGTACATCCTTCTCCGAGTGAATGGGCTGAAGATCGAAGATCAGACGGCCGTCGTTCTGGGCAAGTGCCTGCAGGTCTCCTATTATTATGCCGACGGGTGGGGCATGGACCACTTCAATCTTTTCTGCCACCTTTCGTCGAAGAAGCATGCGGACCTGGCTGCTCTCACTGATCATTGCCAGAAGATCGAGGACGTGTGTTGGCTGGTCTGAGAGGCGGCGCGTCGGGACAAGGAGCCGTCCCTGAGCTATTGGCCGATAACGCTTCGGTTGTATACCGGTCCTCACGGTATTTAATCTTTCCACTTCTTTTATTCTCATTGTTGCGACCTTAGCGAATTATCGGGTGCTAATCATATGCGTGTGTCTATTTTGATAGACCATCCCGACAGCGTGCAAATGGCGACGTACCGGAGTCTCCTTCGGCTCGTCCAGGAGTCCGGATACTTCGAAGCCGCACTGCCAGCTCCGACTACGGCTCCCTTGCCCAAGGCTACGAAGAGGTTCCGGGCGAAGTCGCCTGTGAAGAAGGCAGTGGATGCCGCCAAGGTGGCTGGGCGGCGAGAGGCGAAGCGCAGAAAACGGAGGCTGCTAAGGCTTCGACAACTACTCCTCCGGCGCCAAGAATTCCCTCCTTCGAGGAGTTTGAAGTCGCCCAGGCCGAGCCGAGTCAACTTGCCGGTTGGAATCCCCAACCATTAGTGTGCTTTTAAGGTCTGTTTTCATTCCGAGGCAAGGCTTTGACACATAAATGTCTCTTCTTTTTTTTCTCAGCTGCTGTGGAAGAGCCTGTACCCATGCCCATTCCTGACGTGGAGGAGCCCGCTCCTGCGCCCGTCCCTGATGTAGCAGAGCAAGCATCCGTGCGCATTCCTGACGTAGGGGAGGCCACGGTTGCAGCAGGGGAGAGTTCAGCGCCGACTCCGACTCCCCCATTGCGAGTGAAGGAGAGATCTCGGGCGAAGTCGCCTGTTAAGAAAGCGTTGGCCGACGCCAAAGCGGCTAGGCGGCAAGAGGCAAAGCGAAGGAGGGCAGAGGACTCCTCGGCTTCGGCGGCTGTCTCTCCGGTGGCTCCCATTTTGTCGTTCGAGGAGTTCGAAGTCACTCGGGCCGAACCGAGCCGCCCCACCGGTGAGACTTGTTGACCGCTGATATTCTTTGGGATTCATTTGCTCCCCGGGGGTAGGGCTTTCATGCGTACATGACATGTGTACTTCTTCCTTTCAGCCGGTACGGAGGAGCCGGCACCTGTACCGACCTCGGACGAGAGAGAGACTGCGGCTCCTAGGGCACCATCGCCTGTCAAGGAGGCCCTTGAGCCGCCTCATGTTGTAGAAGCCGGAGGGGGTATTTATCTACGTCCAGTTAATTGACTTCTTTCATTCTTAAGGCCTCATCGGCTCCGGTGTGATCCACCCTCTTCTTTTATGTGGCAGCCGTTGACACCGCAGTCATCGGGCAATTGTGGCCCCGCCTGCATCTTCCGGCGACGCGCACGTACACGCGGAAGAAGTTGAAGTACGGCGTCCCATCCTCCCTCGGTCCGCGTGAGGATGCGCCGATCATTGATCTTGAGGTGGAGGCCCCCTTGCCAGCAAGGGGAGAACCCGTGGCGGTCGAGTCTTCGTCGAGCAAAGAGGTAGATTATGATTACTCTTCCGAGGAGATGGCTTCTGGCGAGGGCGTACCTGAGGCATCTGGGCCGCCCAAGCCGATCTTTAAGGCTCCCTCGCTCGCTAGCTCTCTGAGCCTAATGGAGGAGGCTGCTGTAAGTGTGGGCTTGTTCGCACGGAACCTCCCTCGTGATCATCTAGTGACTTTCTTCATGTTACCCCTTGATTTTTTAGGAACCGACTGAGCCGGAGGCCGTGGAGGGGACTACTTCGGCCGAATCAATCGATCGCTCAACATGAGCTGATGTGGGCCTCGGTAAGCTGGCCCTCTTGTTCGAGGTTCTGCGGCAGTAGTCGACCGTGGAGACTCCGAGGGCTCTCGGAACAGCGGACGAGCCTTTAGAGGAGGGGGAGATCACGCCCGAAGGTGGCATCGTCCCGGTGGCCAAGGTAAGCACGTGGGTCTTGTGGTTCCTTTCTGCCTCTTGCTCCCGCACAATTTATTCCAGATAGCGAGTAGCTCACTTCTCTTCACATGGTCAGGTAATGCCGACACCCGGGAGAACGTCTGGCCGTGTCCGGAAGGCTGTTGCCAAACGGAGGCCGACCATTGGTCCGATAGCGGTGGAGGGGCTGGCTCCGGTCTCGGGCCCAGGGGTGGAGAGCCTTACGGCACTTGTGCAAGCGGGAGGCATACCCCGGCTGATGGTTCCGCTTTAGCCTCTCCCGAAGCTTCGGGCCCAGATGGAGGACCCGCTCTTGAAGCAGATATTCGCGGGGCTTCGCGCACACCTGGAGGGGTCCCAGACGCAGGAGAGGGGTCGACCAGCGATGGCTTTGGACCCAGCTTTGCTCGAGGCCCCGCCTTTGCCTATAGCAGCGGCACCTGCATCCCCGCCCAGGGATACGGCAGGCGACACCAAGCGATTCGACGATGGCCTTATCCATTCCCCTGGCGGTGACCCGCCAGGGGTCTTCTGTCGAGCTGCGCCGGCCAGGGAACTTGGCCCTTGCTCTTCCATCTTCTTCAGTCGCAGTGGATGCTAATTTGTGGGCCGAGGTGGACAGTTCCGTAGATTTTGTCCCTCCGGCTGTGCCCTCGGTCAGCCACACCTCATCAGGCGCACCGGTCCGACAGATGTTGGTAACATTGCGGATGATGCTCTTCGCCGATCCTACCCTATCATACCGGGAGGTGCAAAGTATAGTGACGCAGCTGACCGAGGCGCTGCAAGTGTTGGGCTGTCCACTCAAGGAATGGTCGCGGCGGGTTTTATTGCTGCTAAAGTATGTCAAACGTCGCGAGTTCCTCGAGACCCAGGCTCCCGACGAACGCGCCGTGCTAGATGCCCAGGCAGACGAGTATTTGCATACCTTGGAGGCACGGCGCCATAATGAAGAGCGCCATGGGAAGGCCTTGGAGGAAGGCCAGGGCAATGTTCGCTCCCTCAAGAGCCGAATCGCAGAGCTGGAGGGCTACCTTGTTGCGGCTAGGTTTGACCTTGCCGAGGCTGAAAGAGTGGTCGAGAGGGAAGGCGAGGCTCTTGCCGTCGCCCAGGTTGAGACGGTGTCCGTGGAGGCTGAACTCACCCGCCTCGAATAATTGAGGGGTCGACTGTGCGACATGATAAACTTCCCTTGCGTCGGGATTCTCCCTCTCGAAGATATGTTTAGGGGTGTTGACTGAACGTTACACCCCTTAGCTCTCTTTTTTCCCTCTTTTTTTTGAAGTGTAACACAGGGGTATGCCCCGAAGCATATGTAGCTTGATCCCTTTTCGAATAGAACAGAACACTTATTGTTTCACATGTCCTTTAGGTGCGTGTGGCATTCGCTCTAGTGGCATCTCCTTTCTTCTCTCTCATCTTTTGTACATTGTTTTCCTCTTCTTCTTCCTCTTCTTCTTTTTGCAACGCGAGAACACATTGGCGGAGTATAAATCTTCACGGTGATTCGCTCTGGGAGAACCAGGCAGGAACCCATGTCAGGGCACGGGAGAGTGCTCGCCCTCCCAAGGGAAGGACGAGGGAACCACTCCACCGTACCAAATGGGTGACTTACCGGTCTCGCCATAACGTTGGAACCGCGCACTGGCCTCAGGCGGGGAGCCTTGGTCAGAGACCGGGTTTCTCATCGCTCGGAGGGGATGGAGAGAAGAGTTTATTTAGTCAATGACCTGGACGGGAGGTCCAAGCCAAAGGGAGTACCCACCGCCCGGGGAGGACGGAGAGAAGAGTTTGTTTAGTCAATGGCCTGGACGGGAGGTCCAAGCCAAAGGGGTATCCACCGCCCGGGGAGGACGGAGAGAAGAGTTTGTTTAGTTAATGACCTGGGTGAGAAGTCCAAGTCAAAGGGGTACCCGCCGTCCACAGGGACGGAGAGAAGAATTTGTTTAGTCAATGGCCTGGACGGGAGGTCCAAGCCAAGGGGGTACCCGCCGTCCACAGGGACGGAGAGAAGAGTTTGTTTAGTTTTCCGTATCTCCGGTGATACAGGGCGATGACGGGAAATGGGCCCCCCCCCCTCTTCTTAGCTTTTATTCTTCCCTTGCTCTTTTCTCTTCTTCTTTCTTTCTCTCTCCCCTTTTCTTCTTCTATTTTTTCTTTCTCCTTCTTTTTTCTTCTTTTTTCTTCTTTTTTCTTCTATTTTTCTTCTTTTCTTCTCTTTTCTCTTCTTCTTTCTTTCTTTTTTTCTCTTTCTTTCTTTTTTTTCTCTTTTCTCTTCTTCTTTCTTTCTCTTTTTTTTCTTTTTCTTTCTCTCTCTTTTTTTCTCTTCCTTTTTTCCTCTTCTTCCTTCTTTCTTCTCTTCTTTTTTGAAAACATGGGTAGCGATCAAGTTGTTCGGACATCAATCACGCGAATCCACCCAAAATAGGGCGAAGAATAATATTATTGATTGAATGGGGGCACCGGAGCGTGGTACAGTCTCAAGTGCCTTCCATTAAGAGGCGGGAATTGAACTTCCCTGCGGTGGTTGACAATTACATAGGCTCCGCCTTCGTAGACTTTTTGGACTACGTAGGGTCCGAGCCAGTTCTCATTCAGTTTGCCCTTAGGGTTGGCGGCCATGACGTCTCTTCTCTTAACCATGACAAGGTCGCCCTTTTTGAATTCGTGCTCCTTGACGAGCTTGTCAAAGGCACGCGCTATTCGGGCCTGGTAGACCTGAATGTTCTGTTGGGCCTGAAGCCGCTTTCCTTCCAGGCTAGAGAGCTCTTCGAGCCTTCGCTCGACGTTGGTATGCCCTTCATGGACAAGGCCGTGCTGAATGGCGACTCTGAGGGAGGGTATCCCCAATTCAATGTGGACGATTACCTCCGAGCCGTATACTAGAGAGAAAGGCGAGCAGCCTGTTGGGGTCTTGTATACGGTTCGGTACGCCCATAGCGCCTCATACATCTTCTCCTCCCATTCCCTTTTGTTAGAGCTAACAATCTTGGCCAGGAGGGTGCAGAGTGTCTTATTAAAAGCTTCGGCCAGCCCATTAGCCTGTGGATTATAAGGAGTCGATGTCCTCCAGTCAATTTTATATTTTTCTGCCAGCCGGTAGACCCTCTGGTTACGGAAGTGGCTGCCGTTGTCTGACACAATCTGGTCGGGCACGCCAAACCAGAATATGATGTTATGGCGGACAAACTTGGCCACGATCTCTCCGGTGACCTCCCTTAAGGCGACAGCCTCTGCCCAACGGGAGAAGTAGTCAGTTGTCGCCAAAATGTACTTGCAACCGGTGGATGACGCAGGTAAGGGACCCACGACGTCTGTTCCCCACTGGGCAAATGGCCTACTGGGCGCCGTTGGATGCAGCTGCACAGGCGGCCTTCTGGGTATGGTGGCATGCTCCTGACACTTCCGACACGACTTAGCATACTTGCAGCAGTCGTCGAACATCGCCAGCCAATAATAGCCAAATTTCTTTATTTCAAGCTTCATCTTCGGTCCTGCCTGGTGTGCGCCAGCCGTCCCCGCATGGATTTCTCTCATTACCCCTCGGGCTTCTTCAATGGAGAGGCATCGAAGGAGTAGCTTCTGTTTGGCGTCGGCCACAATTCGGAATAATATTCCATTTCGGAGCTCATAGGAGTCCTTGGTTCTGATTAGCTTGATCTTCTCTTCTCTTCGTTCGGGTAGTTGCTGGTATTTGAACCACTGCACCAGGGGGTCTCTCCAGTCAGGTAGGCCGACGGCTTTTACTGCAGTGACTTCCAGCTCTTCTTTTTCTGGTTCTTCTTCTATCATGCTGAGCATTTGGCGCTGATTTATTACCTGGATATTGAGAGATCCATCTGGCGGCACTGCTAGTGAGCTTGCCAATTTTGCCAGGGCGTCGGCTTGTGCATTCTCCCCTCTGGCGACATGGCCTATCTCGAGAAGGTAGAACCGCTCCATGAGCCACTTCACCTTAGTATAGTAAGGGAGCAACTCAGGTTTCCGGACATCAAACTGCCCCTGGACTTGTTTGACGACCAGCAGTGAGTCACCGAATACTTGAAGCATTTTGATCTCCATTTGGAGGGCCACCTGGAGGCCGATAATTAGAGCTTCATACTCCGCTTCATTATTCTGCAGGGCTTGCTAATGCAGCAGGAAGTGTGCAACACTTCCCCGTCTGGCGATTTAAGGACGATGCCGGCTCCGGCCCGTACCTTGGTGCGTCCGGACGGGGTTGCTTCCGTTCTCGAGGCCCCGTCAAAGTACAACTGCCAGATAGCTTGTTAGACCTGATCCACTTCCAATGTTTCATCTTCGGGCAACTCGGTGGCAACGGAGAGTCTTCGGGCACAGGGTGTGCTGCGAAGAAGTCCGCGACGGCTTGCCCCTTGATGGCCTTCTGCGGCACGTAGGTGATGTCAAACTCCATGAGCAGCACGGCCCATTTGCCAAGGCGCCCCTTCGGGACTGGCTGGGAGAGGATGTGCTTGATGGGATCAGCTCTGGATATTAAACTTACTTCATGCGATAACATATAGTGCCTCAACTTCTTGACTGCGAAGACCAAGGCAAGCCAGACCTTCTCAATCGGGGTGTACTTGGCCTCCGCTCCCACCAATCTCCGGCTGAGGTAGTAGAGAGCCTGCTCCTTTCCCTCATCATTATTCTGGGCGAGCATTGCCCCCAGTGAATATTCGGTGGCCGCTATATAGAGAATAAGCGGTCTGCCTTTGACAGGCGCCCCCAGGACTTGCGGGGTCTTCAGGTACTCCTTTAGCTGGTCGAACGCGTGCTGGCATTCGTGACCCCAACTGAAGGGTGCATTCTTCATCATTAGTCTGTGAAAGGGTTGGCAACGCCCCGATAGGTTGGAAATGAACCTGGGGATGTAAGCTAGACGGCCCTGTAGGGACCTTAGCTCTCCCAGATTCTTCGGAGGGGGCAGCTCCTGGATGGCTTTTATTTTGAAGGGGTCAATCTCGATCCCTATGTGCCGGACAATGAAGCCCAGGAACTTCCCGCTGGACACGTCGAAGGCGCACTTCATGGGGTTCATTTTCAGCCCGTACAGTCGGAGCCTTTGGAAGACGACCCTAAGGTCACTCAAATGCTCATCTCTTTTCTTCGTCTTGACGACTAGATCATCAATGTAGCATTCGACCTTGCTATATATCAGCTCGTCAAAGATCTTGGTCATCGCCCGCTGATATGTAGCACCGGTATTCTTGAGGCTGAAGGGCATCCTCTTGTAGTGGAGTATCCCCTTGGGCAATCTGAAGGCCGTGTGGATCCGGTCGTGGTTGGCTATCCAAATTTGGTTATAACCGGATGATCCGTCCATAAAAGGCAGGGCCTCGTGACCAGTGGTTGCATCAATCATCACTTCGGTGATAGGTACCGGGAAGTCATCTTTCGGGCAGGCTTTATTCAGGTCGCGGAAATCCACGCAAATTCTGATCTGTCCATTCTTCTTCTTCACCAGTACGATGTTGGCCAACCAAGTAGTGTACTGGTTTTCCGCCACGAAGTCGACGTCTATGAGCTTTTCGACCTCCTTGCAGATCTGGCTGATCAATTTCGACCTCATACACCGGGGAGGCTACTTCACTGGCTCCACCTTGGGATCAATGGCCAAAATGTGCTAAGTTACTTCGGGGCTGAGCCCGGGCATTTCTTTGTAGTTCCAGGCAAAGGAATCTCGGAATTCTTGCAGTAGCTTCGTGTATTGTTCCCTCTCCTGTGGGGGCAGAAGAGCACTCAGAAAGGTCGGCCTGGGGTCACCTTATGTGCCGAGGTTGATCTCAATCAATTCGTCGACGGTAGCCTGGCCGTCATTTTCAATTTTTGGCGGGGCTGGTGACAAATCGACAAAGTCTTGGTCTTCATTGTCCTCGAGCTCGAGGATGCCATCCTCCTCTTCTCGTTCCTCGTGATTGGGCGTGGAGGCTGCGTTCACCGCGCACTCCTCCTGGGCCATAGCCGCCGGGCCCGCGGGGTCTGCTGGCGTAGAAAGGCATAGGGTCACCTCGGGGTCTTCCATGTACTCATCATAGACCACTCCGGCGAGGGCCGGGGCAGCCGCATCTTCAGGCGTCTGGTACTGGATAGATACTGTATAGGCTCCTCTTCTGGGGCTGTCCGTCACGTGGGGGCGCAGCGGGGCTACCACATAGTCTCCCATTCTGAGCGCATCCCTGTCAATGAGGTCTTGAGCAATGTGTTTGAAGACATAGCAGTCTTCGATGGCGTGGCCCAGTATCTGGTGATAGGGACAAAATAGTGGGTCCCCACTTCTTCGGGTGTCGTGCGGCCTCTTGGACCCTGGAAGGGAGACCTTTCCGTAATGGCAGGCCCAGTCAAAGATACCCCGATTCTTCTCTCTTGGGAAGGAATAGGGCTTCTGCAGCTTCTCTTTGAGTGTCAGGCCTCGCCTGGCTGGCCGCCCGGTTAATGGGCTTGCCGTATCTCTTGTCTCCCTCCTCGACCAGACAGAGGCGTCAGGACTGGTGTCTTGGGGCCGAGACACATGGCCACCCCACGGGCGGAGAGAGCCTTGGATCAGGTCGGTCACTAGCGATGTCAACTCAGCCAGCCGTGCCTTTAACGTCTCGATCTCCCGTTGCTGCCTATGGTATAAGGCGTACATGACGGGGTCGTATCGAGGAGAATCCGGAGCATGGCCCATGCTACTGCTCCTTGCTTCGCCAGCAGGCCGGAGTGAGGGCGCCTCGGTGGTGTGACCCTTCGAGGTTAGTCCCTCAGAAAAGGAGGAGGTCTTCCCCATACAGCGGCGACGGAGAGGGTTCCAAAGGAACACTTCTTCGTCTTGCACCTCCTCAGTCGGAGGCGTGAAATATACATCTTGGTGGGCTTCCCGCAAGTCTGCAGCTTCCACGGGGTCATCGCCGGGCAGGGCCAAAACTGATATAACATCAGTTTCGTAATAGTCTTCTAGTGAAAAGCCCAGACCGGGGTGCTTGGTGATTTGCAGCAGCCGCCGATCCAGGTTTGGTGGATTCCACATCCTTTCAAATATTTTCTTCCGGCTGGAGGGTTGATAGGGGGGATCTTTTGCTTTCTGACCACTCTGGCTGCCCGGTCAGTCATATGGGGAAGTCCCGCGATGGGGACGTGCGGGTCATGCAACTTGGCAGGGAACCGACAATCATCGTCTTCCCTGATTGGCTTTTCCCTGGCAACATAAAAGATAGTGGGTGGCCCTTCAGGGTTAGGCACCTCAAAAGTTCTCAGCTGCTCGGCTACTTGACAGTCAGCTTCTGTAATGGGCTTGACGATCCCTTGCGGGACTCTGACATCCTCTAGCAGGTCTTCGAGGCAGTGCGTCCCCGGTGTGGGATAGATGGCGAGAGGAGCTGCCTTGAATACCCCCCCTTCTTGTGCGATGAACGGTACATGTGGGGGAGCCATATAGCCCGGGGGCGGCAGAGGGAACCAACCGCCCGACTCCACTTTCTTCTTTCCCCTGCCTTGGACAGCCTGGGGAGCTTGCTTCGCCTTTTCTAAGTACAGATTAGCGTCTGACAAATGACACTCGAACACCTCGAACGGGTGGGGTCGGCAAAGATTCTGACTTCCTTCCGCTCGCAAGGGTACTTGATACATTGGTGTAGGGTGGAAGGTACCACTCTGTTCTGGTGTAACTAGGGCCGGCCAAGCAGCACCTTATAGGAGGTGTTGGAGTTGATGACGTGGAACTGGACCTTGGTAGTAAAATCATCAAAGGTCAAGTTGAATTCTACGACCCCCATGGGCACCTCGCATTTCTGGTTAAAACAAGCAACCTTGACATTCCTGATCTCAACCAGGTGTACGTCGAAGTAGTGATTTTGGTACACCCGGTAAGGGAGTATATTCACTACCGCCCTTGGGTTAATCAGTACCCTGTTGATAGGCTGGCCATTCAGCTACCCTTTCATGTAGAGGGGTCTGTTATGACTGCAGGTGGGTAGGAGCATGTCATCCTCTGTGAAAGCCACAGCCACTTCAGGTGATATTTCTACCAGATAGGCTTCAAGGTGTGCTGACGTCTGGAGTGCGGCAATGATGGCTTGCCGTGTTTCTTCATCCAAAGACAGCATCTCCCATACGGTGAATTGGGCCGAGATCTTCTTGAGGTGTCTGACTATTCGATCGGTAGCCCGCACCTTGAGTAACTTCATCTCTTCGGCCTTGCCATGCCTGCCCCCACCTTGGAGCTGGGGTGTCGGATCAGGGGATGCCTCCTTTGTGGGTTCTGTCACATCCTGTTGAGCCTGTGGGGCCTACTGGGCTTCTCCCGTTTCTTGCATGAATTCGGCAAGGTTTGGGATGCCGTTAAATTCTTCTTCTGGCTGAGGAGGAGTCGCTGCCGGTGGAGCTTGGGGACTGCCTGCTTCTCTGGTCGAAGGAGACCCTTGGGAGCGCGCCTGCCCCCCTGCTCTGGCTAATAGGAATTCGGCGAATGAAGGGGTGCCTCGGCTCCTGGCTCCTCCAGGATAGAGACCCGACGGAGGAGGGATCTCGGTGCCTCGGAGCTCGGGCTCGGGGACCTGGTATGGTTGTTCTCCCCTGAGCATGATGTTGAGGTTATCCTGAGGAGGGCGCCCCCACTTCCTTCCCGACCTGGTGGCGTGTTGGGAAGTGGACGCTTCAGCCTGGCTCACTTCCGTCGGCTCATGGGGTAACTCTTCTTCTTTTTCTTCCAGGGAGAGGGCAGTGTCGAACAACGCCGAGAGGGTGTTGCAGGCGACGATGACCTTTTTTTTCTTCTTGCTCCTGGGTTTTCTCTTCTTCTTCTTCTTTCCTGCCGTAGCCAGTGGCTGCACTTAGGGAAGTTCACCCCACAGGGGAGGCTCTTTCTCTGCTTCGGCTGCTGTTCCTGGAGCCAGTTTGAACGATTCGAACTCCTCCCAGGGGACATACTCCTTCAGCTCCACGGGCTAGATTTCGGGCTGTTCATAATCTTCAAGCCCATCAATAATAGCCTGGAGTCTTTAAACCACCGGGCTGGTCTTCTTATGCATCCGCATCGGGACAGGCAGAAGCGCGGGTCATCTTTCTTCTTCAGGCCACCGGGCCTCTTTGGCTCTGGCAGTGTGATTTTATTGTAACTGGTTGCCCACTCAAACAGGAGCTTGGACTTGTCTCGGGAGAAGGAATATAGCTTGTTTCTCATTTTCTAGGGTCGGACTAACATTAGGTGTGTCTAGGGTCATAGATGAGTCCGTGTGTTTTTTTTCTTGTGTGGTTTGTTTTGTGTGGTTTGTTTGCATGGCTTGTGTGTCATTTGTTTGTCTGCATGTGTCTTGTGCAAGCTCGTCGATGTCAATCCCTTATGAGTGTGAAGCGACTCGACTCACTCGATGAGTATGGGATCGGTTCTACATCTATACCCGGATCAGTCACCTACAGGGACTCAATGGTGATTCCTAGTGAGTCTTCGAGCTGCTTCCTTCCCTTTTGAGAGTGCCCCACCCGGAGTGTCCACCTTCGGCCCATAGCAGTCCGTGCATATCGAGTATATATGGAATGAGCAGGTGACGATCACTCGGAGTGGAGCGTACCCGCGTTACTTGGCACGGTGACAGATCCGCCGGAGTACTCGAGCATCCATACCCCTACTCGACGGGGTCGAGTTCCTCCCACCCAGGGAGAGTTGATGGGAATCGACGCCGAGCATGTACTTTTTCTTTTACATTTATGTCCTTTTAGTTTGTGTTTATATCCTTGGGAAAGTATGTACGCAATTGTACGGCTTTGTAAGCCAATGCGTCATTCCCATGGATTGTGTGGGTTTCTATGTAATTTGTCAGTAGGACCAGCAAGGGGGCCCCCAGCCCTTTCTCATTGGTCCATGTCATCCATGTGGGGCTGGTCAACCATCCTAGGTGGCCATCTAGAAGGGTTGAATGCCATTTGACCACATGGGAGACAAGTGGCTTAATTAGTCCAAGGTGGGTTACCTACCTCACCTACCCATTCAACCCCATTAACCATGGTCAAGTGGGCGCCCCTCTCCCCTTAATATTTTATTATTTTTTGTGCGGTATTCACATCCAATCTAGGCCCTCCATTCCCCACTCCTAGATCTAATGGTGTAGATTAGATTTGACACATGGCATATAAAAGGTTGTATTTTTCATTTGTTAGCATTAATGAAGAGAAAATTATTGGAAAATCAAGAGTGTTCTTGAGCCCCTCCTCTCTCCCTCTGGTTTCTCTCCTCCAACCTCCAGTTCTAGAGTGATTTCTATCTTCTATCCCCTCCCCTCTATCTCCGGTGATCATCTGTGCCGCCGCCGCCGCCGTTCGTGTCGCCTTCGAGCCGCCGCGAAACCGTCTTCGGTATTCTGTCCTGCTGGACAGAGGTGTCTTCCCGAAATTCTGCTACCAGCCACGGCCTCTTCGTTATCTGCAATTTTTATTGTGTGTTTCTATATTCCACCCCATCATCCAAAAAAAAATTCAGGTCCAAAATCCCTCGTTTAGTATTTTTCCATTTTCTTGCATCTTTCATTCCCATATCTGTTTTATCTCTATCTACAGTGACAGCAGCCCTGTGTTTCCCACCTCCGGCCCTCTTTTTGATTTTTCCAAACCCGCCCAATTTTACTGGGAGTTCTGTTCATCATCCCCTATGTCCAACATTTTTATTGATTTTTGATTCGCCCTCTATCTATTTTTAAAAATTTGTGTTCTATCTCAGCTATAGTGCTTTCAGCCCATTTCTAGATCCGACCCACTGTTAGAGAAAAACTCTTATCAATTCGTAGCCACATTTAAACTTTCCCAAACTAGTTTTGTCGTTTTTCTAGCTCAATTTCCCACAACGTTCTTGAAGAGGTCGAAGTCTGAATCCAAGGGTTTCATAGCGGTCTAAGGTAGTTCTCAGAGAATAGCCCTGCAGATCTGAGTGTTTGGCTACTGTACAATAGGAAGTTGTAAATTCATTAAAGCCCAGATCCGTGCAGATCCAGGATAGATCTCTAGCCTAGGTTGAAGTATTTGAAGTTAGCTTTCCAACGACACCAGTCTCGTGTCGATCCGACATCGGGGCTGATCGCAGCGCCCGTTCTCTCCGGGACGCGCGCTAAAAACCAGAAGCTGCAAATCCGTGGCCGGTTATTCCGACCGGTGCCGAACGGAGCCGCCCAGCCTCCGGCCGGTGAACCAGCGTGCCGCCAGCCCGGGGAGTGCTTCCCTAAGTGTCCCCACTACAGCGGTTCTATCGGGTCCCACACGGCCCCTCCGGACTGCACGTGGGCCCCACAGCCACAAGTTCGGGTGCTGCCGAAGAGACGCGAGAAGCCGCCCATCAACCCGAATTCGGTCCTCCCGGGCCCAGTTGTGTAGCCCTTTACCTCCCTGCGTGGAGTGGGTAGTAATTCATTTACTGTAATATGGTGTATTAATTGTCCCGGGAGTACGAGTTTCGGCCGGGTCTGTCTTCCCCACGCCGGGCGCGTGGAGGTATCGTTTTCGCTCCCTTCTCGGCATTTTGCTTACTTCATATATATTTATTTATGCCGCTGCTAGAGAGCATGTGTAGGGATATGTAGCCCGCTTTATCTATTCATTACCGCTGCTACGAGAGAGTGCGAGACCGTCCCGTGACCCGATCCGGGCACACGAGAGAGCCAATCACCCTAGCTCATTGCCGGTTTCTCAACCGCGCACGTCCGACGCTTCCCTCGTTAAGGGACAGTCACGGGCTTGTCGTGTCCGTGGTCCCATCCCGCATCATGACTGCTGCCAGGTCGACCGGGCTTGGATAGAAATGAGTGGGCTGTGCACTCGGGTAGCCAGCACGGTCGCCCTCGGGGCCATGGGGGACCCTTGGGAGAGTAAGGCCTGTGGTGGGGCCGGTGCCGTGTATTGTGCCTACTGCGGGGGCGTGCCCCCGAGAGGAGGGTTGCTGGAAGAGCCGCAGCTTGCGGAGTTGCTTCTGAAGATTGCCCATTGTCCCTGGGCGCTTCGAGTAAAGCCTCGATTTGTGCGGACGTCGAGGGTTGAGCATTCCGCTCATTTAGTTGCTTCTTTAGCAACTCAATCTCTTGCTGGAATCGTTGTATCATGAGCAACATTGCCGGGTCAGCTGTGGGGGGATTGGCATGCCCCCCTTCTCTTCGGGCGGGGCGTCCTCGGATGATGTAGAGGGTCCGCCACTTGTGTTGCCAGTGGTGACCACATTGGCCGTCAGGGCCACAAGGGGTTCCTCAGGGAAGGTCCCTTCGACGCCTGTCTGTGCCGCGTGGCCTGCCACTCTTCCTCTTCTAGTGAGGGGCCCTGGCCTGGCGGCGAGTCTGGTAATCTCTTCAGGGCTGGTGGGTAGGGCCCCATACCGACCGAAGACTCCTGCCATGTTGCAGGCGAAGACTTTCCAGCTTATGTCCCTCTTCGTCATTCTCTTGGTTGACCTTCCCGGGAAGACCAACATGTCGAAGACCGAGCGTCGGGGCGGCGCTTCCTCCCGAGAAGGGGACTGGCGCGGCTCCTCCGACAGATTCCTCGACTCCGCACTAGGCACGGGCTGGGCTTCTTCTTCTTCCTAGAAGGCGGCGGCCACTGCCCCCAGCAATCTCTGGCGACCCAAGGGAGTGATACCCGGGCCTCGGAGATAGTTTCTCATGGCCTGCTTGATCCCTTCCCACTCCTGGTCGGGGAGAGCAGCCGATGGCTGTGTGCCGATGGCAGTGGCCGGCGGGGAGTAAACCCTGGGCGCCGGGCGGGCAGCTTGGTGTCGGTGCCTGCGGCGCCGGCGGCGGGCGCCCTCGGGCTGCGTCGGCACGGCAAGTGCTGGTTGGTGAAAAGGGGTCGTCACCTCGACCCTCTCATCTCTTCGGGCCCTCCTCGGGCGAAAAGTGCTGGGCCCCGCCTGTAGACCTGTAAATGGTCAGATACGGAGCGAATAGTGTGATATCCGAATTCGTATCCGATTAATAATCGAATTATCCGATTAGTAATCAAATTATCCGTCGGATACTTTATTCGGATAACGATCGGATAAATTCGAATTCAAATTCGGTTCGAATTTTAAACGGATAATTACTAGGCCTACTTAGGGGTGAGTTGTGTTAGCCGTGTGAGAGCATCGTATATTATTTTCTCAAAAAAATAAAGAAAGAGTGAAAGTTTTTTTTTATTTTGAGAGATGTTATCAAATGATTTGACTTCATCCTAAAAAATAGGAGATAACTTACCAAGTGAGTGTAAGTGAATTGCTTATTTTTAAATTATATTTTAAGACTAAAAAAGATAAAAAAGAATAATCAAATAATATATTAAGATTTAAGTTAATTATATATATAATATGTATATCATTAGATTTTTATCAAATGGTTCATATTCGGTCGGATAATATCGGACACGGATATCTCAATATTTGAATTCGTATCCGATTAATAATCGGATATCCGATATCTGATTAAATTATCCGTCGGATATTTTATTCGGATAATTATCCGATTAAATGAATACGAATTCGAATTCGGTTCGAATTTTAAACAGATAATTGCCAGGCCTACCCGCCTGGGCAGGTGCACTGGGCCGGGCCTCCTTGGGGACCCAGATTTGCTTTAACTTGGTCGGCCTGTGAGCCGGTGCAGTCTTTGGTGATGCGGCCAGAACGGCAGGCGTCACCTTCTCCTTCAGCTTCTCCAGCCCCTGGAAAGAGTTCCGAACTAGGATAGTCGGGACGACGCGGTCCGGTGTCACCTGGGACCTTTGCCCGTCCAGGCGAACTCGGAGGGTCCCGACGGTCATGGATTTCCCGGAGTTAGACATGCGGCGCCCCGAGACGACCCCAGTATTATTCCTCCGGAGCCTCCTCTGGTGAGATGCCGATCCTTGGTGGGACGGACTGGCAGTTTGGTGCAAGTGGTGCACGTTGCAGGCCAGCGTCGTTGTAAGGACGCCGTCGTTGTCCTCGGCCACAGCTCGGCCGGCAGCAGCTTCAGTGGCCCCCGGAGTGGGAGTGTTGGTCTGGGGCTCACCAGGTGCTTTCACATCCAGTATGTTGACGAAGGCCACCCCAAGGAAGTTGGGGAAGCCCACCGTGGGAGGGAAGCTCCCAAAGGTAAGGGGGACCGCCAGGTAGCCGTCCCGAACATGGTTGCCGACGACCTGAGGGCCGCAAGTAACCGCCATCGTTGGCAGCATAGTGTAGCTCTCCTGCATTCACAAAGGTAGCGCAATTAGTCTTACAAGAAGGGGGCCACAGGGCCCCCAATTCCGGCAAAGAGATGAAGGGTGGATCAGTCCCACCGGGCGTGCCAGACTTGTGGATGCATTTTTTATTTAACAATTATTTTTATTCGTTCGTTTGTTGGTTTACTAGGTGCGTGGGCGTGCCAGTCACCGGGGTGACAATTTATTCGGGTTCCGAAGAGCCCATAGTGCGCTCGATCTGACTTCGTCAGACGATTGTGTGATTCGTGTCGGGACCAGATCCCGTCGTGCCGTAAAGGTCACGACATCATTTACATCCCCCATACGAGGGAACACCCTTGATTAATTGCTGAAATTAGCGGCCCTGCGGCCGAAAGGACTAATACTAACTGCGCAAGATAGAAGCAGGAATAAATCACATCGGGATCTGCATCAGGTTCCGGGCCACGGGTCATATCAGTCGCCCATGGACCCTTTTCATGTTCGGACAAAGGTCCGTGATAGAAATGCGGTGGAAGCCGGGATGAATCTGTTCAGATGTCTGCCGAGCACTCGGTAATTTTAATGATGACTCGAAAGGGACCCGGCCTGAGAAACTGGTCCGGTCTGATTGGAATGTCGGCCCAAGACTAGGTCGGGGCCTGGCCATGTCGGGATAATTCCCAAGACTCGGGCCCGGCCTGAGAGGGCAGCATTATTGTTCCTTCCGCGTCGGGTCACGGAGAGAGATGGGGCTGCATGTGGACCCTAGCATTTTTTATCTGAGATTTTAATTATATGTTCCTCTCTTTCCTCTTACTGTTCATTTCTTCTTTATGCATTTGTTCTGAATGATTTCTCCCCCCCCCTTTTTGTTTATTATTATTATTATTATTTCTCCCTTTTTTATCACTATTTCACATTTTTTGTTTGTTTCCTATATATATTTGGATTTCTTTATTTATCATAATTTTCATTAATTTATTTATTATTATTATTATTATCACCAATATCATTATCATTATATATTATATGTGTATATTTCCCAGAGAGAGAGAGGGCCGCTGGAGGGTGTACCCGCGGAGGGTATAGAGAGCGTGCCGATGAGGGCGTCCCAAGGCGTATCGGCGAAGGGAGAAGAGGGTGCGCCGGAGAAGGCACCAAGGAGAGTGTGCCGGCGAAGGACTAGCCGAGTGTGCCGGCGAAGGGTGGCTGAAGGCGTGTCGGCGAGGGTGTCAAAGGGTGCACCGGATAGAGGTTGGGCTAGGTCGATGCAGACCTGGACTGGCAGCAGGTCGGTGCAGCCTTGGGCTGAAGTCGGCGCAGCCTTGGGCTATAGAGGGGCAAATTCTGTACGGCCTGCGGGCTGAAGTCGGTGCGGCCTTGGGCTGTAGAGGGGCGAAGTCTGTACGGCCTGCGGGCTGAAGTCAGTGCGGCCTTGGGCTATAGAGCGGCGAAGTCTGTACGGCCTGCGGGCTGTAGAGGGGCAAGGTCTGTACGGCCGTGGGGCAAAGTCTGTACGGCCTGAGGGGCGAAGTCTATACATCCTGCAGGGCGAAGTCTGTACAGCTTTTGGTTGTGTAAGGGCAAGGTCTGTACGGCCGCGGGACAAAGTCTGTACGGCCTGCGGGGCGAAGTCTGTACGGCCTGCAGGGCGAAGTCTGTATAGCTTTGGATTGTGGAAGGGCAAGGTCTGTACGGCCGCGGGACAAAGTCTGTACGGTCTGCGGGGGAAAGTTCGTACGGCCTGCGGGGCAAAGTCTGTACGGCATGCGGGGCGAAGTCTGTACAACTTTGGGTTTTGGAAGGGTAAGGTCTGTACGACCGCGGGGCAAAGTCTGTACGGCCTGCGAGGCAAAGTCTGTACGGCCTGCGGGGCGAAGTCTGTACGGCCTACGGTGTGAAGTCTATACAGCTTTGGGTTGTGGAAGGGCAAGGTCTGTACGACCGCGGAGCAATGTCTGTACGGCCTGCGGGCAAAGTCTGTACGGCCTGCGGGGCGAAGTCTGTACGGCCTGCGGGCAAAGTCTGTACGGCCTGCAGGCTGTAGAGGGGCAGGGTCTGTACGGCCGCGGGGCAAAGTCGGTGCAGCTTTGGGCTGTAGAGGGGCAAGATCGGTGCAATGTGCACCGAGGTAAACCCAAGGTCGGTGCAATATGCACCGACACAGGCTGGGAGGTGTGAAAGGGGGCTAGGAGTGTGCCGGCGAGGGCAGCTAGTAGCATGCCGGTGAAGGGCTGGCCGGGGGGCGTACCGTTGGAAAGGGTGAGGAGTGTGCCGCTGGAGGTTGGGAATGGGTGTACCGCTGGAGAGGGTGAGGGGTGTGCCGCTGAAAGGCCAAAAAGGCATACCGCTGGAGGTGGTGAGGGTTGTTAGAGTGTGCTGCTGAAGGGTTTGATGGGTGTACCGCTGAGGGATTAGGTTGAGAATTTCTAAGAAGACCCACTCTCCCTCTGGTTCTTTTAAGGCTTTTCTTTTCTTCTTTTCTCCAGCTTTTATGTAGTTTTATACAAGTCTTTCTTTCCCTCCCCCTTATTTGCTCAGTCTCTCTTCACGGATCGAACGTTTAATCTGTCATGTTCTCAACAAGTTCCGCTCTTCTCATGTTGTCAGCCATGCCTTGCCTGGTTAGAAAGTTCTGTTACCGATTGTTCCATTCATTTGTTGCTTCCTTTTGCCTTTTAGTGTGTTATTGTTTATAATAAAAATTCGGCAGCATCTCCCCTTAACCCGAGCGTAAGGGAGATAAAGGGAACACGCCCACATGGAGTGGTGGAACCTGACAACTGGAGGTGGGCGCCCGAAGGCAGCAGCACCTTTGATGAATCCTCGAAAAACCCAAAAACTAGAGATGGGCAGAGGGGAGGAACCCAGTATAGCCACTCGGGGGAGGGTGTGTGTGCCGGAGAAAGAAAGGCTAAGGCCACTAGGACCGTGCCGGGGAAGGCCCATGGGGGCTTACCGGCGAAGGTGTAGCTAGTAAGTGTTGGGGAGGCCCATGGGGCGTACCGGCGAAGGGTTGCTGAAGGGAGTGCCACTAAGGCCAAATAAAGGCGTGCCGGCGAAGAGCTAAATGGGCGTATCGGTGAAGGGTCGCTGGCAAGGGCACCAGCGAGAGGTGTTGTAGGGTGTATCGCCCAAGGACTGTATAATACGAGCCGAGGGCTAGCTAGGTGGGGTAAAGCCAAAGGAGAAAGGGCTCGGGACTTAGTTTGGTTTACTCCACATGGGAAGCTTCCGTCGCAAACAGGGGAAGCTGGGCTGGGAGAATAACATGGTGGCGTTGATGGTCGGGTATTTTAAGGAGAGGAAGGAGCCATGACGAGGGAGACGAAGACCTATGGTGGGGTCCAAACCATCGGAAGACGGAGAAAGAAACATTCGAACGCATACGCATGAAACCAACGGAGACACTAAAAGGAAGGAACTCAAAAGAGAGATTCTTCTATTCATGCTAAACAAGGGTCGTGGTCGGCCGTGTACACATTAGAGCCTCGGAGCGTTGAGTACAATGGAGGGAGGAAGAAAGAACGAGAGGGGAGAAAGAAATGGGAGGAGCTAGAGCCGAGCAGGGGCGAAGGCTCCCCGCCCTCCCCGGTCCTCCGTGATACACCACACACACTCCTTCTCTTCGCCTCCCTTACTCTCTCTTCCGGATGGCTGTCGGAGGGGAATCCCACGTTGAATCTCTCCCTTCTTCTTCTCCTTCTCTTCTTCTTCTTCCTTTGGAGACGGTGGCTCTCTCCTTTTCTTCTCTTCTCTGCGTGTTCTCTTCTTCCTCTTCTCTTTTCTCTATCCTCTCTCCTCTTCTCTTCTTCGAAGAAGAGGGGTTCTTATACCCCTTACGGCGGGAGCGTTCGAACACGGCAGCCGGAAGCGGGAAGCGACCGGTCATGATGGGGTTTGACTTCCCCCGTCCTGGATGTCAGGGGATAGCCTACGTGACCCAACCTCCGGCCGACACCTCGGACAGCCCACTGCGCGCCAAAGATCCGTAGGGCATGGGCTCGAGATTTGGCCTGCCGGAGGTGCCGTTGGAATGCCTGAACGCTGTGCCGTTGACGGGTTCAACAAGCTTGCCGCGGGACTGCCCAAACGGCGTGTCGCTGGAGGGGCCTGAGGGCGTGCCGCTGAAGAGGCCTGAAGGACGTGCCACTGAAGAGCCCTGAGGGCGTGCTGCTGAAGGGCCCAAAAAGGCGTGCCGTTGAAGAGCCAACGGGGCGTGCCACTGAAGGGCCCAAAGGGGCGTGCCGCTGAAGGCCACTGAGGCCGTGCCGTTGAAGGCCACTGAGGCCGTGCCGCTGAAGGCCACTGAGGCCGTGCCGCTGAAGGGCCCAAAGGGGCGTGCCGCTGAAGGCCGCCAAGGGGCGTACCGCTCAAGGGCTCAGGGCGTGCCACTGAAGGGCCAAAAAGGCGTGCCGCTGAAGGCCATTGAGGCCGTGCCGCTGAAGGCCGCCAAGGGGCGTGCCGCTGAAGGGTTCAGGGCGTGCCGCTGAAGGCCTAAATAGGCAGTTCTGAGTCTGTCGTGAGTGCAAGTTGTGGCCCACCTGATTTTCTTCGAGACCTATGGATTGGGGGGGGCTCGATGGTTGATTTCTCTTCACTGTCGTGACTCCGGAAATGGCTTCACGGTAGTGTGTGCGTGTTCGGGGAGTCCAGATGGCCCTCCCTTCTTCAGGGTTTCCTCAGTTAACGTGGTTATTGATGCTGGGAATGCAATTTTGCATGTCCACACACTCCGCCCTTACCGAGCTACCTCACCTTGGTCTAGTGGCACTCCGCCCTGACCGAGATACCTCACCCCGATCCAGTGGCACTCCGCCCTAACTGAGCTACCTCACCCCGGTCTAGTTGCACTCCGCCCTGACCGAGCTACCGTCACCTTGGTCTAGTGGCACTCCGTCCTGATCGAACTATCATCACCCCGGTCTAGTGGAACTCCGTCCTGATCGAACTATCCTTACTCCGGTCTAGTGGCACTCTGCCATAACAGAGCTCGTATAATATCAACAACATTGCCATTACGGGCCTTACGCCCGAATCAGCTCAAATCTATCCTTTGCGTCAGCATTGTTTCCTTGCTGACGAATAAGCTCTTTTTCTCGGCGCAAGACTTCGTGTCCTAGTCAACCCTTATACAACATTGCCATTACGGGCCTTACGCCCGAATCGGCTCAAATCTATCCTTTACGTTAGCATTGTTTCCTTGTTGACGAATAAGCCCTTTTTCTCGACGCAAGACTTCGTGTCCTAGCCGACCCTTATACAACATTGCCAATGCGGGCCTTATGCCCGAATCGGCTCAAATCTATCCTTTGTGTCAGCATTGTTTCCTTGCTGACGAATAAGCCCTTTTTCTCGGCGCAAGACTTCATGTCCTAGCCGACCCTTAAAAAACAACAGCGTTATGGGCCTTACGCCCGAATCGGCTCAAATCTATCCTTTGCGTCAGCATTGTTTCCTTGCTGACGAATAAGCACTTTTTCTCGGCGCAAGACTTCGTGTCCTAACCAACCCTTATACAACATTACCAATGCGAGCCTTACGCTCAAACCAGCTCAGATCTATCTTTTGCGTTAGCATTACCTTCTTGTTGACAAATAAGCCCTTTTCTGGTGCAAGACCTCGTATCCTAGCCAACTCTCTCAGCATCCTCCTGTTATATGAGCAAAAAAAAAAAGCAAAAATGGGGTTAAAAATAGAGATACCCCACCAGACTTGTTCCTGTATTCGAAACAAGGGAAAAAATGGCTATAGCCCGGCTGTGGCGAAAACCCGAAAGGGCGTCGCAGGTAAAATTGGGTACCCCGCCACGTGAAAACCCAGAAGGGCGCGTGGGCAAAAGAAAGAGGGGGTTGGCCTCGGTGAAAACCTGAAAGGGCGCTTAGGTCAGTAAAGTGGTAATCTAAAAAGTTCCTCTTTATTCTCCTCCTAATGAGACTCCCAAAGGACAACCATCAAGAGTCCCACTGGAGATCCCCTTTACCAAGCCCATGTTCGAACCTCGTCATCATCGGCAAGATCGGTCGAACTCTACCCTTGACTCGGACCTTCCGTCCTTGTCAATGAAGATACCCTTGCTTCGATACGTAACCCATGTCGATGAACAAACTCATGTTCGACCCTCGTCATCATCGGCGAGGTCGGTTGAACTCTACCCTTGACTCGGACCTTCCGTCCTTGTCAATGAAGATACCCTTGCTTCGACGTGTAACCCATGTCGATGAACAAACCCATGTTCAACCCTCGTCATCATCGGCGAGATCGGTCGAACTCTACCCTTAACTCGGACCTTTCATCCTTGTTAATGAAAATACCCTTGCTTCGGCTTGTAACCCATGCTGATGAACAAACCTGTGCTCGACCCTTGTCATCATCGACAAGGCTGGTCGAACTTTACCTTTAACTCGGACCTTTTGTCCCTGTTAAGAAGTATATAGTCTTTGCTTCAGCATTCAACCGATGTCGACGAACTGAACCAGGGCCCGACCCTTGTCATCATCGACAAGGCCGGTCGGCATTCTAGCAAGATAAGTTCTCCCATGTTCCGGATTCTCCGTGGAATAAAAAAAAAGCAAAAATGGGGTTAAAAATAGAGATACCCCGCCGGACTTGTTCCTGTATTCGGAACAAGGGCAAAAATGGCTATAGCCCGGCTGTGGCAAAAACCTGAAAGGGCGTCGCAGGCAAAATCGGGTACCCCGCCACGTGAAAACTCGGAAGGGCGCGTGGGCAAAAGCAAGAGGGGGCTGACTTCGGTGAAAACCCGAAAGGGCGCTTGAGTCGGTAATGTGATAAAAAAATGATGATGATGATGAAGTAGTAACGAGCTTACCCTCGTTCATCATTCAACTTCTATCTACCTTCTCGGCCCTTGTCACCATCGACAAGACCGGCCATCTTTTCGGCCCTTGTCACCATCGGCAAGACCGGCCATCTTTTCGGCCCTTGTCACCATCGACAAGATCGATCGCTACCCCTTCCGGTCCTTGTCACCATCGATAAGACCGGCTACCTTCTCGGCCCTTATCACCATCGACAAGACCGACCATCTTTTCGACCCTTGTCATCATCGGCAAGATCGGTCGCTACCCCTTCCGGTCCTTGTCACCATCGGCAAGACCGTCTACCCTTCTCGGCTCTTGTCACCATCGGCAAGACCGGCCATCTTTTCGACCCTTGTCACCATCGGCAAGATCGGTCGCTACCCCTTCCGGTCCTTGTCACCATCGGCAAGACCGGCTACCCTTCTCGGCCCTTGTCATCATCGGCAAGACCGGCCATCTTTTCGACCCTTGTCACCATCGGCAAGATCGGTCGCTACCCTTTTCGGCCCTTGTCACCATCGGCAAGACCGGCCATCTTTTCGACCCTTGTCACTATCGACAAGATCGGTCGCTACCCCTTCTGGTCCTTGTTACCATCGGCAAGACCGGCTACCTTTTTGGCCCTTGTCACCATCGGTAAGACCGGCTATCTTTTCGGCCCTTGTCAACATCGACAAGACCGGCTACCTTTTCGGCCCCTGTCATCATCGACAGGACCGGTCCACATCCCCCTAACCTGGACCCTTCATCCTCGTTAAGCAATTAACTTCTTTTGCTTCGACATATAACCTCTGTTGATGAATAAACCCTACCCTCAATTTCTGTCAGCGTCAATGAGTCTGACTAACAAGCCGTCTGACCTTATTTCCCAGCCCTAAGGGGCCTCTACACTTTTTGGTCCTTCGAACTTTTGGCCTACGTTAGCCATTGCTTGGTCCCAAGAATGGTCACGGCGCGGTGGAGCGAACACCTCACCCCTTTGCTGAAGGCGTGAGCGCTCTCCTGCCCTAGTGACTCACATACTCGGACTAGAATTGACTAGCGAGTGGAAAGGGGAAGGGAAAAGAATAATGAAAGAATGGAGTCGTCATTTAACAACAAATGAGGAGTTTTCATTCCTATGAAATAAAAAGATACATGTTATGCGGGGCATACCCCGGAATACATAAAGTCCATCAAACAGGGAGGGGAATAGAGGAGACTATGGAAGCAGGCGTCGGAAGATGTTCTCCAGCTCCGGAATACCCAAAGAAGGATGGCGGGTCAGTTCTTGCAGCCGAGACTCGGCGACCTCCTGCTGGGATAGTTTCTCCTCGAGGGAAGCAGCTTGTCCCTCTGCCATTTCTGCTTCCTCTATCTTCTGGACTTCCAGACGCTCTATTTCTTGAAGCTCAGCCTTTGCCCTTGAAAGTTCAGCCTGCAGCTCTGCTATCCGGGCCGTAAGGAAACTTCGGCGCTGTAAAGAGGCACTGGCATCATCCCTCATCTGCGCTGCAGTCCCTTTTAGAGAGACGAGAGTCGCTCGGCATTCAGCTCGCTCCAATATTATGGCCGTCAGCTGGTCTGCTACCTCTCGGCCTAAGAACTCCCTTCTATTCACATATTTCAGCAACAGAATTACCCGTGGAGTCCAGTCGTCCATGGGGCAGCCGAAAGCCAACAACGAGCAGGACAAGTGCTCTATCAAGCCCCTTAGCTGAACATAAGTCAAATCTCTGATGGCCGCTATGGTCTGTTGAAGGGTCCCTAAGAACTGCCATACGAGGTCACTCAATGACTAGAGACCGATCGGTGACGTCTCGGGTAGTTCGAACTTCACTCTGCTGTCCACGGTGGCCCAGATATCGTTGCTCGTCCCAGAAGACGACAACGGCATGATCTGCAGTGCACTTGCATGGGGAACAACTGCAGTAACTGATATGGTAGCTGGAGTCTCGATGACGGTGACTTCCCTGCCAGCCCCTTGGGATGAAGCTGCAACAGGGACATCAAGGGCCAAGGACATCTGCTCCTCGCCTCCAACTTGACTGACCCCCATATGGCCAGTTTCAGCAACAAGAGCCAGGGCCCCAGTAGTCCTGGCTTCCTCTTCAACGATCTCTCCCGACTCTACCTCGGGGGGCCCACCCTTCTCTGAAGCCGACTTTCGTGCGACTTCCAATGGCCGGGAGTCCTCGACTGCCACCGACTCGTCAGCCCTCACAAATACGCCAGCTCCTGCTGGACCCGCTGCCGCTGTGTAGTCCTTGGGATATCGCAGTGCGATAGGCCGTAAGACTGGCGGGAAGGTTGCATGAGTCGGACCTAGAGCCGGGAGAGGTATATGCACCGTTATGGTTGGCAGCACCACCTCAGTCTACACCAGAAATATATATATCAGAGAGCTGAAAAGAAAAAGAAAGGAAGGGCAATAAGCGCCGATCACGGGGGGGTTCCTCCCCTCAGCTGGCACTACGCTCAAATCTCCAAGGGCGACCTCTGCGGCCCCAGCCCCTTCACTTACAAGTGATCCTGATGGCCCAGGACTGCTCCATGACAATCGGGGTGGGCTGAAAGTCAGGTGATCACTTTCATAAGCCGAAAATTCCCCGGCATCCTCAGTCTCTGTGTCGATCGATGGGAACTCCTCGTCACTAGTGCTGCCACCGTAATCGACCTGCTAAGAGGAAGAAGAATCCTATCCTCTTTCTAGACGCCCCACCATCGGAGCAGGAACCTCACCAGGAGGAGCATCACCCTCAGTAGGGACTTCCTCCATGCACTTCGCACTAGGAGCAGCAGTTGATGGGATCTCAGGGGCAAGCTCGCCCTGCTCCCCAGCAATAGCTTCCTCTGCACCCTCTGCTCTCGGAAGTAATGACGGTTGCATATCAACTGAAATTTATGCCAAGAAATAGTCAAGCCGACTGAAGACATGAAGACTCGCGGTGGTGTCGCGATTAAACTATAAGTTACCTTCCATTTCCTGTCTAGGCTTGGAGAAGGCAGATCTCTCTCTACGGGAGCAGTAAGGATTACCTCTGCCCCTTCCCTAGCCACGGCGCCTACCGTCGCCTCCAGCCCGATGACCGTAGCGACTGTGTCGGCAGCTGTCAACACGGATTAGCCGAAGCAGCCAAAGTGAGCCAATGAATTCTGAAGAAATGAAGAGCTTACCTTCAGCTTCTGGCCCCTGCGCACGGGAAGCCTCAAACTCTTCAAAGGATACAACCGGAGGAAGAACGGTTGCTGGTTCCTTTTCTGCGGCCTTCCTCCGGCGTGCCCGTGTCACTCGGGTCACTGCCGCTTTGGCCTTCCCAACGGCCTCCCTCAACTGGGATCAGGTCCACTTTCTCGAATCGCCAGGAGGCAGTGGCGTCGTGGTCGGGGCCGGCTCGGGAGCCTCGAAGTATGTTGGCTTCTGAGCTTTTATTATTAGCTCCCTAAAGTGCCGAGTCTCCTCCAAAGTGGGTCGGACTGTACATGCACGAAGGTGAGAATAATACATGACAATGAAGAAAAGAAGTTGGCCGACGGGCCTGAATAAAGAGATAGAACATACTTGCTGGCCCCATGTAGAAGGGGAAGAGAGGCCAATAATACAGCGAGGGCACTTTGTCTCTCGAAGCTGCCTCGTGAATAAGCCAACATAAATCTCCTATCTTTTTACTCGGCTCGGCCAGCAGCGCCAGGTCCGCGTGGCCACGAGAAGACAGGTGATAATATAAGCTCAGGTGGTCCAGCCCCCATCTGTCAGCATACTTGAATGAGATATGAAGGGGTCGGTCCAAAATGGCTTCGCTAGGACCACCCACTGAAAGACCATGCGATCGAAGGAGCACAAATAGCCAAGGTGTGTTGTCATATAGAGCATCCCGCCTCTCTTCCCTGCGGATGAAAGTCCGATAGGGGTGTAGCCTGTCAACCTCGGGGCGCCAGTCAGCCACAACCGAGATGGGTTCCTCCACCGGCAGAGGGAGTTGCTGAAGAACCACCCTCTCGCTGCTTACTGATAACGCGAAAGTTTGTCATTTAAAACACGCGTATAATAATCTTAATACCGAACTCGCACAAAATGATCAAAAGAGAACGTAGTACTATGGCAAGCACGGGTCGAATCCACAGGGAAGAAGATACTTTTAGAGTTAAAAACCTTGTAACCTTTTAGAAAATGTTTGTGATTTTTTGTAGCTTGAAGAGAATGATTAAACAAAGAATGATTCCAACAATTAATTCAAAATGCCTATGATTATGAGTCTATGCCATGGGAAATAATTGCATAACATTGAGAAGAAGAGGTAGAAAAAGTAGGAAGAGAGGGAAGATGAACAAACTCTAGATCAAATGAACACTTCTTTCATTAACATAAAGAAACGATTACATGAAGTGCAAGACGAGCTTACAATAAAGATGTGACGAGATTACAATGAAGTAAAATGAAACTAAAGCAATAGCAACAAGAGGAGCCTGAGATGTGAAGATGGTAGCCGCAATGGTGATGACGGTGCCGTCCTCTCTTGGCCTTGGATCACGAACCACCTTGTGGAAGATGTCGTCTACACCGGGAGGAAGTCGCCTTTGTCATTGAAGCTGCCTTTGGAGGGTGAATAACTTTGAACCAAAGAGGAATTAGGAGATGCCCAAGAATAAGAAGTTGAAGAGGAGGGAGAGAGAAAGAACTTTGATGAAGAACTCAGATAGAAAAGAAGAACAGAAGAGCTTCAAAATAGATAAATAACAGAAACTAGCACCTCAGATGAACAGTAAAATCACATGATAGCAAGTTGAAAAATGAGAAATATCTTCAAAACCAGAAAGAATTAGAAGATGATCAAGAAGAAGAAGTTGTAGAACACGTAAAAACAAAGAACTTTCATGAAGACAACAAGAGCAGAAAATGACTAGAAGAGGGAGAAATAAGGGGAAGAAAAGAGAAAAATATTGGGTCACAGATGAACAGGATAGCATAGTGAAAAACACGAAATATCTTGAAAATCAGAAGGAATTAGAAGATGAGCAAGAATAAGAAATTGTAGAGGACTTAAAAATGAAGAACTTTTATGAATAACACAAAAGGAGAAAATGAACTTACATGGGAGAAACCAGAGACCTAAGGTTGGGAGAGAAAGAGTGAAAGATTACCCAAAAGAAGCACTCCCTTTCTCCTCCTTGTCATGGGCTATTTATAGGGAAAGTTGGATAGATAGAGGGTGGAGATTATATCAAAAGGAGATGGATGGCTGAGATTCAAGTGGAATATGATGCATGGGGAAGAGAAAAAGTAGGTGGGCACCCCCTTTCTTGGACTTTAGGCACCCCATTTCCCAAGGCTCGTCATGTCTCTCCTTTATTTCAAACTTTGAATGTCCTTTTCCTCCTTTTCAAACTTAAACTTTGGATTCTTCCTTTTCAAACTTTGAATTCAAAATTTTGAACATTCCTTTCCCTCCAACTAAAATATTTTGAATTCTTTATTTGACTTGGTCAAAATGGTGATGACCCTTTTGTCCCCGGCTTCTTTTGTAATTACCTTCGGTGTCCTACATACACACAATTACACTTTAGTCCATAAAAATTATCACAATGTGCACATCAATCTCAAATACTCATAGTTATGCAATGGAGAATTAATGCTCATGGTCCTCAACTTCAAATTATTAGATAAAATTATCAAATTAATCAATTTACGTGAAAGCTCCAATTTAAATGCGGAGTTGAGGTTAATTATGAAATATGCATAATTACCTAATTATATGCACATAAAATGGTGTTTATGCGATGTATTATAATAAGAAATTGAGACTTATCACACCCCCCAACTTGAACATTACTAGTCCTTTAGCAATGTAAACAATTATAAAATTAGGACTAGCAAACACTCATGTGTCACAGATCATGGCAAGAACATTATGCATAATGATTTAGACTTTGGAGTATTACAAGTTCAAGTAGAATGCATTTGGTATAAATTTCATCAGTCCATGTGTTTAGACCTTTCCTCAAGATACACTCAAAATTAAATATCTCTTTGTGTATGAGTGATATAACTTGACTAGTGACTTCCAAACAATCTAGATGAATGAGTCTTCTACCTTTTACATAAAGATGATTTTCAATTCTGCCCACCTCTTGAATTGAGCTTCTCGAATTACAGGTAGCTTCACTCTGCCAGTTTATACTTCTTTTTTTTCTTTTTTTTTTGACACACGGTGCTGCACATCCCTTCGCCGTTTGACACGAACCTCAACTCTTGTCTTAGGAGAAGCAGGCCCGGTTACTAAGTTTAGGGGCATTTTCATGTGTGTTTTTTTTTGCAGGTAGCTTTTTCGTCACGATTATGTTCAACGAATGGGCATAATATTCATCACCACCTAAGTGTCAAGTAAAATTCCCATCATCCTAATATTTGTCATCCACCGATCTTGTTATTGTGCAATTGTGTGCAAGTTCAATAGAATTTTCAAGTGTATTCTGAGGAAAAGGCTAAAGACATAACCAATTAATCCATCCCTTTAATTTACAACTTTCACATGTAAGACTCTAAGTCCTATCATTCTAAGAAAAGTTTCTCATCATGAAATATGAACATGAAACACGTGTTAGAGGTGTGATGAAAGGTTACAATTATTTTGAGGAAATTCGAGCTCAAGCTACCCCCAAACTTAGGTGACATTGTCCCTAATGGCATGAGTAAGATATAGAAATGAAATAAAGTCATAAAAAGTAGAGGGAAGGATAGATACGACCTGAGAGAGAGATGTCGTCATCAAAGAAATATTGCTCCATGCTCCATGCTCCTGAGATAAAAGAAGAAATTCAATCAATTTTTTTTTTGAAAAGAGACAGGATAATTGGGTTACCTCCCAAGAAGCGCTAAGTTTAACGTCTTCAGTCAGACACAATATAGCTCACAATGGGTCACTCAGCCTGAGAGAGTCCTCCTGCAGCATTGGAAGATTGTCAATGTAAGGCTTCAAACGTTGACCATTGACAGTGAAAGTTTGACCAGTTTTAGAATCAAGAATTGTTACTGCACCATGGTCAAATATTTTAATTACCACATATGGTTCATCCCATCGAGATTTTAATTTGCAGGGAAATAATCACAGCCTAGAGTTAAAAAGCCAGACCTTTTGGTTGATTTGAAAAGTTTTGCGTGAAATGTGTTTATCATGGAATGCTTTTGTTTGGGCTTTATAAATCCTAGAGTTCTCATTGGCTTCATTGCGAAGTTCCTCTAACTCAGTCAGTTGAAAGGCTCTATGGGAACTAGCCTGTGCTAAATCAAGATTGAATTGTTTGATTGTCCAATAGGCCCTATGTTCTAATTCGACTGGCAAATGACATGGCTTTCCAAAAATAAGCCTATAAGGGGACATGTCAATGGGAGTTTTGTAGGCGGTCCGATAGGCCCAAAGTGCGTCATCCAATCTTTCAGACCAATCCTTCCTATCGGGCCTAACAGATTTCTGTAGGATATTTTTGATCTCCCTATTGGATGTCTCCACTTGACCACTTGTTTGGGGATGGTAGGGTGTAATACCCCGATTATTTATTAAGTTTTATTGAGCTTTTATTAATTAAAAATTGAATTAAAATGAATTAATGTTTGAATTTTGAAATATTAATATTTAATTCATTAGAAAATAGAACCTATAAATTCGACTACCTTAGAAAAATCTGTAAAAATAGTGATTGGGTAAAAGATCATTTTTATAGCAATTTTATCTTCTAGACTTGACCCAAATTAATTACGTAACCTTGTCTAATTAGAGGTTTAATCCTGCATTTGACTTTTACCTAACCTTTACCAAATCGTAACTTAAAACGTGAAATTCGACCTTATTACTCAACCAAATGATCTAAAATCAAGGGCAAATGGAAGGCCACAACGTAAGGAACATTTACCCTCAATCAATTTGAGGTAAACCTAGCCCTAAAACGTGCTGCCGACATAGCTTTGGTCGAGTCAGGGATTCCGGCGCCGTTTCTAACACGTAACTTGCAGCGCCAAATACTCCCAACTCCGAAGGCTCCAGAAGCTCCATGACCTATAGAAATGTAGCTCTTCGACTCTAGTATCATTTGGTAGCTGGGTCAGCCGACGAGGAGTCCAGATCTGGGAGTATTCGTCGTTTTGGTGGATGGTGTTGGTAGTTCATCGTTCTTCATCTCCAGCCCTTTAATCCGTCGATTAAGGTAGGTACCCTTAACCAAATGAGACTTGTAAATATAGTATCTTGATCAGCTCGATGAGATCTATCCAATGGGACTGAAAGCCCCAAATTTTATTAGGTATCCGTGGAGATATCGAGCTTTTTGTGAGCTGTTGTCAAGCTTGTTCTTCATTCTAGGGTTTCAAATTCTTTCTCCGATTTGAGGTAGGATCTAACAACCAAACTCTAATTAACTTACATGATGTAATTAGCATGTTGTTAGCTTTCTTTTGACACCACAATCCCCAAATTCCGTTGTGTATGTTGGGAGAATTTTTAGATTTAGTGGAAGAATGTCAAGAATTAGGTCTTCTTGTGTTCTTCATAGAATAGGTTGTGATTCTTGTGAATTCTGATGAAATTCGTGTTTTCAAATTGTAATTTTATGACCCTAATATGTCTAGTAAGATTCCTATAGCATGGGGTTTTGATTTCAACTCAATTGGACCACAATTGGGTGAGTTTTTGTGCTTTCCGAAAGTTACTGCCGTTGCTGTTCTTGCAGGGGTCGACCCCTGGGGTCGACCCATTTTCTTGGCAACCCTGCAGGCCCGAGGGTCGACCCCAGGGGTCGACCCATCCAGTCCCTGCAAGGGGGTCGACCCCAGGGGTCGACCCATGCGCTGGAGTATAGGGGTCGACCCCAGGGGTCGACCCATCCTGCAGAAATGGTGGGGGTCGACCCCAGGGGTCGACCCATGCGCTGGAGTATAGGGGTCGACCCCAGGGGTCGACCCATCCTACAGAAATGGTGGGGGTCGACCCCAGGGGTCGACCCATTCAGCTGCCAGACCCCATTTTTACAGGGGTCGACCCCAGGGGTCGACCCATACACCAGAAAACTAGTTTTGTCATTTTTTGACCCGAGGATCGATCCGGATCATTAGGGGATCGACCTAATCAACTTAGACCAATTGAAAACTATATTTTTGAAGAACCAGTGACCTATTCTGGAAACCTTATGATTTCAATTTACATTGGTTCCTACTTGCAAACATAGTGTAAAAACTTGCCGTTTACCATCTTCATTTCGACTCATACATTGGTTAAATAGAAACCCACATAATTAGTGGTTAATGGTGTAACTAAATCTCTGTAATGCATGCTATTTCATTCCTGTGAGCTTGTTCTTTAATCATCTTGAATCTTCTTTTGGCTTAATGATTAATGCAAATGATAATAGATAATCTTTGACATATTAACTTGATAATTAGGATTAATATGTTGATTAGCTTGTTGGATAGCTGATTTACTACAGTAGCGCAGCATGATTAACTCTTATTGTGACTTGGTTTTCAATCTTCTTGACGATTGTGCTTACCTTGAAATTTTGAAATGAATCTCCTTCCTACTTGAAATTGTTATTGCTACATAGTTCAAACCTTGGAATTCTGGCCATAAATTATGGAAGTCTAGATTCGTGGGATCTTTGATCCAAAGAAATCAATGCCTGGCAAACAATTAAGGCTTGGTCTAGTCCTGGGAGGAGCGCCCGAACACTACGTGTACCCCCGGGGATGTGATTGACTAGGTGTGGCATTTGGCACCAGTACTATGACATGAGTTAAATCTAGGACTGGCCACTACTCTCTACTACTCTCCACTACTCTCTACTACTTTTCACTTTCCACTCTTCACTGTTCTATACTCTACTTGTTGTTACTTACTTGCTGTTACTCGGACGTGGAAGTGAAATTACATACGTGCTTGACATGACTTGAATTGTCTCGATATGGCCAACTCTTTATCGTTATCTCCTGTAGTAAATTCTTGTCTTTGTTATTCCTCTTAAGTATTACCATTCTGTTCCTTTATATTTCTTGACCTTGCAAGATCTTTAAATTTTGTTTCATTATATCATCATTATTCTTTTATTGCATTATCCTTTGTAGCATGATATTTAAAAAAATATAATTAAACTGCTAATCACTTATACCTATCTGTTATTTCCTACTGAGCGTCAGCTCATAGTTGTTGTTTTCCCCATTTCCAGGCTTTTCAGGTGACGCGCTTACCGATGGGGAAGGGCAGGAGTGATGTTTTGAGTGTAGCAGTTAGTTGTGTTTAGAGTGTGTTGTGCTTCAGCTTTGTTATTGTGGTTTAGAGTTTGTTATCCCAGTTGTATTGAGTTGATTTGAGGATTGTTGTACCAGTTATGTTTTGTTTAATGGTCAATAAGTTATTTCCATTTCTTAGCATTTGTATATATTTAGATTAGTTCTCTCTCTTTCCAGCTCGTTTCTAACTGTACGTCCCGATATTCCGCGTCGGGGCATGACATAGGGGGTGGCAATCTTATGAGTGATCCCATATTTTCCGAGAAGAACTTGAAATTGGGCATGAGTGAAATGAGAACCTCCATCGCTAATGATCGCCCTCGGACACCCGAACCTTGAAAATATATTCTTTCGGACAAACTTCATGACAGCTTTGTGATCATTGGTCCGGGTAGCAATGGCTTCAATCCACTTAGACACATAATCGACCGCCACAAGAATGTACTCATGTCCGAATGATGGCAGAAAGGGCCCCATAAAATCAATTCCCCAAACATCAAAGATTTCAACCACTAGAATGGGGTTAAGTGGCATCATATCTCGTTTGCTTATGTTCCCCATAGCTTGACACCTAAGACAAGTTTTACTAAATTCATAGGCATCTTTGAAGAGTGTGGGCCAGAAAAATCCACTTTATAACACTTTGCTAGCCGTTTTCTTTCCCGAGAAATGTCCCCCACAAGCTAGAGTGTGACAAAAGTTCAGAACACTTTGGTGTTCCTCCTCGGGGACACACCTCCTAATTATTTGATCCTGACCCACATGGAACAATTCGGGGTCCTCCCAAAAGTAGTGCTTAACCTTTGAAAAGAATCGATCCTTCTCCTGCCTAAACCACCCTCCTGGAATCTGTCTTACCGCCAGGTAATTGACTATGTGAGCGTACCAGGGGGTTGAGTTATGAGAGATGGAAAGAATTTGCTCATCAGGAAAGGAATCAGACATAGGAGCACTTTCAGGAATCACAATCCTAGACAAGTGATCAGCTACAACATTCTCTAACCCCTTCTTGTCCTTGATCTCAAGATCAAATTCTTGTAGTAAGAGAATCCATCTAATCAAACGGGGTTTAGCATCCTTCTTGGTGAGCAGGTATTTCAATGCAGCGTGATCCGAATAAACAATGACTTTGGCCCCTAAAAGATATGAGCGAAATTTTTCTAGGGCAAATACAACAGCCAGAAGTTCTTTCTCTGTGGTGGTATAATTTAATTGAGCATCGGCGAGGGTGCGACTCGCATTATAAATTACCACAGGTTTCTTATCAATTCTCTGGCCCAAGACAGCTCCTATGGCATAGTCAGAGGCATCGCACATGATTTCAAATGGGAGCGACCAATCAGGAGACTGTAGGATTGGGGCTTGAGTGAGGGCCGCTTTAAGAGAGTGAAAATCCTCAAGACAAGACTCATCTAGCTGGAATGGAGTGTCCTTGGCTAGGAGCTTAGTGAGCGGACGAGTAATGGTAGAGAAATTCTGAATGAATCTTCTATAAAAACCCGCATGGCCAAGAAAAGAGCGGATTTGCTTGACAGACGAAGGGGGGGGGAGATTAGA
Source organism: Amorphophallus konjac (assembly GCA_022559845.1). Lineage (NCBI taxonomy): Eukaryota > Viridiplantae > Streptophyta > Magnoliopsida > Alismatales > Araceae > Amorphophallus > Amorphophallus konjac. Next base: position 411,045,554 of record CM040122.1, on the reverse strand, counting down.
AATCAGATCAACCTTAGCCTTATCTACCTCTATTCCCCTTTCAGAAATAACATGGCCCAACACAATGTCTTCTCTTACCATAAAGTGACTTTTCTCCCAGCTTAACACAAGGTTGGATTTAATGCATCGTGCCAGCACCTTCTGCAAATTCTTCAAACAGCAATCAAATGAGTCTCTGAAAACTGAGAAGTCATCCATGAAAATTTTTAAAAAATCTCCCACCATTTCAGAAAAGATTGCCATCATACACCGCTGAAAGGTGGCAGGGGCATTACAAAGCCCAAACGGCATTCTTCTAAATGCAAACGTGCCATACGGACACGTGAATGTAGTCTTTTCCTGATCTTCCGGGTAGATAGCAACCTGATTATACCCGGAGTATCCATCTAAAAAGCAAAAATATCTTTGCCCAGCCAATTTTTCCAAAATCTGATCTACAAACGAGAGAGGAAAATGATCTTTCTTTGTCATTGAGTTCAATTTTCTATAATCAATACAGACTTTCCACCCCGTTTATAGTCTTATAGGCACCTCTTCACCCTTCTCATTTTGAATCACGGTCAGCCCGGATTTCTTTGGAACAACTTGTGTAGGACTGACCCACTTGCTGTCAGAGATGGGATATATAATTCCGGCATCTAACCACTTCACTACCTCTTGCTTAACCACCTCTTTCATGTTCGGATTCAACTGGCGTTGCATCTCCCTGCTCGGTTTAGCATTGTCCTCTAAATAGATATGGTGCATACAAACATCCAGACTGATCCCTTTGAGATCCGCCACCGACCAACCTATTGCCCCCCTATGCTCCTTAAGAACAGTTAAGAGTTGGGATTCCTGAGCAGAAGTGATATTAGAGGCAATGATGACAGGTAGAGTGTGATTAGGTCCCAAATATGCATATTTAAGGGAGTCTGGCAGAGGTTTCAATTCAAGACTAGGCGGATGATCCAGAGATGGAAGAGTAGGTTCGGATTGTAATGGAGGAAGTGACTCTACCCTAGACCAGGGTGCAGAAGAGAGAGGAGAATCCTGAAGCATGCTACCCTCTTCTAGGGTGTTCTCAATGTTATCTGGAATCACATCCTCAAAGATATCAATGACATTGCATTCATCTCCTTGATCCGGATACTAAGAAGCCTTAAAAACATTTAGAGAAACTTTTTTGCCTCCAAATGATATATCCATCATTCCCGTGGCACAGTTGATGTTGGCCTTAGCAGTTGCTAGAAAAGGACGTCCCAAAATAATAGGTGTGTGCCTTAAATCATGGGACGAGGCCATATCAAGAATGAGAAAATCCACCGGGAAATAACATTCATGCACTTTAACAATGACATCCTCCAACAGACCCCTTGGTGTTTTAACCGACCTATCCGCCAGTTGGAGGATGATTGAAGTGGGTTTTAACTCCCCTAGATCAAACTGCTCATAGATAAAGATGGGTAAAAGATTCACGCTAGCACCTAAGTCTAGCAATGCTCGATCAACAGTGACTCCACCTATATCACATGAGATTAAAGGGGCTCCGGGGTCCTTCAATTTTTTTGGCAAATGATTCATCAAAATAGCACTCACATCCTCAGACAAGCGGATCTTTTGAGTCACCGCCCTTGGCTCCCTCTTTGGAGTACAAAGCTCTTTCAAAAACTTTGCATATGTCGGCACATACTTGATTGCATCCAAGAGTGGAATATTGATATTCACTTGTTTAAACAATTCCACTAATTCTTCCTGTTGTACTGACGGTTTCTTGTGAGCTTTCGACTTTAGAGCATCGGGAAAGGGGACCTTAGGCACATATTCTTGGGGTCCTTCATCAACTTTCGCCTTCCCTTTATCCAGCTTCTTCTCTCCACTCTCTGTCTTTTTCTTCTCTTGCATAATCACAGGCTCCTCATCCTCACTATCACTTTCCATGGGGGTATCTTGACCCGAACTACTACCCACATCCTTAGCCTGATAAGGATCATTAGGGATTTTCCCGCTCCTAAGGGTAGAGATGGCTTTGGCATTCTCAAACTGAGGACCTACAAGAGGGGGCGGCTGAGGTTGATTGGGCTGATTGGGTTGAGGAAGAATGGGAGCTCTTAGGGGGAAGCCTGGAGGTTGTTGATTGCGGGGGTTAGCAATAGGCTGACTTGGTAATTGGCCCATTTCTCTTCTCATGGTGGCTTCAGCCAATTGGCCCAATTGGGTTTCCAACTTAGAAATAGTTTGTTGTTGGGCATGGAAGGTCTGTTGGAAAGATTGATTTTGGGCCAGAATTAGTTGTTGTAATTGATGGAATCTATCATCAGTTTGGGAGTCCTGGTGGTGTTGCGGAGGAGGTTGATAGATTTGGTGGGAATTAGAAGATTGCCCGTAATTGGGCTGAGGAGGTTGGTATGGGACCTGACCCTGGTTAAATCGGGGAAGTGGTTGTTGGGCTTGCGGTCCCCGACCATAAGTATTTCCTTGGAATGGTGGCTGTGCTTGAAATTGGTGTTGGATGGGTGGTTTGTAAGTTTGAGATGCAGAGGGGATGGTGGGCTGATTGGGAGATTGTTGATTTCTCCAATTGAAATTGGGGTGATTCCTCCAACCCGGATTATAGGTGTTAGAAAATGGATCATAGTTGGGCTTAGAGAACCCCTGGGCTGCTTGGACTTGCTCCTGTATAAAAGGTGCTAACTGGGTTGCTGTTGGGCAATCGGACACATGATGGTCCGGGCTAGCACATAAAGCACACACCTCATGGTGTGTTGGGTCCGAGTATGAGTTGGACGTAGGTAAGATGGTGGTTTCTTGTTTGTTTTGAGCCAGGAGCTGGTCTAACTTATGGGCTAGCATATCAACATGTTCTAACTTTTGGGCCATGATGTCCACCTTGTCCAATTTTTGATGGATGAAATTTACATCCACCCGAGCTTCAGGTTCCACCCGATACATCCCGGTCCGTTTAGAGGGCCCAATGGTTCTCTCATATGAGGATAAGGAAGCATGGTTGATTGAATTCTCGCTCAACATTTCAAATAAGGCATAGGCCTCATCCTCACTCTTGCTCATAAAGGCCCCACCACATGATGCATCCACAATCTGCCTAACTTGATCATCTAGGCCCTCATAGAAAGCTTGCACTATTTGCCATTTGGAGAGCCCATGATGTGGGCATTTTCTGAGGAGTTCCTTTAATCTCTCCCATGATTCATGTATTTGTTCATTTGGGAGTTGCGCGAATCCTGTGATTGCACGTCTCATGGTGTTGGTTCTACCGATGGGGTAAAACTTCTTAAGGAACTCATGCTGCATATCTGCCCATGTGCCAATAGGTTTCCCTAAGGTCCCTAGCCAGTATTTGGCTTTATCCTTAAGTGAGAAAGAGAATAAGGTCAAGCGGAGAGCATCATCTGTGAAAATTTGAATTTTCACAGTGGAACAAATTTCTAGAAATTCATCCAGATGTTTATAGGGATCTTCATTGGTCTTCCCATAAAAGGATGGGAGCATCTGGATAGTGCTAGATTTGATCTCATAGTGCAAAGTAGGGACATTAGGCAGTTGGATACAAGTGGATGGCTGATAATTCGAAGGAATGAAATATTCCTTCATCTGTTTGGGCACCCCTAATTGGTGTTGTTCAGCCATAGGTTGGGTTTGATTTTGAGCCGGATTAAAAATGAATCGTTCAATCTCACTAATGGGCTCAACTAAGTCACGGTGTTGAGATCTTCTCCCTTGCATAAACCAAGGTTAAAGATAAGAGATGGGGGAAATTTTTTTATGATGATTTTTATTTTATTTTATTTTTTATTTTTGTTTTTACTCAAACTAAGACGAAGAGAGAGAAGATGATATGTTTTTTATTTTTATTTTTAATTTTAATTTTTTTATGCAAACACAAACAAGTTGTCACATAAATTACTTAATGCCCTAGATGTGACTTAGACCTACAAATTGGGTTTCACAAAATGGTTAAAGTGAAACTTAAGTTCACCCTCAATATTTCCACCGGCCAGGTAAGGGGTGGGGTAGTGGGAGGTTCCCCCTACTTTCGTAGGGACCTAATTATGCCAAACCACTAGCCCGCCTAAGGCGTTTGCCGTCCGACCGTCTTGTCTTAGGCACCGGTTTTCATAAGAGGGTAAGCTCAAATAACACAAGAACCACAATGTGAACTTAGGGCCAATGTCTACTGAATTTTATTTGAGGTCTAGGTGATGTAAAGATGCAAGAGAATTATGATTTGTGGGCTAAGGAAGGGTGATGAAATCCCCACCTTATTTTACTTATGGGTGTTGCCCTTAAGATATTTTGAAATGATATGCAACAAAGCAAGTTCAAACAAGGGGTTCTATGCAAGCATGAAAATGCATGAGCATGCTTTTGGAAAAGTTAGAGTACTCACCTTGCCTCCCGCAATCTTCAACAATGTAATTAACAACAATTAGACAATAAAAAAAGAGCTTCTATCCAAAATGATGCATGACTTAGAACATGAAAATGTGATTTCTACTCTTAGAATGAGAATTTTTATTAGGTTCAAGTGAAGAGTTTTTTTTTATTTAGTGAACCTATCTAACCATAATATGCAAGAACATTAAGGAAATGACACAAAATGAGAGGAATAAGTTTGGAGACTTACTTGATGCGCAATCCCTCGTTCTTCTCTCTCTCTCTCTCTCTCTCTCTTTTGAAATGAAATGACAAAATCAAAAGATGAAAGAAAGAAATACAAACTTACCTCTTTTTTTTGAATTTTGAAATTTTTTTAACCTGTAAAAAAAGAGCTTTATTAGTACACTATATACACAAGGAAAATAAAGTTCTTAAATCAAAAATCATCATTCTTCCCCGGCAACGGCGCCAAAAATTGATAACGCGAAAGTTTATCGTTTAAAACACGCGTATAATAATCTTAATACCGAACTCGCACAAAATGATCAAAAGAGAACGTAGTACTATGGCAAGCACGGGTCAAATCCACAGGGAAGAAGATACTTTAGAGTTAAAAACCTTGTAACCTTTTAGAAAATGTTTGTGATTTTTTGTAGCTTGAAGAGAATGATTAAACAAAGAATGATTCCAACAATTAATTCAAAATGCCTATGATTATGAGTCTATGCCATGGGAAATAATTGCATAACATTGAGAAGAAGAGGTAGAAAAAGTAGGAAGAGAGGGAAGATGAACAAACTCTAGATCAAATGAACACTTCTTTCATTAACATAAAGAAACGATTACATGAAGTGCAAGACGAGCTTACAATAAAGATGTGACGAGATTACAATGAAGTAAAATGAAAGTAAAGTAATAGCAACAAGAGGAGCCTGAGATGTGAAGATGGTAGCCGCAATGGTGATGACGGCGCCGTCCTCTCTTGGCCTTGGATCACGAACCACCTTGTGGAAGATGTCGTCTACACCGGGAGGAAGTCGCCTTTGTCGTTGAAGCTGCCTTTGGAGGGTGAATAACTTTGAACCAAAGAGGAATTAGGAGATGCCCAAGAATAAGAAGTTGAAGAGGAGGGAGAGAGAAAGAACTTTGATGAAGAACTCAGATAGAAAAGAAGAACAGAAGAGCTTCAAAACAGATAAATAACAGAAACTAGCACCTCGGATGAACAGTGAAATCACAGGACAGCAAGTTGAAAAATGAGAAATATCTTCAAAACCAGAAAGAATTATAAGATGATCAAGAAGAAGAAGTTGTAGAACACGTAAAAATAAAGAACTTTCATGAAGACAGCAAGAGCAGAAAATGACTAGAAGAGGGAGAAATAAGGGGAAGAACAGAGAAAAATATTGGGTCGCAGATGAACAGGATAGCATAGTGAAAAACATGAAATATCTTGAAAACCAGAAGGAATTAGAAGATGAGCAAGAATAAGAAATTGTAGAGGACTTAAAAATGAAGAACTTTTATGAAGAACACAAAAGGAGAAAACGAACTTACATGGGAGAAACCGGAGACCTAAGGTTGGGAGAGAAAGAGTGAAAGATTACCCAAAAGAAGCACTCCCTTTCTCCTCCTTGTCATGGGCTATTTATAGGGAAAGTTGGATAGATAGAGGGTGGAGATTATATCAAAAGGAGATGGATGGCTGAGATTCAAGTGGAATATGATGCATGGGGAAGAGAAAAAGTAGGTGGGCACCCCCTTTCTTGGACTTTAGGCACCCCATTTCCCAAGGCTCATCATGTCTCTCCTTTATTTCAAACTTTGAATGTCCTTTTCCTCCTTTTCAAACTTAAACTTTGGATTCTTCCTTTTCAAACTTTGAATTCGAAATTTTGAACATTCCTTTCCCTCCAACTAAAATAT